>CM071865.1:30119731-30163060 GCA_036759665.1 Gynandropsis gynandra
TGGAAACTACCATACTGGAAATCATTGATATTACGTCATAATTTAGATGTTATGCATATCGAGAAGACTTTTTTTTATAACATCATAAATATTGTTTTGAATGTGGCGGGTAAAACCAAGGATAATATACAATCAAGAAAAGATTTGAAGTCAATATGCCGACAACCTGATTTGGAATTACGAGATGGAAGGTCACCTATCCCGGTATTCAGATTTTCTGGTCCGACGAAAACGGAATTATTAAAATGGTTAAAAGAGGACGTTAAGTTTCCCGATGGATATGCATCGAACATTGCTCGGTGTGTGGATATTGTTGGTTCGAGGCTGATCGGATTGAAAAGTCACGATTGTCACGTTTTCATGTAGCGGATCATTCCAATTGCATTTGTTGAGCTCTTACCACGGAATGTTCACGATGTGTTATGCGGAATCAGCATATTTTTCAGAGATATATGTTCGAGGAATTTAAAAGGTGATGACTTGGAAGTAATGAAAAACAATATCTCTGAAGTATTATGTGCATTGGAAAAAGATTTTCCGCCTTCATTGGCCAATCTTGTTTACTCGCGGCTACACATTCCACACGTACGAACACGAAAAACATAGAATCACATACAACTATGGTGTTTGTGTTAATAGTGATATAGAGGGTGATAACTTCTACGGCATTTTGCACCAAATCATACAATTGGAATATCTCGGTCTCGTTGGGTTGAAGGTGATGCTTTTTAAATGTCAGTGGTTTGACCCAACCGTAGGACGTGGAATACGAAAAAACTGTTGGAGAGGAATTGACGTAAACCCAGCACGACAATATGGTAAGTATGATCCATTCATCATGATAGATCAAGTAGATCTTTATGGCATGTTGACATGCAAAATTGGAATATGGTGTAGTCTAATTTAATTTTGAAATTTTGATCCTTTATTTAATTAGTTTGTATTATAGATAATATAATAATTAATTTAATTTTCCCTTTGAATTATTAGAATTGAATTTATTATTATTATTATTATTATTATTATTATTATTATTATTATCAGAAATTGTAGATGAAAAAATACGTCAGAAAATTCAATTGAAAAATTCATTTACAATTAGGGATTGAATTAAAAAATATCATAACAAAAAATTTAAATTTAAAAAATATTCTTCATCTTCTTTTTCAATGAGAATATAAATTTAAAATCATGATTTCGTTTTCCATTCTTTTTCAAAAATATTAAATTAAGTACGAATTAAGGACGATAAAAAGTTATTCCTAAGTTTAAAGATAAAATGAAATATATTCGAAAAATTAGGGATACATCAAAATCTGTCTATAAATTTAAAATTTATAATATTGTTAAAACGGCAATTAAAGTCTATAAATTCATAATGAAAAGAATTGTTTTACAATGTATATCGCACCATATATTTGGATCAATAATTACACCACCAATTAGAGTATGTTATATGTATATATATGTATATGTATATATATGTGTGTATATATATGAAGGACAATATGTTTTGGAACACATGGGGCAAAGTGTGCAAAGTGGTTAGGTTTCTTTAGGGTATGTTTTAAAAGTGGCATGTGTTATTTTTCTTTTGTCTTTAGCTGACTTTAAATATTCGAGTTTATCTCAATATATATATATATATATATGTCCCACGTTTTTTCTATAATTATTTTCAAATAAATAAAAATAGATAGAATTTTATTACTACATAATAAAACATATAAAATATATTTCTTTATTTATTTTCGAAGTTGTTCAATAGTTTAACATATGTATTACAACTTAACTAAATCTATAAAATATCTTGTAATTTATGAGCTATTAATAAAATTTAAATATATTAACAACACCAAATTTTACAGATATCATTAAATAATATATTCTCAAATAGAAGCAAGTAGTGAGTGTCTAACTTAAAAAAAGAAATATTAATTTTGTTACACCCTAATATTTTGGTGAATATGACGATCGATTGATACATACGGCTAACAGAGCCAAATACAAAAAACAATGAGAGACGAATTTCATCGTAACTATTAGCATTTTAAAATTAAAGAATGATTTTATATTCAATTATTAGAGTTATTGACTATATAATCAATTGTGAATCATCTTGCATTAATATATCCATATAAAATCATGAGTAATCAAGGCATGAGTTATATTTGATATGATGTATAGACACCAAAAACAAAACAAAAGGTTAAAAAAATAAACGTAAAAATGAAAATAGGATCACAACATCATCATTTTTAACAAAATTTAAAATTCAATCAAATATATTTCCTATATCTAGACATATTAACAATTAAAAATATCGAAGATATTAACCTTCTTTTAATGTATATATAGTTTATATTTGACGTAACTTTTTTATGCATAAATTAGACAAAATTATACATATGTTTAAAAATGTTAAAAAAATGAATTGTACAATTAAGATGTAATTTAAACAAAACAAAGAAAAAGAACAACAAAAAGATACAAAGAAATTTTCCGAATAAAATACAGCATATAAAACTAGTGACATAAACATACAAAATTAATCAAACGAAAGTAAATTAAAACCTTGCATTCCTCCAAATTCAGAGAACACACGAGTTTTGGTTGGCCTCCCCGTAGTACTTATTTAGTACAACTTTGGGGGTTTTCCTTTATGGTATATCATATGCAAACAAAAACTCCTTAATATATACACATATGTCATATGATACACACACATACAACACCTACATACATATACACGTGCGTGTGTGTATGTATAGCTAATCACGTAGAATATGTACAAGAAAAAGGACTCACCAGCTTCCTTAGAATACAAGACAAGAACACCGAAACAAACAATTTCTTAGCTAAGCTTTTTATTGAGTTACGAGCTCTCATGGAAGTTCACGGACCTCGACATCGCCGCCGGATTCGCTTGCAACGCAGGCACCGGAAGAGGTTGAAGGTTTTCCTCGGCTCGGCCGCCTATTTCCTTGTTTGATCTGAATGCCCTAAAAGTTTCTGAATTTTCGTCCTTCTTGAGCCCCAGTGTTTCCCAGATGGAGCTTTTGGCGGCTTCCTCTGGATCGTCGATCCTCAGCGTTTTGGGAACCCATAGACATCTCTCGGGATTGCTCTTTTCTTTCGTTGATGGTTCGGTTTCTTTACAACTGGTTCCTGGTTCGGCCATGCTCTCATCCCTTGAATGCTTACCTAATGTTGGAGAATTTGGACCAGACCCAGATGGTGAATTTGGCTGAGCCATCCAGGGAAAGCTGTTCCATGTGGTCTGTGGAACCGCTGGACAGCTCCAGTAAGCGTGCGGTGGATAAAATGGTAGAACTGTACATGGAACTCTGTTCCAAGCATAAGGCCATGCTTGAGGTGCTGAGAAGCATGGAACTTTCGGCAATGAGCCACTCGTTCTGGCCTCCTCACTTGATGGGTTTGAAGATGTATTCGCATTATTTTCATAGGGGATCTGAATCTTCAAGCCTTCAGTGGATTCATGGAATCCGTTTCTCGTCTTTAGCATTGCTTTATCAGCGAGATTCAACCCAGAAGCCATGGACTCACAAAGGAATTGATCAGAACCAAACACGAGGAGATTGGTACCGTTTGAATGGTTAAGATCAGCTCTTGGCTTCTGCATGGCCTCAGCAGCTGATACGTTTACATGGCGATTATAGTGAGACGCTGAGTTCTTGTTCTTACGGCGCCCTGCACCAACGGGAACATTCCTCATCGTCCCACCGGCAGTCCAATATCTCTGGCAGTTCTTACAGAAGTAGCGGGGTTGGTTAACATTGTAGTTATTGTAATAGCAGAACTTGGTGTCCATGCTGTTACAACGTGGGCAAGGTAGAATCTTGTCGGGTTTCTTTAGCTTTGTCTCTTGAGAAGAAGTCCCCATCTCATTCTGCTTTTCTTCTTCTTCTGTCTTTGCGACTTTAGAGGCAGCAACATGTTCCTGGTTAGAGGACTCTCCATCATCCTGCTCTTCTTCTCCACTGTCATTAACGTTTTCCTCCTGAAACCAAAATCCGTAAAATCGATTTTAAGATCTACAAAGGATTTCTTGAAACTTCTTTTAACCACATCGATCGATTTACAGGCCAATGGATCCGATCGGGATCTTGACCGGAGTCATCAGGAACACACTACAAGAGACTATATCTTTATCTACACAAAGAAAGTATGTGAAGACATAGGATTTAACAAAATTGCACAACATAGACGCATGCACTTTCTAGATCTGTACTGAAAAAATAGTTATCGCAAGAGCATAGCCAGTTTTGTCGATAAACCCTAAACTTTTGTAAGCAATCCCATACGAAATATACAATCGCTGTCCGAGGACCAAAGCGTAACCACAGAATACACCGAAATGGAAGCATTTACATCTCGAATCACTCGATAAGAGCTTCATTCGAGAAATCCAGATTCGCTAGTTCTAATAAAGGAATTCTACAAAAGAGGCGAAAGGTAGTTCAATACAAGCGTCCTAAATTAGAACAGACAATTAAGAACATAAACGATTTTAATCAATCTGACATAAACCCTTTTGTCATTTCTCTGTAATAAATCATAAATGATCCACAAATTCGACAAAGTACGCAATTTTTACAAGTCCAAAAGCTTACCTTTTCACTTTCTCTCTCCTCGCCACCGCAAGCACCGTCACCATCCTCCGTCATGTTGTCATCCCCCAGAGACGAATCTGGCAACGGAGCAGGATCCTGATCATGGCGGTCGATTACTCCTCCGCCGGAGCTAGAAGCAGGAGAAGACGACGAAGCGGCTAACTCCGGTAACGGAATCGTCTTCCCGAACAGCTTGATCGCAGGGTCCAACATTTGTCCACTTTATTTTTCTCTCTCTATCTCTATGTGCGAGAAAAAAACGAACACTTTTTTACAGAAAACCAGAGAGACGACTGTCTTGCTGTTTTTGGTGGTTGTGTTGTGTTTCTTTTTTCTTTTTATTTAACAATTTTTATTTTATGATATTTTTGTAATGCTAAACAAAATTACAGTGTTGCTGTGGTCTCCTGAGTCCTAACGGG
Source organism: Gynandropsis gynandra (assembly GCA_036759665.1). NCBI lineage: Eukaryota > Viridiplantae > Streptophyta > Magnoliopsida > Brassicales > Cleomaceae > Gynandropsis > Gynandropsis gynandra. Next base: position 30,124,788 of record CM071865.1, read on the forward strand.
CTTTTTGATTCGTTGGGAATGCCACGTCAGCGATGAGGATGAGTCTCAGCCACATATTTCGTCGTGTGGACTAAAATATGGAAGTATTCTCTTTTTTCCTTCTTTTTTTATTCTTTTAAATTTATTGTTTTGCCTTTCCAAAACTTAATCACCAACTCTTAACTTATTATTTTTAGAATACTAATATAAGAATACAGAAATTGATTATTTCGTCTGTTTAATATATATTATATATTATATAATAGAAAAAAGTTATGGCTTTTTTTAGTTTATAATCAAAAGATACAAAAAGTTTGTCTTTTTAAATGATTAATCCTCCTGTGATTAAAAAAAATATTAGATCAAATATAATATGGATTTTCACATTCGAAACTACTGTGACTAAAAATATTATATCAAATATATCATGAATTTTCATACCGAAAACAAAACTGGTCGATGCAATAAAATATTCTTCTATAATATATTTGCCGTAGTTTTAGTTAATCATTATCTAAAACCTTTTATTCCTCTCCATTTATTAGATAAAATGATTGGGTCCCATTAGTTTGTCGTGGATGACATTATAAGTTGGCCCATCTGTAAAATTAGAGTTTGCATTTGTAATTTCACAATTATCATTTCGATAACATGTGTCAAATCTTATTTTTGTATGTATATATATATAATTTATTATATGAATACATTTAAAATTTCGTGTAGTCATTATCTTGTAATATCGTATGTTTCCACAATGTGAAAATTTATAGATAACATATTTTTACTGTGATTTTCATTTTATATTGGACATGTGATATTAAATAGATTATATTTGTACTAAAATGTACCTATTCTTTATATTATAAAAATATATTAAATTTTACATATATTATGATAGATTTGTACTAAAAATGACAATGTATAATTAAATCCTATTTATTTTAGAAAATAAGAATGACTTTATAATCTATATTTATGTAACCCTTTCATTATAAATAGTTTTTAATAAAGAAATTGGACAATACCAATTTAAATAATTTATGGATGTATATTTTTCAATTATTTCTATAAATAGTAGAGGCAACCTCCGCTGAAATCGAAATATATTGGGGATATAAATGAGCAAGTGGATTTGGAAAAGTGCAATTTGGATAGGAATAAGGATACCTTTTTGCAGGATTTCCCCAAAATATATTATCCTTTTTATGCCCCTTTTTATTATATTATTATTATTTTATATAATAATATTTAGTTGCCGTGACTTTATATTATTCACGGATAATTATTAATATATATATATATATACAAGTCAATTCGTTTTTTAATTTTGTTAGATATAAATATTTTTAAATCAATATTTTAATAAATTATAAATATAACAAATAAAAAACATTATGTGTTTATTCTATAGATTTGTAAAAATATTTAATTATTATGACACCGGAACATAAAATTAAAAAAAAATCAAACCTACAAAGTTTTGCGAAAAGCTTTATTTTTTATTAATTTCATTTATGTTAAAATAAAACTAACTAATGGTACATTATATGGAATATAAATATGATTTTATGTTTGAAAATAAATTTTATGGTAAAATCGATATCAAGAAACCATAAATAGTAGGTTTATAAAACGGTTAAAATTTTCAAAACCCTTCACAAAATAATATTGTGATATGGAGTGAGAATTTATAGACCGTGTATAGGCTTTTATAGCATTGCAATTTTTATTTTAAAATTTAAAGATTATGATTTTTAAATATATTGCATTTTTTATATTTTATATTATATCTTTAATAATAAAAGAAACAACATTTAATATATAACCAAACATTATATTTTAAAATCCACGTAAACCATTGGCAAGGCCACGTTAGCATATTATTTTGCAGCTTCCCCGACCACCAAGTCGAGTTCCCAGCTGTCATAATGACACGTGTTACGTTGGAGTGCATGACAACTAAAAAAAGTTAGGATACAAAGGGGAAAAGCGATGAAAACGACATCGTATCTACTTGTGGCTATGGTTTTCTTCGTCCTCCATTAAAAGAAAAAATAAAAATAAAGTAACCTCCCACGTATTATCAAACGACAAACTGTAAACCGGTACCATCACGGAGAAAATTATAATTATTGAATGATAAATATATTGGTATAATAACAGTAAAATTTGATTGTGTTTTTGACGTTTTACATCTTATCCTAGACACAATTGATTTTAATGGTAATATAAATATTGTATTGTGTGATGTTATATTAGTTATTACATAAATCATATATTTTTAAATATATTATTGAATATTTTTTATTTAATTTTTGAATTTTGTTAGTATTGAAACATAATTTTATTTTCATAATTATTTCTTTTTAATCTTTTCCTTTTTTTTCTTTTTATTTATAATTTTTTCTTGTATTTTTATTTTTTTTTATATTTTCTTGTATTTTCATGAGGTATGTCTATTGTATAAATAGATGTAATCTTCAATTAAAAAATGCAATTCATTTTTCACCAATTCACAAAATATATAATTCTCTCTTTTCCTTTATTAATTTTATATCTTTTTCTATTTATCATTAAAACCTAAAATAGTATCAGAACAGGTTTATTTTCCTTCTCGCTGCATTTGTTAACCGATTCCTCCTCCCTCTTCAACTTGCCGTTCATTCATCTGTTCATATTCATCATCATTCTGTTATGCCGTTACGGTGTCCTAACGTTCTAGTTTTCTGTTCAGGTATTCAATTCCAATAGGATCTTGTTCGATTCTGGTCGATTTCGTTTGATTCCGATTCTGTAACTTATATCAATTATGTGTCATCCTTTTTCATAATTTCCATTTTTTATTCTACTCCGTTCCTACAAACCATAACAGTATCGGTAAAATTTTTGTCTCTCATTTTTTTATCAACTTCTATGAATGCTTGTTTGCAATTGCCTGATTCTTCGTGGATTATATGTTAGGTTGCAAATCGGGTGCGAAAGCATATTTTAACAATCCAGATTGAAGATCTAGTCAAGTTCGGATTAGTTTTTAGGGGTTTCAATGAACTACCGAATTAGAAACAATTTCTATAATACCTGTTACGTTGAAAGTTGTGATTGTCGGATATAAGACTTGATAGGCAAGTCCTCTACTCGTATCCACGCCGAGATCGGATCTGCAATCAACGGTTAGTATGGAATTTTACGATGAACGAAACTGTTTTTGTTCTTCGTTTTTATTTCTCACGGCTATTAGGGTTTTGTTTTTGATTTTCGTGTGAATGAAAACTGATAACGAAAACTTATTTTTTCGTTTATTAAATAATTATTACCTTTCAATAATTACAACTTAAACCCAAAACTATCAAAATATTACAGAAAAGACATAATACTTTTAATCTCCCACTTGTCTTTATGTAATATTTCAAACAATCAAAATATTTGTATCTCTATACACATACTTGCATGTACATCTGATGTACTAACACCAAAAGAAAACCAAATACAATTATATTATTCGATGCTAGCGGATGAATATAATTGCATTCCACACTAATTGTCTAACAATTACAAGCAGATACCGAGACACTCGTATGCGCGTGACCTCGTAGGTTCATCACTAAACCGGTAGCTAATTAGTCTCCACTAATTAACTAATCGAGGTTGGCATCTCGCAACACTCCCCAACAACCGATAGCGTGAAGCAACATCCTTACTCATTTGAGTAACAATATTACTCAAAACGAACCAGTGTGAAGTTGACGTTAGTATTTCCTTCCATCTTTACAGCTCTGGATGCATCCTAGGCATGGTCATAATTGTCAGCCTTACGGATCATAAAATTTGTTTCATGTCAATCACAAATGACTGATGAATGAACCTAAGAAGCACCTTTCTTCATTCATTCAATGTACTCTGGCCAAAGATTCGTACAGTCATTGTGATTACTGACAATATAGAGCTCAAACTCTTACCAAGACTTGACGAATCCCATCTTGAGCAGTCACTAACTACGCAAATATCTCATTATTCCCAACATCTATTCAACTAGTACTCTAAGATACTAGGTGTCCAGAATCAAAGAATAATAGATGAGATGCTAGTTACTATGTTGATCTCAGGTCTAAGGAAAAACTAACTATCTAACTATCTGGAGAAATCTCAATGACAGTTCATTGGTTATTTAACCATTAAGCATTTCTCCTTTTAGGCCAGTTCAGTGATCACATCATCATGTGTATCACCAACATATGTGATTCAGTAAAAAAGATCTACTGATTTCTATCAACATAGAAACTTATCACATACATGTTGTTCTTTCCGGATCACTATAGTCCGTGTAGTGATCCTATGAACAAGAACAGTTCAGATTAAATCATACCAAAACTTGACTCTCTTTATTATGATTTCTATCATAATGGCAAGTTTCAGATTTAATCTTGGACTCTATCATACACTTTATGAAACTCATCAAATGAAAATAATGCCATATATATTATTAAAAATGAAATCGATGTCTAAAATTACAACTCGCTACATGTCTATAAACTAATGCCAGCTAGTCATCTCTCTCAATCCGATCCTCAGCTTATGCTTGTCAAACTCTTTTGACCCAAGCACTTTTGTGAACGGATCTGCTGCATTTTCCTTTCTATCCACGTTTTGGATTTGCACGTCCCCACGCATTATGATCTCTCGTATCAGGTGAAACTTCCGTAGAACATGTTTCGATTTCTGATGAGACATTGGTTCCTTCGCCTAGGCAATAGCCCCGGTGTTATCACACAATAAAGGAACGACTTCCTTTATCGAAGGTACCACACCAAGTTCATCAATAAACTTTCTCATCCAAACCGCTTCCTTAGCTGCTTCGCAAGCCGCTATATATTCTGCTTCAATCACCGAATCAGCTATAGTAGTCTGCTTGGAATTCTTCCAACATACTATGCCTCCATTCAGACAAAACACATAGCCTGAAATGGACCGACTGTCATCCTTGTCTGTCGAGAAACTCGCATCAGTGAATCCTTCTAACTCCAAGTTAGAACCACTATAAATGAGAAACTGGTCCTTAGTCCTTTTCAAGTACTTAAGGATGTTTAACAACCTTCCAATGTTTCTCACTAGGACTGCCTGATATCTACTCACTACACTTAGTGCGTAGGCTACGTCAGGCCTAGTACATGTCATGGAGTACATGATGGCTCCCACTGCGTTAGCATAGGGAAGCCAACTCATGCGTTCTCTTTCTTCCGAGATCTTAGGACAATCCTCCCTAGAAAGAGAAATTCCAGTGCCTATCGATAGTTAGCCTTTCTTGGAACTTTTCATGTTGTATCGTCTTACGATGCTATCAATGTACCGGGATTGTGACAATCCAAGCAACCTCTTCGATCTATCTCTATAGATCGTTATTCCCAGAATATAAGCTGCTTCTCCTAGATCCTTCATGGAGAACTGATCAGACAACCACGACTTCGTCTCTTGCAACGCCGGAATGTCATTCCCCATGAGAAATATGTCATCCACATAAAGCACAAGGAAGACAACCATGCTCCTAGTAAACATCTTGTACACACGAGGTTCTTCATCGCATCTAACAAACTTGAACTTTTCAACTGCCTTGTTAAAGCGAATGTTCCTGCTTCGAGAAGCTTGCTTGAGTTCATAAATGGACCTCTGAAGCTTGCATAACATATGACTTTGAGTTGGCAACGTGAAACCCTCAGGTTGAGTCATGAAAACCTCTTCCTAGAGCTCTCCGTTAAGGAAAGCTGTTTTCACGTCCATTTGCCAAATCTCATAATCATAGTATACCATTATCGCAAGCAGAATCCGAATAGATTTGAGAATTGCTACATGGGAGAACGTTTCTTCATAGTCAATCCCTTCTCGTTGACTATACCCCTTGGCAACTAGACAAGCTTTATAGGTCTCTACATGCCCGTCTGCTCCAATCTTCTTCTTGTAAACCCATTTACAACCGATCGGTCTGGAAGCCTGTGAAGGATCAACCAAAGTCCATACTTTGTTGATCTTCATAGATTCCATCTCGGATTCCATGGCTTTCCACCATTTCTCAGAATCTGGGCCTTGTATAGCTTCTTGGAAAGTCAACAGGTCGTCATCTCTATCACCGACCACGTCCTCTTGCACCATCAGAATAAGTCTTTCAGGTGCACGTCGAGAACGTGTTGACCTTCTCAAGAAAGATCGTGTAGCAGGTTCAACCTGCACTAGGATATCTTGTTGGACTTGTTCCTGAACAGGTTCCTGAACTTGTTCCTGAACGGGCACTGTCACTTTAACATTTGAAGATGAAACGCCGGAGCCTAACAACATATCTCCCAGTAAAGATCGCTCATTTGTCATCTCATGTCCATGAGCTTGTGTTGGTTCGTCGGGCTCTTAAATCTCATCAAGAACTATTTCTCGACTATGAATTCCTTCATCAAGGAATTCCCTTTCAAGAAAGGTTGTCATTCTGGCCATAAGCACTTTGTGCTCAGACGGCTGGTAGAAATAATATCCTATAGTTTCCTTGGGATAACCTATTAACCTACACCTGTCAGATCTAGCATCTAGCTTTTCTGACTGAAGTCTCTTAATGAAAGTCGGACAACCCCAAACCTTGATGTGTCTCATGTTTGGTTTTTCGTCCCTTCCATATCTCATATGGAGTCTTATAGACTGCTTTAGTGAGAACCTTGTTTAAGATATAAGCAGCTGCTTCTAAAGCATAACCCCACAAGTTTATTGGAAGATTTGTGAAGCCCATCATGGATCAGACCATATTTAATAAAGTTCGATTTCTCCTTTCGGACACACCATTATTTTGTGGTGTTCCAGGAGAAGTCCACTGAGACAAAATCTCATTTTGTCTTAGATAATCAACAAATTCATGACTAAGATATTCACCGCTCGATCAGATCTCAACACCTTGATACTCTTTCCGGTTTGTTTCTCCACTTCACTGCGGAATCTCTTGAACATTTCAAAAGATTCGGACTTGTGTTTCATCAAGAACACAAATTCATACCTCGACATATCATCAATGAACGTGATGAAATATGAATATCCACCCCTGGCTTGAACTCTCATCGGTCCACATACATCAGTATGTATTAGTCCTAGGAGTTTTGTAGCTTTCTCTCCGGTTCCACTAAATGGAGATTTGATCATCTTACCAGTGAGACGCAACTCACAAGTTGCATAAGATTCATAATCAAAATGGCCTAAAAGACCATCTTTATGCAACCTGTTAATCCTCTTCTCACCGATGTGACCAAGTCTACAATGCCAAAGGTACGTCTGTGGCCCGAAACATGCATGTTAATTGGTTCTACATTAACATCAGGTAAGATATAAAGTCTTTGTTGCAAATAATCATTCACACATAAATCATCACCATGATAAATAGAGCAAATGTTATTAATAAAAACTGTTCGAAATCCACGTCTTTCAAGCATAGAAATAGAAATTATGTTTGAAACAAACTTCGGAATATAATAACAGTCTTCTAACAACAAAGTTTTGCCCGTATGCATAATAAGGAAAATCGATCCTACAGCTAGAGCGGCAACACTTGCGTCATTTCCAACCTTCAGACTGAACTCTCCCTTCCTGAACCTCCTACTGATCCTCAACCTCTGCAACATATTGCAGACATTAAAACTCCTACCGGTATCCAATACCCATCTAGATGAATCAATAGTAGTTAAAGATAACATGAAAACATTTTCCATGAGAATCTCACCTTGTTTCTTGCCCTTGAGAGACTGCAAGTATTCCTTTTAGTTCCTCTTCCAATGTCCTTTCTTCTTGCAGAAGAAAAACTCAGCATCTGATTGGTCGGCCTTGGTGGCGCCGCCCTTTGCCCTGGTCACACCAGTCTTAGGCGCGCTCTGCCTGGTCCTAGGCCTCTTCTTGCCCTTCCTCTTCTGATGAGAGGACTACCCAACCATCTGCATAGATCCCAATCCCCATTTCCCTATGGATATTTGTTTCTCATACTCAGTGAGCATGTTGTGCATCTCATGCAACTCAACGTCTAGCTTTTTCATATTGTAGTTGACCACGAATGGGGAGAAGGATTCCGGAAGTGAGTGCAAGACCATCTTCTGCTGCATCTCCTTACAGAAGGTGCACCCCAACTTCTCAAGCTGTTCTATCAGACTAATCATCCGAAGAACATGGGGTCCCACATGAGATCCCTCACTTAGAGCGGACTTGAACAAAATCCCTGATAGCTTGGACTTTACCGTCCGACTCTGATCATCGAACATCTTCTTAAGATGCTCCATGATCTGCTTGGCATCTATATGCTCGTGTTGTTTGTGGAGTTCGCCACTCATTGACGCCAGGATGAGACACTTCACACTAGGGGTGGGCAAAAACCCCGCATAACCCGTCCCGACCCAAAACCCGTCCCGAACCCGCAAAAAATTACTCGTACCCGCGGGTGCGGGTTCGGGTAAAAAAGTTTGATTACCCGCGGGTTCGGGTTTGGGACGGGTATTTTATTTTCACAAACAAATACCCGCGGGTACCCAAAAAATTACAAATATGCCTCTAATATTTTCATAAATTACCAACATGCCATTAGGTTAAACATTACTTCCTCCTTATCTCAATCTATCCCTCTCCTCTCTCTCTCTCCAAGCCGCCAACTCTCTCTGTCTCAAACTCTCTGCTCAACTCTCAGCTTACCTCTCCGTCTCTCTCCCTCTCACACACACTGCCGCTCGCCGCTCTCCACCTCAGCGTCTCCTTGGCCGATCGATCTCTGCGAATGTCGGGAAGAAGACCAAGTTCTGCTTAGGTTAGCCGCCAACTCTCTCTCTCCGTCTCAAACTCTCCGCTCACCTCTCAGCTTACCTCTCCGCCTCTCTCCCTCCAACACATGCCGCCGCTCGCTGCTCTCCACCTCAGTGTCTCCTTGGGCGATCGATCTCTGCGAGCGTAGGGAAGGAGACCAAGTTCTGCTTAGGTTGGCTCTCCGCTTACCTCTCCTCCTCTCCTCCTCTCTTCCTCTCTCACATGTCGTCGCAGCGCCTACCTCTCTTGCAGCTCTCTGCCTCAAGGTCTCCTTGGTCGATCGATCTCTAGGGTGGTCGGGAAGGAGACCAAGTTCAGCTTAGGTTTCTTCTACTTAGGACATTTCTGTGTTATTTCTGCTTCTGCTTAGGATCTATTTTTTTTCTGGATCTGTATTATTCTGCTTCTATATTATTCGAAGAAAAGAAGAAGAATTTTGAGATTTGTTTTGTTTTTATGGTATTTTTAATTGCGGGACAGGTACCCACGGGTTTTGAAATTTATTGCGGGTTTTAGCGGGTACCCGAAAGTCGGGTGCTCGTGTCTTGCGGGTACGAGTATGGGTAATAAAATGAACTACCCATGTGGGACGGGTTCGGGTACGAGTCTTGAGAATCTGGCGGGTACCTGCGGGTGCCCAACCCTACTTCATAGTGATGCACTTTTCCTCGTACTTAGTATATTCACTGAAAGCCTCGTCATTCGCTGGGTCTAGCACTGGAGGAGCCGGTTTGTCGATCACATCGATCAGTTTGTCAGCACCAGGCGTAAATTACGTTGCTACTCGTCGAAGTTTTCACCAACCATCTTGTTGGTCTCGAGGATTGGACGCAAATTGAACCGAGACATTCTCAGGAGATCTGAAAACAAAGGAAAATTTAACAGCAGAGAGTTAAACATCGTAAATATCATAAAGACATTGACTTCATCTAAATGATATTTTTCCGCTAATTAGAAATCTTATTTCTCATTAGCATTAATCTATAACTATATGTCTTAGCCCTTTGGTAGTCAAGATGAGCCCAAACATATAAAATAGATTCTTTACAAAATTTTATGCCTATAAAATTTGTAGTGAATTAAAACGCGGCTCTATATCACATAGTTATCTGGTAGTCAGGTCGTTCCTATCGATATAATTGAGTTCATCCTTCAGCTCATGGTCGGATAACAATTAAGTTCATGTCCCCCGGGTAGTCCAGGCATTTACAAGAACTAATTGTTCCCTCCTACTAGACATCTGATGTCATAGACGTACGAATCAAATTCTTGAACTATATGCCTCATGTAGTCAGGCTGTACCATGTAAACGAGAACCTATTCAAACGTCTATGACGAAGGAAAAGCCTAACGATAAACAATTTATCGTCTAAAAACTTAATTATTAATTTTTTAAAATTTTTAATTTTTCCCGCATGATACGTGCGCCTGCGCCCGCTCGGGCTTATGCGTCGCGTGAGGGTTAGGGTTGGGGTTTCCCAAACAAGTCAGCCGCCGCCGCCGCCCTCTTGCCGGTCGCTCGCTCCGGGCGTGAAGAGCCGCCGACCAAGGCGCCTCCAAACCGCCGCCCGACCAGCTGCAAATCACCGGTGTTGAGCGACTGTGAAACGCCCTTTCGCTCGACACTCGCTCGTGCACCGCTCAAGCCCACCCTCGCCCGTCGCTCGTGCGCTGTCCTTGCTGCTCGCCGTTAGTCACCGACTATCGCTCGTGGACCGTCGCAACTCTCGACCCTTGCAGCGCAGTGCGCCGCCGCCTTTCCTCTCCCCTCGCCCGCTCGACTTTCGGCCTTCGCGATGAAAGGCTATGCCGCGTCGGTCCTGGACACGCCGACCGACCTTTCGCCCGCGACCGACGACCCTCGTTCGACCGGCTAGGGTAATGGTCGCCGTCCAGTTCGGATTGAGGCGTCCTTGTTTTCTGTGTGTGCGTTGCGCGCGCCTATACGTTTTTTCGATCCAATTTTCACAAACACTACAAGAAAATCACGTATTAGGGACTGAAGAATCTGTCCCTAAACATGTTTAGGGACGACCAGTGATAGTCCGCAAACACGCGTCTCCAAATGTCATCCGTCCCCAATTAGGGACGGAAAATTCAGTCTCCAATCCGTCCCCAATTAGGGACGGAAACTTTAGTCCCCAATCCATCCCCAATTGGGGACGAACCATTTTTCGTCCCTAAAAATTGGAAACATACCAAATCTATGGACGGACCAATGTGGCCGTCCTTATTTTTTTAAATAAAAAAATAAAATTAAAATAAATTGTGGAGAATGTTCCACCGCTACCGCTTGAAGGGATAAATTCATCTCCGCCCCTCGATGTGGCCGTTATCATCCCACCGCCGCCGCCGCCAACTCTGTCGGAGCGACTTCGTCCGCCCTCACAACCCCCTCCGCCTCTGGAATCTCCACCGCCTCCAACACCAACTCCAACGCTCCGCGAATGAAGAGGAAGAGATCTTCTAATAGGAACCGGCGACTTTGGCCACCGCCTCCTCCGCCTCCACTCCAGCTCGAGGAAAAGTCGAAAAGCAGTGGACTTAACACTGGGAAGACAATGGGTATCGTCTTTGCCGGGTGTGCTTCCATGTTACAGGTCTGCGTTGTTGCCTTCTTGGTCCCTAAAATGGTTTTTAAAGTCCTAAATTTAGGGACGCCTTACTCATCCGTTCCTAATTGGTCCCTAAAATGGTTTTTAAAGTCCTAAATTTAGGGACGGTCCCAAATCCGTCCCCAACTTTAGGGACGGAAAGAGATGCCATCCCTAATTTGGGGACGGATGTTTGGTTGTCCCTAAATTTAGGGACGACAGCAATTTCCGTCTCCAATTTAGGGACGACAGCAATTTCCGTCCCCAATTTAGGGACAACAGCAATTTCAGTCCTCAATTTAGGGAAACCTTACTCATCCGTCCCTAATTGGTCCGCAAATACGGACGGATTAGAGACGACTCTTCGGTACCCAAAATTGGGGACGGATTCGGTAGGGATTTCATTATCCGACCCTAATCCGTGTATAATCCGTCCCTAAATTTAGGGACGGAAATGTCAGTCCCCGAATTCCGTCCCTAATCTTGAATTTTCTAGTAGTGAAAAATCCAAAAAAACTAATCCTAAACAGACGACCAGACGCTCTGATACCACTGTTGGGTTACAAATCGGGTGCAGAAGCGTATTGTAACAACCCAGATTGAAGATCTAGTCAAGTTTGGATTAGTTTTTTAGGGTTTCAACGAACTACGGAATTAGAAACAATTTCTATAATACCTGTTACGTTGAATGTTGTGATTGTCGGATATAAGACTCGATAGCACAAGTCCTCTACTCGTATCCACGCCGAGATCGGATCTGCAATCAACGGTTGGTGCGGAATTTTACGATGAACGAAACTGTTTTCGTTCTTCGTTTTTCTTTTTGACGGCTATTAGGGTTTTGTTTTGATTTTCGTGCAAATGAAAACTGATAACGAAAACTTGTTTTTTCGTTTATTAAATAATTATTAAATTTTAATAATTACAACTTAAATCCAAGACTATCAAAATATTACAAAAAAGGCATAATACTTTCATTATAGATATTGGGACTAGTTCACATGTATGTAACAATCTATGTCTTTTTCTGATGTTTCTATTGCCAAAAATATTATTGTTACTTTACCAAATGGTTTGGATATACTGGTTTCTCATATAGAAACATTCATTTTTAAATGAAAATATCGCATTGAATAATGTGTTATACATTCTCTTTTAAATTCAATTTATTGAGTGATAATCATTTGGCTCAAAATTCTGATTAAGTTGTATCATTTACTAAACTTTCTTGTGAAATATAGGACCTTTTTCGGGCCTTTGATGATTGGGAATGGTAGCCTTTCAAACTATCTTTATATCTTTCAAAATCCAAAAGTTTTTATATGTTTTGTTTCAGGTTCTTCATTGTGGTGTCAAAGATTAGATCACCCATCTTCTTTAAAAATTAAAATTCTTTCTAAAAACTTTCTTATTCAATCTACTTCTAAAGATGATTTTCCTTTTTGTCCAATATGTCCCCTAGTAAAACAATATAGGCTTCCTTTTGTTTCACATAAATCATAAATCATCAAGTCCTTTGCATTAATTCATTTGGATATATGGGAATCTTTTCATATTGAATCTCTTGAAGGTTATAGATATTTTTAACAATTGTTAATGATTTTTCAAGAGTTAGGGGTTATTTTTTAGTCACTAAATCTGAAGTTTTATCGTTTTTTTCAAAAATATATGATCGAAACACAGTATCATTTCTTTACAATCTAAACCAAAATATTTTTTTAGCTACCAATTGGAAGCAAGTAATCATATTTTGGAGCGGTGTTTAGGCTGAATACAAGGCAATGGCCAATACCACATATGAGCTATCATGTTTAATCTCTTACTCTCCAAGATGGGAGTATGCAATTCATACTCCTCATCTTGAGGGAGAATATTAAAACATAATTTTGTTACCATAATTATTTCTTTTTAATCTTTTCTTTTTTTCTTTTTATTTATACTTTTTTCTTGTATTTTTTGTATCTTTATTTTCTTATATCTTTATTTTCTTTTATATTTTCTTGTATTTTCAAGAGGTATGCCTCTTGTATAAATAGATGTAATCCTCAATTAAGAAATACAATTCAATTTCACCAATTCACAAAACATATAATTCTCTCTTTTCCTTTACTAATTTTAATATTAATTTCCATTTACAATTTTATTTTCTTTAAATTTAATCAAAACCTAAAAGTTAGATTTAAACTTAGATTTTATAAAATATCAAAATCTCATTTATATCAATTTAAATATTTACATGTTTGGTCTTCTATTACGATGTTCACGTTTTATGATTGAATATAGTCATGAGAGAAGTGTTATCTAGTCTAACATTGCTAAGTTGTGAATGATAAACACACACACATATATTAAAAAATCCAAAATTTTTTATTAATTTTGGGTCTAATTAAGTCTTTTTTTTTTCAATATAAAAAATCTTTTAAAAAAAGTTTTTAGATGATTTAGGAACTAACCTACACCATATAATATAAATCAGAATCAATCCACGTATCAACAATTCTTTTAATACCCTAACCATAAGTGCAGCCCATGAACTAACCTACCATTATAAATCAAGATCAACCCACCTAACCCGTTTAACATCCTTAGCCGCTTTTAATACAAACTTATATTACAATTCAGATTCATTATATTATAACTTGTAACACATTATTATTTAATATTACGATTCGACAATAGCAGCCATTGCATCATCACATGCCATTTTGAAACATTAAGGTGTTGATCGGTCGAGTCGCAATCGCCCGCAAACACAAAGATTGCATTTTTCGATGGTTGTGAACGAAATGAAAACAGAGTGGTGGAAACATAATCGCTCGCAATCGCTAACAATGTACATTTTAAAATGCAGAGAGATCAATGCGTTACGATTGCGATTTTTGGTGTTTTGATTAAATAACACAAATAACCCTCGGTTTTAATAATGTTTGTGCCATTGTTTCTTTCATAGACCTTGTTACCAAAATTTGTCTTCTATACGACGAGAATCCTAAGTTTTATCTCTGTTGTCCAGTCTTACTCTAATGCAATCATCATCTGTTGTTCCGGCATAATCGTTGACAATCTCAACGGTGAGTGTTCTGTCTTTATTTTCTTCTTCTGGGTTTCCATTTACTTTTAGATTCAAGTAAATCCTTTTCTTTTTCTTTTTATGAGATTCCTTATACTTAGATATCATGTAAATCCTTTTTTGCCATGACTTTTCTGTCATAATGTTAAGATTTGGTTGTGATTATAGTCATGACCAATTATTGAATAAGATTTGGTTGGTGGATTATGTATACAACCAATATGTGTATTAATGTATATGTCGCCATGTTTCGCTCTGTGTATGTTTCCCCTTCTCCGAATGAGTTTACTTTTAGTTTTCTAGATAACGAGTAATGTATGATGTTTTGAGTCTGTGCAAGTGTGTTTTCAAAACCGTTAATGCCTTATATATGCTCATAAAATAGACCAAATGTTATGTAGTAATGGCTTCTCTTGATAATTCACTTTCAAGACAAGCTTGATCATGTTTCTTTTACATTAATTGAGATACATGTTTTTTGGGTCATTGGGTATTTCTTCGATTGTGTTAAAACCATCATCATTGATATCCGAACTATCAAACAATAAAATACCTAATATTCACTACCCGGAAGAGTACGAATCAGTGTAATACAAGAGTTGAACTCTAGGAACTAATGCAACCTAAGCTAAGAATACGACTAAATTAAAACGGATTGAATTTATGGTGAAGTGGGATAAATTTCTAGAACACTAAAATGAATTATGACAGCGATGAGAAGACATGAAAAATTTGATAATTAAGAACACTATGGGTTTCGGGTTACCGGGATTTGCAAGGGTGCAACGAACAAAAGATCATGAACCTATCAATTTATCTTGATAATGGGGACTTCATGCTCATAAATAAGGAATGGTTCTCTCGACACCTAAACCCCCTAACCACAACAACATGCAATCCTACCTTCCGGCAACGATTAACTCGTGATTATGGTAGCATTAAGCGTACAATCCTAATTCCTAAGTCGATTAACCGACTGGCCAGATTCTCATTAATCGAACTTAATCAACAATCAATGATTCCGGATTCGTAATCTAATCTCATGGTTTAAACACGAATTCCTAAGTTACTGAGTGACCAGTACAAGTATAAAACGTTTACAATGTTGATTGTAAAACCGAAATACAAAAAAAAAACTTCGAAAGGTCTAAGCATTAATGCATAAGTACAAGCATCCCCTACAAATCCGACATCCCGGACCCATAGCTGGAGGCTTACTCACTCATGGTTTCTACTGTTAAACAAGAGAAATTAACCATAAATATGATAAAGAGTAAGAAATACGATTCCTCGATCTTCCCTATCTCGTTACTGAAGTTCGAATTGTTGTTTCTCTCCTTATTCAGCTTCTCCTAAGTTTCTCCTTGTGTTTTTCGATCTCTTTTCTGGTCTGAGCCACTATCTAAACGCATCGGTCGCCTCTCCTTGTATCTATTTTTCATTCTAAACCTAAAACGGTTAGGTCCTAAAAAGGGGACCCGTGCGGGCGAGGTGCTCAATCCGCACGGGCTCGTTGCCTTCTGTCCAATCCGAACGGGTTCGTTGCAATCCCGAGTCGTGCAAGAATTTCTAGAAATGCAGCCCGCGCAGGCTAATGCGACAGCACGCGCGGGTCATGTGGTCTCATAGGGCAGGAGCGGGTTGAAGGTCAACATGAGTCGGGCTCAAACTTCTGCCGGATACAGCCTGAGCGGGGGCCTCTTCCAAGCCCGAGCGGGCTGAGTTAACTTCGTGTTTTTGCTTCTTTGCCTCGATGCTCGGGTGTTCCATTTGGTTTCGTGGCTTGAATTTGCTCCGAGTGGTTTGTAGCTTCCAGTATGTACAGTTGAATCCAGGAATCGACATTCTAAAGCTTGTTTAGGCCTTGTCGCCTTAAAACCTAAAAATCATAAAAAAGGAGTACATAGAGAACGTTCGTGTCGGTTTTGTAACTCATGCTTTGTAAATTATGCAGAAATGATCTAAATGCTTAGCCTAAAACTAACACACATTATGTGTTATCAATCATGCCAACTCTTTGTTTTAAATTAGTTGTTTGACTTGTTTGAGACATTGTAAACTTTGAAAACTAATGAGGATGTTTATCATGTAACATTTACGTGTGTTCCTCTATCCACAACTTCAAAATTTGGTTCCATTGCATCAAAATTCCTTGTTGTGTGAGGTTTGAACTTGTTCTCTAATAAGCACATATCGTGTTTTCATGTGTTCTTTTTATTTTGTTTCTATACACTCGAATGGATTAGGCATCTTTCGTGGGGGTTTATAAATCCCCTTAGATGTTTGCCTCCTTAAATGTTATATTTTTCAACAAAATCTTGCAGTAGCATAGTTTTTTGTTGGCTCTTTTTTTGTGTGTTCCAAAGGAAAACGAACATCCAAATGTCTCTTCGTCATAGTCTTTCATGCGTGTCACTATAGAAAAAGAAAAATAACAAAAGAGACAACACCAAAATCATGGAGAATATGGCAAGCCTTATCGAATCACCTGCTAGGGGTGGTCAATCTGAGTTTTGGTTTGGGTTCCTCGGGTTTTGGTTCGAACCTTGGGTTTTGAAAAATTGGACCTGAATTGAACCCGAATGTTTTCGGTCTTGATTCAGTTTGAATTCGGGTTATTGGATCCGAAATAACCTGAATTATATTTGGATATTTGAGTTTTTCGGATAGTTCGGGTTGTTCGGGTAAAGATTTTTCGGGTATTATAAATAAATAGTTTGGGTTATTCGGTTTTAGAATTCTTTGGATAATTCATTTTTTTAATATAAATTAGTTTGAGTTATTCGGTTTTAGAATTACTAGGCAATATCCCGCACGATGCGCGAGTACTTATATTAATTTTTACAATACGATAATTATATTACATTAAAATTTTATCGTTATAAAAATATAATTAATTATATTGTATTATTTATTATATTGATAAATATAAATAATTATTAAAAACGGAAATAAAAAAATATTATATATAATGTATGAAATCAAATTAATAAATTTAAACAAATTTATGTATATATATATATGTTTTTATATAAACATAAAACTATATATGATTTAGTTTTAGTTTTAGTCAAGTGAATACGATTATCACATATCTTGTTGCAACTCGTCGACTTCTATAGATTCTTAACCCAACAAATTTTCAGCCGCTAGATCACATCGATCATCGGGATGAAATCCATCATAATAGAATTATAGAAAGACCATGAGTTTTGACAAATAATTAACAATAAAAAAGGAAAAAGGGCCTACTCGTGACGTATATCTTCCTTCGGAGCTTATTACCAACTCAGAAAACGGTATTGGATAAACAAATTTTCAACTTGCATCCATTTTTTTTGTTTCAAGTGTTATGTGATGCAAGATAAACAATTAAAGAAATAGAATATTTTGCAACCAGATTACTTCAAAAATAACATACCAAACACCAAAAGCCAATATCTGAAATCGCATATCTTCCCATATGGCGCCACGCTCCAGTAAGCGTGTGGTGGATAAAATGGTAGAATTGTCCATGGAACTCTGTTCCAAGCATAAGGCCATGCTTGAGGTGCTGAGAAGCATGGAACTTTCGGCAATGAGCCACTCGTTCTAGCCTCCTCACTTGATGGGTTGGAAGATGTATTCGCATTATTTTCATAGGGGATTCACATTAACTTTAATAATTCTATGACATAGTCTTGTGCGAGTCATTGTCCATTAGCCACTTGAAAGCTCAGACTATTATTATCCTTGAAATGTCAGATCTGTGGAATTCAGTTTTACTCTCTAATGATATAAAAAACAAAACTATAAGAATGATCATTTGGAGAAGATCATGTTTCGAGCTTTCGACTGAATCATAACAGAGAGTAGAGTTGGGAGATAAAACACAACAAAAAAATGATCGGTAAATGTACAAGGTTCTTGTTCTCAAAACCTTAAATCCAAAAAGATATCAGATATGAGTTGTTTTAATTCAAGTACAATGTGCCTCAGGGTAGTTAGAATAAGGATGGAAAAGAATCAAGACACATTGAATCTAACAAAGCTCCTCACATTGAGAAAGATTTCAGACAACCTTCATCTTCTTAACTACTCTTACTTATGCCCTGATATCCCTGTAGTGGAAGATGGGACCTGCAAGGTAATGTTGGAAGTGTAGATTTGACAAATGGTTATAAACAGAAATTTCCAGTTAGATAAAATCAATAAAGAAATTCTAGCTATTCTGAGTATTGAAGCTAATTAGTTTTTATTTCTAAACTCTACCCTCTTTTTACAGATGCATTCTGAAAGATCAATTGCTAATTGCAAGTCGTATAACATATATGATCAATCTTTGTTATACAGAACACAAAGAAACCGACAAATGCTTCACCTTACACTGGAACAACCAATTGATGAATCATAGGTTTCAATATCAACAAGATTCAACCAGAAACCATGGACTCACAAATGAGTTGATCAGAACCAAACAAGAGGAGAGTGGTACCGTTTGAATGGTTAAGATCAGATCTTGGCTTCTCCATAGCCTCAGCAGCTGTTATGTTTACATGGCGAGTACAATGAGAAGTTGTAATTATAGTTATCCTTCCTCGAGGGTTACATCGGTCCCATGGGTCCCATCTGCGAAAATTGAGCCTACATAGAGCCACAGATTCAGAATGTTAGCTCTGGATTTGCAACCCAAGATTTTCTTTTCTTTGACATGAATACAATCCACATTAGAAAATTGAGCCTGCATAAAGCCACAGATTCAGAATGTTAGCTCTGAATTTGCAACCCAAGATTTTCTTTTCTTTGACATGAATACAATCCACATTAGAATCCAAAGAAGCATGCATAAATGTCCGGGTATGCAACCCCAACCACCCTAAGTTAGACAACATACAAAAAAATGCGGATTCATATCAAGTCCACCAAAGGAATAAAATTTTACTTGGCTCATCTACGCGCATGAAATCAAGGAATATCTAAAAGTCGTTCCAGCTAAGCACTAACAACAACGACAACATGATATGGACTAAACACAAAAGAGATACATTTCTAGCGAAATACACGAGAACGTAAAGCAGAACACGTAAATTTGACACAAATAAGGTTTCATTCATTTCACTAAAATGATATAATTGTGGTTTGTGTTAGGTAACATAACAGAATGCGGAAGGAAATAAGCACAAAATATACCGTTTATTGACCCGAAATCTATGGAACTTAAAACAGAGTTTTACGAGCCATCCAAAAAAATAATAATAATAAACAGGCAAGAAATGCAAAATCCATCAAAAGTGAGAGATTAACCAAAAATACATGATTAGTAGACAGTGCAGTGGCATGATACTCGTGCATAACATAAGGAGTCCTCAACCCCTTGGAACCCGGCCATTATAGAAAACCAAAGTCTTCTTAACACCAATCTCACCAATATTTCCCTTCCGTTTAATCTTCCGGTCGACTCCCGTAGCTTTCCAGTATCCAGATTTCGTGGTCCTCTTCGTGCCTCTCTTCTTTGGGTTCGTGTTATCCCTCGAAGAAAAGAAATACCACACGGGATCCTTCGAACTGATCTTCGATTTAGCTGCGAAAACAAAAACCTAAGACCCTGTCGGTGATCTGATCACAGAGGCAAGGAAATTGAAGTCGCAAAGATACTCACAGAGGCAAAGAAATTGAAGTCGCAAAGATACTCACAAGGCAAATCCCAAGGATCGAATTCGCAGATTTCAATTTCGCTACCCATAATTTTGTTGGTGAGGTAAAAATCGACGAGCTCCTCGTCAGTCGGATGGAATCTGTAACCCACAAGACGCTCCATTTTCTTACGGATTGAGGATCAGAACTCGAAAATCGTAGTATCGGAGAGCTAAAAAAAGTTCTCTAGGGTTTCAGAGAGGGTTATGGTGCACCATTTGCTTTCCTCAAATTCACTACCGAGATCGTGGGAGCAAGAAATTTTTTACACATTTACTGTGAAGAGATCGTGGGAGAGATCGTGGGAGAGAGAAAGGCAACGTTCAATAAATGGAATACAGTGACGTGGAGGGCTGAAGGACAAGAGTCTCTGAGAAGCGAGCAAAGTACACACTTTTAATATATAGATTTGGATAATTCATTTCTTATATATATATGTAAGAAAATCTACTAGTATTTTTTAGTGTTTATATATATATATATATATTTAAAATAAATTATATTTTTTATTTTTTAAATTGGGTTGTTCGGATTTCTCGGGTTTTATCTGAAACCAAATCCGAACCAACCCAAACCCGAACGGGTTCTGAAATTTGAACCCATATGGATTTCTAGGGTAACTTATATTCCAAACGGTTCGGATTGTTCGGATCAATCCGATTCGGTTCGGTTCGGTCCAGATAACTCAGATTGACCACCCCTATCACCTGCTATCAAACATGTTGAAATCTTTGATAGTAGTCAACTCTAGATAATTGGGTTTGTCAACTTTTTTGTATCTTGTAATATACGACATTGGTAAGATTTTAAACTCTACTTTGCTAAACCAACGAAGAATTCTCAACTATATCATTCTAATCAATTTTCTAGACGTCAACCAAATACTATGCATTTAATAGGAGACATTCTTGATTAGGTTCATTTATAAAAAAAATTAGAGTTTGGAAAGATAAATGAGATTGTTATTTATGTACTATGCTTGTATTAACGAAGTTTTAATTATGTTTTTATAAATTCGTTTAGTTATTATGTTATTTTGGTTTATATTATTTAATATTTGATTATGTGTTTATAAATTTATTTTAATTATATATTACATTTTGTATTCATCATATAATATATATATATATATATTCAAAATTTACAAAATTTATTATTATGATATGTATTATATGATATTCGATTATACTTCTAAAATTTTATTTTAATGTTCTATTATAGTTTGTGTAAATCACATATATATAAAAAAGGTATATATGTGTGTAAATGTGAATATTTGTTTAAATTTTACAACATTTGTGCATTAATTTAAAATATAAAAAAATATAATAAATTTAAATAAATTAATTTATAAATAATATATATTATTTGTAATTTTATTTAAAACACAATCGTAACAATTTTCGACCATTTACTATAAAATGTAACAATTTTCCATTATTACTGTCAATTGGATAAAATAAAATAAAATTATATATATATAAAGATGATATTTTGTTGCATTCTCCTTGCGTCACCTAAACAAATATTCTTCTTTCAATTTTTTAATATTAAATAAAGTTTTTTAAACATTTAATATAATTACTATAAATATTATTAGAATTAGTGAATTTATATATATATATATATATATATATACCATTAACATCAAAATCAAATAAGATTAACAATTTAACAATTTAATTTATTTTTAAAAGCCATTATTAATTATATATATAAAAGAAGGATGTTTTACTACATTCTCCTTATGCCACCTAAACAAACATCATCCTTTAAAGTTTTTTTAATATTAAATACAGCTTTTTTAAACATTTAATATAATTACAATAAATATTATTATAATTAGTGAATTTATATATATATATTGTTAACATCAAAATCACATAAAATTAACAATTTAACTATTTAATTTATTTTAAAAGCCATTATTAAAATATATAATTAACAAAAATATTTATTTTTATGATATCATTAAATTTTCAAATAAATTATATATATAAAAGGAACCATTTATACAACTTAAAATTAATACCGGAAATTACTATTTAAAAAAAGTACTACAATAAATAATTAATATGTTTAAAATTTATATAAATTAAAATCAATAACGAAAATTATTATTTAAAACAATTAAAATACAATTATTTTGTATTTTACATACAATTATTTATACATGTAGTTATCCAAATGTTATAATTATCCACATTGATATATAAATTATATAACTTATATATTAAGATCCCATAATATATATATATATATATATATATATATAAAAAACATATATACACTAATATATATATATATATAAATATAATAATAATAATAATAATAATAATAATAATAATAATAATAATAATATATGTACACCGGTATATGTATATATATATATACCAAATGTTACAATTTTTAATGTTCATAATATTAAATATAATTTTTAACATATTAAACATATTTATTATAAATATTAATACAGTTAACAATTAATACATTAAATTGTTTATCATTTATACAACTTTAAATCAATACCGGGAATTATTATTTAAGAAAAAGTACTACAATAAATGATTTAATATATTAAATTGTTTATAATTTATATAAATTAAAATAAATAACGAAAATTATTATTTAAAGTAATTAAAATACAATAATTTATACATGTAGTTACCTAAATGTTACAATTATCCACATTGATATATAAATTATATAACTTTTATATTAAGATCCCATAATAATAATATATATCTAATATATGTACACTGGTATATAAATATATATATATATATACCAAGTGTTACAATTATCCACATTAATATATAAATAATATAACTGCTGTTATATTAAGATCCCATAATATATATATAATACATGTACACGTGTATTTTATATATATATATTATACACATGTTAAATACCCAAATTAATATATATATATTTATAAAATTATAATTATAATTTATCTATATATCAAAATAATTTACTAGATTAAATGTTATAAAATTTATTTAAGCATTTTTAAATTTGATAGGACTTTTATTTATATTTTTTTATTTATATTTTTTTCATATGGCATTAGATAAGAAAAACTTTTTCAAACTATATGTTCAAACGTATAAATTAATTGTGTTGTAATAAAATACATTAAATGTCTATTAATAATACATTAATACATATTTAATTCACCGTTATTGAAATAACTTTGAATAAAAAGAATTGAATGCGTTTTAATGACTATTTAAATGAAAAGAAATTACAAGCCCCACCCAATCTCCACTGGATCAATTCCCATTAGTCAATTCACAATCTCCACCAATGAAATCTATTTCTCTCTTTAGTACTTTGGCGATGACCCAAGCAACTAGAATGCCACAATCTGCCTGAAAATCGTAGCCAAAAGGTACCTATTCACGGAATTGTACGAAGACAAAGAGGAGGATAACGATTACAAGATGGTGAATCAAGTGGCGTTGTGGATGCGATATTACACTCTCCAGTTGCCAGCTCTTCTTTTTGGTCATCAGCGGTGGCGAGGAGGCTTTCGCTCGGGAAGATGAAAGAGATTTGATAATGAAGAAAAATTTTGATCTTGAGTAGTCTGATCATGCATACCGTATGAGATTTGTTGGTATGATGGTTGAACTCTGTTTATATCCATTTGTTGTTATTATTATCCCTTCATTAGCATCGAAAAGAGATGGATATCAGTTTATGTTTGTGAAATTGCATTCATGTTTAAACATGCATGCGTAAGTTGGTGGTTGTGTGTAAGTATACAAACATTTTCATTGTGATGTGAATACCATATTTGAATAATATGTTATTCGTGTAACCACATCATTGTCGAATGTTGAAAAACAAATTTGTTTTTTTAATTTCATTATCTAATATTAAACACATATATTTAATCTATTTTGAATGAAAATAGAATCTTAATTTAAAATTATAAAATAAATTATAAATATTAAAGATTATGTTAAATTAAAATTAAAACATAAAAAATAAAGAATATGTAACATCACAACTAATTTTAACAATAAACCAAATTATTTAACAAATTAATACACATTACTAATTTATAAATATTAAATTAATATTAAAATTAAAATAATTTAATTGCATTGATTTATCCATTAACAATAAATTTACCCTTTGACAATACCTTTAAATATTGCATTTAATATGTATTTATATGATATTTATATATTTTTTTTACAATAACGTC
This sequence comes from Gynandropsis gynandra, assembly GCA_036759665.1. Classification (NCBI taxonomy): domain Eukaryota; kingdom Viridiplantae; phylum Streptophyta; class Magnoliopsida; order Brassicales; family Cleomaceae; genus Gynandropsis; species Gynandropsis gynandra. Next base: position 30,149,125 of record CM071865.1, read on the forward strand.
TACAAATACAACATGTATAATAGTATATCATAAACTAAAAACTTAATGAGTTTTTAACCATAATTGAAATTTAGATCTAATGACTAATATATTGAAATAAAATAAAATTATTAATTAATATATTGATTTGGGTTGTAATATAAATTCTTTATTAATATTTATTAATACATGTAAACATATATAATTTTTTTACTAATACATGTAATATAAATTCTTTATTTAATACATGTGCACGTATACATATGTATGATAAATTATGTTAAATTAAAATTAAAAAGATATACGTAACATAAAAAATAATTTTAACAATAAAGAAAATTAGTTAACAAATTATTACAAATTACTAATTTATAAAATTTTAAATTAATATTAAAACTAAAATAATTCAATTGCATTTATTTATCCATTAACAATACCTTTAAATATTGCATTTAACAATAAACAATATGACCATTTATATTTTTTTTATTATAATGTCTACAAATACAACATGTATAACAGTATATCATAAAACTAAAAACTTAATGAGTGATTAATCATAATTGAAATTTATTTCTAGTGACTAATATAATGAAATATAATAAAATTATTAATTAATGTATTGATTTTGGGTTGTACTATAAATTCTTATTAATATTTATTTCAGATATTTTAAAATAATTTGTATTACCAAAAAAATATATATATATGCCATCATATATATATAGTAACATTATATAGGAATTACAAACGTATAAAACATTTAATTACCACAACACATCATGTTCGATGAATTAACCGTTGGACGTTATTTTCAATCCATTATCGCAAGAGTTTTTCGCGTTTGGAAAGTCCGTAACGCGAAAAAAATGGTCAACTAATGTGGATGGACAGATTGCATTTTCACGAGTAATTTCATCAAAGGGACTTAGAATTTTGGATTTAAATGGAGAAGGCACAGAGATTCATCCATGACAAATGTTGTTTACAAGAAAATATTTAATGACCTACAGGATCTTCCCGACGATATTGGAAATATGTAAGTAATTATTGATTCTCTTATCATATATGCATAGTTAATTTACTAATATTTGCTAAATTTTTAAAGTTGACGTTATATTGATATCAACTTTCTCGAAAATTTATATCAACAATTGGATTATATACGTCATTAACGTAAACGATAAATTTGTTAAAGATCCCTCATATTGCATTTCAATTACTTTACATTTATATATTATAGACTTTTATAATATTTTTATAATAAAACTACAAAATAAATATATCCTACGCGTGTTACAAACCTAGTACTATCAATAGTTAAAAAAATTGTCACAGATCACAAATACAAATGCAATCATTCTATTAGAAACTTAAAGAATAGCGAAACAATGATTAATGATTAATTATTAATAACGGCCCGAGATTCATATAAGATGGGCCTATATTTTGGGCATGTGAACTCAAACCCTCTGATTCATAGAGAGGCTGTACGGAACGCAAATCCGGATTCGACGGATTTTGGAGGACGATCAACATTATCATTTTCGATATTTCACTCTTGACATTGGGATTGCTTCTTCGATTTCTGGTTAGGGTTTATTTCGAGGGTCGTGGATTCGATTACTTGGTTTGATTTCTCGCTCGCTCGTTAAAATCGCCCGCTATCTTAAGATTCGAGCTCGGGATTTCATGGATTCTTTCCCGGGTTCGGGTCGATTCGATATATTTGAGATTTACGGGCGATTTTGCGGTAAGGTCTCGCTTGCTCATTGCATTAATCTCGCTTGGTTTCATCTTATATCTGTTTGTTGTCGAGTGGTTTCTTTTCGCTGGGTTATAACACTCTTGAAAATGTTAGTATTGTTGGAAAGCCAGGGAGTTAAGGCTGATTTTTAGTTGTCATTTCATGCCGTTTTTCAGAAAATGTTCAAGCTTAGCTAAGTTACTCGTAACATTGTTGGTTATGCTTGAAATTTATATTTGTTTTGTGAAAATTCCCTGACCTAAGACTTGAATCTCTCGAGTTCTTTGAGTTTAGTACTTAACACAGAGTTTTGGTTGATAAAAGCTGATAGATTGTTTCTTGGTTTGAAATTCTTTGATTTGAAGTTCTTTTAAGGAAGTATATTTTCTTGTTGGTTTTTTATTTCAGTTTCACTTTCAGGACTATGAAAATCTGCAAATTGTCTGTTGGATAATATCTGTAAATTGTGAGGATGAACTCATGGATTTCTTTGGTCAAAATATTTGATGGGTCTCATATTTCCTATTTTTGTGAAATTTATGCAGACATTAGATCAGGGAACCATTACACGATTGGTCAACAAGACTATAAACTCGATGAGGAATCACATAAACCTAACTATTCAAAAGAAGCATTAAATCAGTTCTTAAATCAGGTCCAGGCAAAATTTCAAGCAAGGTATTTTCATCTTAGTCCCTTACTAGTTTTTCTTTTTCTTCTTTTTTCGTGGCTTGTAATTTTCTCGCATCCTCAATTCTCATGTAATGCAATACCATTTTCCGACATGGTATGTTTGCTCATTTTCTGGAACAAAAGATTCTTAACTTATGCATTCATTTGAATTCTTTCACTTGCATGCGCTGCAGGTTCTCGATTTTTGACGAATTATTTAAGCTGATGTCACGGCTGGACTTAATGGTATGTTTTCATCCCTTCGACATGTCTCATAAAAAAGTAAGCAGTTCTTTCACTTTCCCTTCTTGCACATAAAACTAGACATGTCCCTGTGCTACACAAAGGAGAGTCAATTAGTGGGTCCAAAAAAGTGTGAAGTTTATATGGAAAAAGCAGTAGATGGTAATGGAAAATCGATAAATGAAGTGTATCCACCATTAATCTAGTGTATGTCATATTAGGAACTTCATTTGTCACTTTTCATCTTGTATTGTTTATGATCTGATTATTTCCTTTATCCTGTTTTTAGGCGGACTTTTCTGAGTTTACCAGCTTCTATGATTTTGTTTTCTTCATGTGCCGTGAAAAAGGACAGAAGAATATAAGTAAGTTACATCTTTGATATTTATTTGGTTGTTCTCCTGTATATATAACTTGGCGATGGCCAATGGATATAATGAAATTCCCTTGTGCATTTGACCTATTCTTTTTTATTGCGTTGTATTGTTGTATCAGCTGTGAGTAGAGCCGTTACCGCCTGGAAACTGGTTTTGGCTGGGAGGTTTCGGTTACTTAACCAATGGTGCGAGTTTGTCGAGGTAGAAACTATATAGCATTGAGACATTTTTTTTAATTATATTTTCCCTTTTGATTATCTTAGTTCTGCAAAGTCTAAAGTGCTGATTAATGAACTCTTAGTGTAAGTTATTAGGGCTAGGGGTATCTTGCGTAGACTATGTCAATGTGCTAGAGGTTGATAGCTTATTACACTGCAGCCACAATAAACAAAAAAGGATAGAAGTAATAACAAACCTTATGCATGTTCCTATTCCGTGAAGTTTTCATTTTGAAACTAAGAAAAATATGATATTCTTTTACTTTGTTGTAGAGAAATCAGCGGCACAATATATCTGAAGATACTTGGCAACAAGTCTTGGCATTCAGTCGTTGTGTACATGAGAATCTTGAAGGATATGACCCGGAAGGTACTTATTGTAATTTTTTTCCAAAATATTGGAGTAATGTTTCGGTTTTTTCATTTTGTTATTTCTCATATAGGTGCTTGGCCTATCCTCATAGATGAGTTTGTCGAGCATATGTACAGGTTTGTTTTTTGATCTTCTATGAACGATATTCCATTCACTCCAGTTTTCCAAAACATTTTTGTTGAAATTTCTAAAAGATGCAATTTTTATTAATTGGCTGCAGCATTTTAGGGTCCAATACCAACAATAGCTTTGTCTGCAACTGCGGTGAAGAGTCTCAACGGTGGCGCTACGAAGATTCTCTTCCGGGTATGTATGAATTCTCTTTCCGAGCATTGATCCCTCATGTTAGAAAAACATCATCAAGTATGTCTTCGCATGCAGGTTTAAGAAACATCCCCGGATTGAAACGAAAAACACCAGAAGGAGATATGGAACCATCAGAAACCCTAATCGCATCACCATACACGAAACGAATCAGACCTTCCAACATCAGCCCGAACTGTTCATCAAAGTCACAGTGTGTCGTCGAACATTGTCTCTCAAAAGGCTTCGCCGGGCTCCTAACGAAACATAGATCCTCCTCCTATACATAAGAGAGTTGATCCAAAGGTATAAATCCAAGATTATCACCATTAGATTCTTTTTCTTCCTCTTTTTTACCCCCGCAGTATTAGTATTGAGTGTTGCTTGTGTCCGAGTAAATTTATATCCTTCATGAACATGAAAGAAAATCCTTTGGCCCTTCAGGCTATCATACATCTTACAGGCGCGACAATTGGCATGTAAATGGTACTTACCCAATACTGGATTCAATTTGGGACTGGTACGATTTACTGCGGTATAAATCTATCAATGCTATGCCGTAGTTGTGTCTTATTGATGTATGTTCCATTAAAAATTAATAAAAACAATTTCTTTCTTACGAGTAATATATATTTTTGAATCGAATATCTTATCCAAAGTCATCTGAATCTGTATGTACATAATTTCGTTTTAATCCCGAGTTGAGAAATATCACTGCACCAAAAATACGAAATTTCCCAATATAAAAAAGATAAAGTAGGTTTAATATAAGATGAAGTTACTATAAAACAAACGCATACTATAAATACATGAAAGAAGATAATCTAAGCGGTCATGCATCCAATGCCATACCTAGTGGTCGGGAAAATAAGGAACAGAGCACTACAAACAATTCCGACCATCAACGGGAAACTTTCCATCACTTGATCCATTTCCTTTTCTTTTCCGGGAAACAAACATCCTGTCACTCTTCGATCCGAAAACGCAACCGCCACAAACACCATGACGCTCATCACCGCGTGCACCACATCGTTCACCTTCAACTTGTACCTCTCGTGGTTCACCGGAATCTCCGCCTCTCCTACAGTATCTCCGCCGCCATTCTCTTGCGGTGGCTTCATGAACACCGCTAATCCCTTTGGCGTCACGAACCCGTAATAGATCTTCCCGTCTGCGGCCTTGAAACTGTCAGTAAAATGGAACAAGAAGCAAGACAAAGAGCAAAGAACCAAAAGCACGTTGATCATGGCGGTGTTGACGCCGTTACAGTCTCCGTGACGGTAGATTGACGGCAGAACCATCTCAAACATTAAGAGAGTTCCAGTCGGGAGGAAGTTGATGAGCATCGATGTCTTCGAGACGGTCTTTTGGACTCCCTTCGCTACCATGCGGCGTTTCCGGCCAGCACCGCCACCGGCTGCAGCTCCAGAGGGGAGAGACGGCAGTTGGGAGATCTTGAAAGGCTTCGGAGATCGTGACGGCGAGGGTTTCTGCGGCGGAGTCGCCGTGTAGACTTTGATTCCGATGCTTTCCTCTGTTACTTCCATACTCTGAATGCTTTTTCCTTAATGTTTCGATTAGAGAACGCTATAGTGTTTAACAGAGTATAATGACTGTGCAATGATGAATGATTATATAAGTGTTGTTCTTTTCCGATATGTTAAACAACGGTTATTTATTAGCGGTTATTTAGTTCCATTTCAATTGGTATAAAGGCGAGGGTATATTTGGTATTTTACAAAATAACTCTTCGTCAATTTTGATAATTTTATTTCTTTTACAAAAGGAAAAGAAACTTAACATATCTAGTCTTTTATATTATGTAAACAATACAAAACATAAATTTTTACAAAATGTGCATGTGGTTTTGGTATAAAAAATAGTTAAAACTAATAATATTAACATATTTATTTTTCATAAAATTATGCTGAAATTGAGAGATTTTCAAGTAAAAAAGTGAAATATAACACTATTAAATAATAACAAGTAATAAAATATATAGATAATTGTTGTTTAAGTGGATTTTTTTTAACGCGTGACGGTTTTATCTGTCTTGTTTCGGACATAACTGATGATATGGTTCGGTTCTCTGTTTCAACCGCTAATCGAATTTTCCCTGCAAAAAACATCGACAGTTTTTCAAATTCGAACTCCACAAGAGATCAGTTGCTTCTCTTCCTCAAGCTCTGTTCTTCGATCAAACATCTCTTTCAAATCCACGCCCAGATTCTGATCTCTGGTCTCCATTCTGATTCTTTCCTCCTCGGAGAGCTTGTTCGTGTTTTGTCGTTATCCGATGGCAAAAAGCTCAGTCATGCTCGTGCCCTTGTGTTTCATTCGGCAGATTCCACGCCGTTTCTGTGGAATAATCTTATCCGAGGATATTCGAACACCGATTCACCTGGAGAATCTGTTTGTCTGTATAACGAGATGAAGAGGAGAGGAATCAGGCCGGATGATTTCACTTTCCCGTTTCTTCTCAAAGCATGTGCTTCTTGTTTCGGTCTAACCGGTGGAAGACAGGTACATGTTGAGATTCTAAAAAATGGGTTTGATTCCGATTTGTATGTTGGGAACAATTTGATTCATTTTTATGGATCTTGTAAGAAAATTTTCAGTGCAAGGAAAGTGTTTGACGAAATGCCTGAGAGAAGTATTGTTTCGTGGAATTCGCTGATTACCGTTTGTGTTGAGCTTAGTAAGTTTGATTTTGCGATAGAGTACTTCCTTGATATGATTTATCGTGGGTTTATGCCGAATGAGAGAACAATGGTTGTTCTACTTTCTCCTTGCGTTGGCAACTTGACCATTGGGAAATTGGTTCATTCCCAAGTTATCTCTAGAGGTTTAGAGATTAATACTCAGTTGGGTACTGCTCTGGTTGACATGTATGGAAAATCTGGTGGTCTAGATTATGCTCGGAGCGTTTTTACAAGAATGGATGAGAGAAATGTTAGGACTTGGAATGCAATGATACTTGGGTTTGCGCAAAACGGACTTGCTGATAAAGCCCTCGAGCTTTTCTCCACTATGGTGAAGAAATCACTGGTGAAACCTAACGAGGTGACCTTTCTTGGTGTTTTATGTGCCTGTAGCCATTCAGGTTTAGTGGAACAGGGTTACAAGTACTTCCATGAAATGGAGCATGATCACAAGATTAAGCCAATGATCACGCACTATGGTGCAATGGTAGATATGTTGGGCCGTGCTAGTCGTTTGAGTGAAGCTTACAACTTTATAAAGAAGATGCCTATTAAGCCTAGTTCAATTGTCTGGAGGACTCTGCTTAGCGCTTGTAGTGTCCATCACGATAAAGACGATAAAGGAATCGGCGAGAAGGTAAGAAAGGAACTACTTGAATTGGAACCCAGAAACAGTAGCAACTTTGTGATCGTGGCAAACATGTTTGCGGATGTGGGGATGTGGGATGAAGCTTGTGAGGTGAGGAGGATGATGGAGGATGACAAGATGAAGAAGATGGTCGGGAAGAGCTGTCTCGAGCTTGAAGGTTCTGTCTTTGGATTTGTTTCTGGTTATGATTCTCGTCCCGATTTTGCATTCATCTATGAGTTGCTGCATTGTTTGAATCTGCACTCAAGAACTACCAATACCTTATGATGGGAATTTCAGACTTTGCAATTCAAGAACTCCAACACTTTGATCCGTTGGGATCATTCTTTTTCAAAGCAAAAGTGTTTTGTTGTATTGCATCTAAATGCAACTCCACTCTCCCGGAGAACTTTAGTTATTGTCATACCGATCATTTTGAATTTGGGCTCTATTATAGTCAAAGAATAACTAAACTTAAAAACATGGTTCGGTACAATTTAAAGAAAATAAACCGAAATGGTCGATGTGATAGTTACAACTTACAACTAAAAACATAGGGTTGGGCCCGAACTTTTATAATTCACAATTTTTTTTCGCGTGGTAGTAATAATCATTAACCGAACCCAAACCTACAAAATACAGGTATCTAGAAATCATATACGTCCACACAATTTTAATTATCTGTGAGATTCGTGTTTGTACAAAAATAAACAAAAATACATTCAATTAATAATCGTAAGAACGCGTATTAACATATAATTTTGATTACTAGCGAATAATCGTATTTCCACAAATGATACATAAATAACAGAAAGTCGTATTGCGATAATTTCACACATTTGTTATAATTGAATATAAAGCAAATGTGATTATATTATTTTTATGAGATGGTACATGATTTATATATACATAGGAGTGCATATTTCAACGAGAGAATTAGACCAAATCAATGGAGAAATTAGACCAAATCAATTGAGAGAAAGTTATATAGAGAATTAGACCAAATCAATGGAAAGAAAGTTATGGAGAGAATTAGATCAAATTAATGGAGGGAATATTTTTTTTATTTCCTTCTATTATGCCCCCGCAAGATGTGTGTCGGTCGAGACACCAATCTTGACCCGTAAGAGATCGAACCGTGCCCGTGGCAATGGCTTTGTGAGTGCATATGCGAGTTGATCTGCCGATGAGACGTGAGAAATGCAGAGTTGGTTGATTTTAACAAGTCCACGAATGTAGCGATAATCAATGGCCACATGCTTCATCTGAGAGTGAACGACGGGGTTGGCACATAGGTAGGTAGCACCCACGTTATCACAGTAGATAACGGGAACGGACGACATGGAAATGCCTAGTTCTGAGAGCAAAGACATGAGCCATTGTACCTCTGATGCGGTGGACGAAATTGATTTATACTCGGTCTCGGTTGAAGATTTGGCGGCAAACCGTTGTTTCTTCGAGGACCACGAGAAAGGGTGCCTTCCAAGGTACACAATGTGTGCTCCAGTCGAACTATAGTCATCACGATCACCTCCCTAATCAGCATCAGAGAAAGCATGAAGAGATAAAGCGTTGTCCTTGTGATAGAACACACCGTAGGATCTTGTCCCGCCGAGGTAACAAAGGATTCGTTTTACCACTTGCAAGTGCTCAGATGTAGGACGATGCATGTATTGAGCAAGTTTGTTCACGGCATAAGCAATGTCCGGACGCGTGAAGAGAAGATATTGAAGGCTGCCAAGGACTTGACAGTATTCCGTCAGATCATCTAGAGGAATGCCCGAGGTGGAGGAGAGAGCTGATGTGGAGACCATCGGAGTGGACACAGGTTTGGCGTGTAGCATGTTGTGACGACCGAGGATGTCGTTGATATACTTTTGTTGAGTGAAATGCAAGCCATTGACATTCTGAGTAACTTCTACACCAAGGAAGTAAGAGAGTTGCCCAAGGTCCTTGAGTGAGAATCTTGCTGCGAGAAGATCAATCACCCTCTGAATTTCACATGCTTGGTTGCCCATGATAACAATGTCATCCACATAAACAAGAACAAACTTCGTGATATCCTTGGAGCGATATATAAAAAGTGACGAGTCAGATAGGGCATCGTATAACCCTGGCTATAGGAGAAAGGTTCAAAGTTCATGATACCATGCTTGTGGTGCTTATTCGAGACCATATAGTGCCTTCCGAAGCTTGCACACGTGGGAGAGGCGGTCACGATCAATGAATCATGGTGGTTGTACCATATACACGTCCTCGTTGAGTGTACCTTGGAGAAATGCGTTGTTGACATCGAGTTGTCGAAGATCCCATCCTGAGGTAATAGTGAGACTTAGGATGAGTCGAATGGTGGCGGGTTTGATTATCGGGCTGAAGATATCATGATAGTCAAATCCTGGACGTTAATGAAACCCCTTCACGACAAGGAATGCTTTGTACCTATCAGCCATTAGAAAGACATTTAGTACGCAATACCCATTTACATCCAACAGTATTGTAGCTCAGATCTGGGGGCACTAGAGTCGCCATTGCGAAGAAGAGCATCAAATTCCTCCGTCATAGCTTATCGCCAATGTTGGAAGTTTGAGAGCTTGAGAAACACATGTCGGTTCTATGTTCGGGTCATTAGGGAGGGTTACGGTCAGGGACAATTTTGTGTTTGGCTTGGTGATGTGGTTTTTGGATCTTGTGATCATTTGGTGAGTGTTTTGTGTTTGGTTTGGACATGGGTCAGTGGACGAAGTGGCGTGTGACGGAGAAAGTGGTGGTCTTGGATCAGTGGGCACTGGTAAAGGATCCAACCGAGGAATCTCTGTTGTTATGTCATGTGTACGAGGGCCACAGATTGGAACAAGTGTGAAGGGTGGAGAGGAGGAACATAGGGGCGAGATAGAGGAGGATGGGACAGAGGAAACAGAGATGAGATGGGGAGAGGGAAATTGAGATTCAACAAAATCCACGTGGCGAATACGAAGACTCGAGCCGACGAAACATGAAGACAAAGAATGCACTTTGAGTGACAGAATACCCGAGGAAGATGCAAGGTGTAGATTTTGCATCAAGTTTGTGAGTAGTGTAGGCATGAAGCAATGGATAGCAAAGACATCCAAAGGATCGAAGTTTAGAGTAATTTGGAGTGATTGTGAAGAGTGTTTCGAAGGAAGATTTGAAATTTAGGACTGACGTGGGAAGTCGATTGATGAGGTATACGGCTGTGGAAAGAGAGAAAGTCCAATACTGAAGCGACATGGAAGCATGAGAGAGAAGAGTTAGCCCGGTCTCGACTATTTGCGGTGTTTACGTTCGAATATCCCATTGTGTTCGGAGGTGTGAGGTGGAGATGTTAGGTGTTCCCATGAAGAGAGAGGAAGTTCTTGAGGGCCATGTATTCACCACCATTTTCGGAATATAGAATGAAAATTTTCGTTTGGAATTTGTTTTCGATGAGAGCTTTGAAGCTAATGAAGACATCATGAACATGAGTTTTTGTTGCAAAGGAAAGAACCATGTGTATCTTGTGAAGTGATCAACGAAAATCACGTAATATTTGTAGCCATCAAATGATGGTATGGGTGATGTCCATACGTCGGAGAATATGATATCAAGAGGTCTTCTGGAGACAATGGAGGAGGTATGAAATGGATGTTTATGCATTTTATTGATTGAACAAGCCTCACAAGATAATGATACAAGATAATGATGTACTTAACGGATGGGACAAAAGAATGGAAAAAATGGGAGACGATTTTATTAAGGACTTCAAGAGAAGGATGATGTAGCCTAGAGTGCCACTCGGATAAAGTGGTCTTGACCGTGAAAAAAGCAGTTGGAAACAAGATGAAGAGATCGGGCCGTGAAGTAGAGAGTTGTGAACACTCGTACACACTGTTGCTGGTGATTAGTGCCCCCGTTTTTAGATCCTTCACCTGAAAATGAAACGGAAAGAATTTAACCTAGACATCGTTGTGAGTACAAAGTTGGTGTATGAAAATAAGATTTTTATGCATGTGAGGGATACAAAGAACATGTTGAAGGGAAAGGGAACGAGAGCATGAGGGGAGAAGTAGAGAACCGGTGTGTGTGATCTCAAGCCCGTTACCATCACCAAGAACGACCCCGTCCGGACCGTTGTACGAAGAGTGAAGTGGCAGATTGGCAAGGTCTGTGGTGATGTGATGCGATGCTCTCGAGTTGAGCAGCCACGTTGGAGAGTCTGATGGATTATGTGACACGTGATTGGCGGTAGCCTGCTAAGCGGATGGTCCCCGAGGACCTGAGGGTGGCGTGGGTTTGCGGTTTGGCTTACGAGCAAAGTAGACGACGTGATTTTGCATTGTGGCCATGAACACCGTAGAGTTGACATTTGCCTTGGTATCCCCCAGTGAAAGATGCGCGAGAATTCGAGTTGCGGTGGTCAGAGACTGATTTGTGGTCTTGTCGCCATGTTTCCCGCGGTTTGTGTTGAACGTTGTGAGCCAACATTGGAAGAGTTATTGCCAAAGGTTGAACCTAGATTAGATATGCTTCATGATTGATGAGCTTCTCATGAAGCTCAACAAATGAGATCAGTGTGTCCTTGGCATTCACGACGTCTTTGATGGGTTTGAAGTCGTCCTCGAGACCAACAAGGATAAGGTAGATGAGGTCTTCATGATCCATCGGCTTACCGAGGAGAACGAGTTCATCGGTCTTCACTTTGAAAAAATGCATATAGTCGTCGATGGATTGAGCACCTTTGGTGTGACGCCGCATTTGATCCTTGATCTGCTTCAGATGCCCATGACTAGAGCGACCGTACGTGGAGGCAAGTGTGGCCCAAGCCGTTGCAGATGTTGAGACCGAGGCAATGAGAGAGATATGGATCCGAGAAGGGCTGCAAAGATGAGACGATCGTGACGAAACCATGGATTGTACGTCGGATTTGAAACAACGACGTTGTTGGTCGTCATAGTCGCCGGTGGTGCTCCGGTAGACTCGAAAAAATCTTCGAGATTGTACCCTTGAAAAAGAGCACGGCTCTGGACGCTCCATGTGATATAGTTTGATGCTGTAAGTTTCGTAATATTAGAAACATTGATATTGATCAACGTCATCACAGGATTGGCCGGATCAAAGGGAGTGACGGTATCGGAGGGAGCATAGTTGCTCGAAAAATGTCCGTCAGCCGCCGTGAAAAAAATGTAATAATAATAGAGGAGGAAGAGAGCTACGTCGTTAGATGATTTTTAGGCTCTGATACCATAAAACAAATGTGATTATATTATTTTCATGAGATGGTACATGGTTTATATCTACATAGGAGTGTATATTTCAAGGAGAGAATTATACCAAATCAATGGAGAAATTAGACAAAATCAATGGAGAGAATTAGACCGAATAAATAGAAAGAAAGTTATGGAAATAATTAGACCAAATCAATAGAAAGAAAGTTATGTACAAAATTAGGTCAAATTAATAGAAGAAATATTTTTTATTACATTCTATTAGGACATTCGATTTACTAGTAAATAAAAAACCGAATCTAAATATGCAAGTAATTTAATTTCAGTTCTAAATTCAAACTCTAATCCATATATATCCTAACTTTGGAGATAGATTCAACCCAAAACTCATTTTGAATCTTACAAAAAATATGTACTAACCGTTTGAATTAGGATTCGTGTAATAAATATATATAATCCGAGAGTTTAGTTTTTTTTATATATTTGTATTCGTACATATACATATCTGACAAATTAAATGAATTTACAAAAATGCTTGATTTTTTAATTGATAGTCCGCGAGTGCGTGTCATTGTTTTACTTTCTAAATTTCTCACTATGAATATTCCATATCATTTGATAACAGGGCCGGCTCAACCAGAGAAGAGGCCCTGTGCCATAAAATTAAAATAGGCCTTTCGAAACGAAATAGTCGATACAAAAGAATTTCTTTTATATACAATAAATATTTACAACATTCATTTGAAAAGAGCTATTCTATTTGCATGTTTTGAAACGAAATATCCGATCAATCTTTTCACATCTAAATTCTCTAGGAGACTACTTTCAATTGTCATTAAAGCTAATCCATTCAACATTTCTTGTGACATAGTGGTTCGCAAGTACGACTTCAATAATTTGAGCTTCGAAAATCTTCTTTCTGCAGAAGCAACAGTAATTGGAATAGTCAATAAGATTCTATACGCAATTATTGCATTCGGAAAACAATTATACCGTTTCAATAATACTATTAAAGCAATTGTTCCTATCTTTTCATTTGGTAAATATTCTCCAAGTAACTTTAACTCAACAAAACGCTCATATCCATTACTAGTCATTATTTTTCTTTTTCTACAGATATCATATCACAAACTAACCACAAAGATCAAACAAAAAAGCTGATCCATCTGATTACGCAACAAAATAAAAAAGAAAGACGACGAGAGACCAGAAACATATACTCAAGTAATTTTTTAGATTTCTGGAAGAGAGTAAAAAAGAGAATTTCTGGATTTCTAGTAATCGCTTGAATCCTTAAGTAATCGCTTGAATCCTCAAGTAAAAACCCTTGGAAGAGAGTAAAAAAGAGAATTTCTGGATTTCTAGGAAGGGTTTTCTAGAAAACGTGGGAAAAATTTCTATATTTTTTAAGGATAAGGGTTTTCTGGGAACCGTAAAAAGAGTTTATGTATTTTTTGGATAAAAATTTTCTG
>CM071865.1:30164322-30193892 GCA_036759665.1 Gynandropsis gynandra
AGAAGCGGCTGATTTTCCCTGGGAAAACTGCACCAAAGAAAAAGAAGAAGAAGGCAGTCTCGAAATTAGAAAATACTCTTGAAGATGAGAAGCCTACTGAAGCGTCTGAAAATAAAGAAGAAGATGAAAGAGACCAAAATGAAGCTCTAGAAGAACTGGAAGGTGAGAGGGTCATAAGGAAGTCTACACGAACCGCAGTCATTGTTAGGCAAGCCGAGAGAGATGCTTTGCGTGCCGCTATACAGGCAACAACAAAGGTTTGATTATACACACACATATATGTATATTTTCAAGCAGGAGTATGCTTTAGATAGACATGCTTACAGGGGTTCTAATCTGTCGGATAGAAAATTAATGGAGTACTTTTTCATTTATGTGAGGGTTCTTGAATGTTAATTAAATTTGATATCTTTTCAATTTATCGTGTTTAATTTGTCTTCTGATTGTCCAGCCGATTCAAAGGAAAAAAGTAAGCGAAGAAAAACGGATGACCCAAGAAGAAATGTTGCTGGAGGCGGCTCAAACAGGTTTTGGCTTCTAATCCCTCGTTGCAGTCATTTTTCTCTTCACCAATCAGAAAAGCTCTAACACCTGAACAATGTTTTTGGCAGAAATCATGAATTTACGGAATCTAGAACGCGTCTTGGCACGGGAAGAAGAAGTCAAGAAGAAGGCAATAGTGCATAAAGCTGTCTACAAGGGTCCTCAGATTCGGTATCTTTCAAAAAATGGTGAGCTCCAAGGGATTATCATTCCATCTAGTGTGTCTTTTCCAGATAACTCTGAACCTTTTTCTTTAAATAAACTATCCGGCTTTACTTGCAGGATGTAATTATCTAGAATTCTGTAATGGTGCTTCATTTAAGACAGAATTATCGACAAAATCTGTTCCATGTAAGTTCATTTCGCCCTGCAATGGCAATTGGAAGTAACCTTAGTGAGTTTTTTAATTTATTTATATTCACATTGTTACTGTCTATCTCGTAAATTGTTCTTTTTTTCCAGATCCAGAGAAACCTGTTTGCGTGATTACTGGATTACCCGCTAAGTAAGGGCTTTTCTTTTCTCTTTATTTATCCGTGAAGAACGGAGTCAGTGTATTGAGCAAACAAAACTCTATGTTTTCATTTTAAAAAAGTTCATAGTGTCACTATATTCTGCAACTAAATTAATAGGGTTGCACTTAAACCACATTTTAGTCGAGTGCCCTGATTTTTTGGTTCTGCTACATCTGTCTGGTGCTGTGAAAAGATTCAGTATGTTCTTGAATAAGCGGGGTTTCTTCAATGTGGGTAGTGATAAAATCATTCTCAGAGACTCCATATTAACCAGCATTCTTATTTGTTATGTTGTCTCTTGATGACACAGGTACAAAGATCCAAAAACTGGTCTCCCTTACGCAACTATGGAAGCCTTTAAAGCTATACGTGAACGGTGCATCTTCTAATTCACCTTAGCAATCCTCTATGAAAGCTAATCATTTCTTTTGATGCAATATTCTAGTTAATTTATTAAATTCAGATTTAAATACAAAGAGACATGATGAGGAAAAAATACGGTGCTTCTCCCCTGAAACTTTGGATTGATTGAGTCGGATATGTTTCAATTGTTCGTATTTTGATTTTAAAGGTTCATGGATGAGCATGAAGGTGCGAGAAAGAAAATGGACATGGGTGATTTGTTAGAAACACTGTCCGGTAAAGGTTTCGTGGCCAAACAGAAGAGATCGAAGGCTCCAAATAAACGGGAATCATGTGTCCTCCGTTTCTCTGCACGTTTCCGCAGGTTTCATTCTCCAGAGATTGAAGAAATTTCGGATTAATGATTGGGTAATTTTCAAAACTTTTCTTTAATGATCATGAAAACCTTACATCTACCATCTTTCTCCTCGTTGCTTATAGCATCATCATGTTTTGTAGAATCAAAACTGATTCCTACTAATCACTGGGCCAACCAAACCATTCATATTTCTGCTTCAACATGTTATCATGGCAAGTTTTCAATTTCAGGTGCGTCTTAAAGCCTTTTCCTTTGAATTCTCACAAGATCATATCTTCATGCATGTCACACTTTTCATGAGCACAACATACACTCTTAACCATGGCCATGCCTGCATATTGAACGCTTTTTGCGGCTTCGTATATGGTTATATCTTTTATTTATAATCCGTCTACGGGGTCATCTTTGATTTCTTCACTGCTTTTTCTCATACTACGAAGCTTGAAAGAGAACGACCCTGAAGTAATGGCATGAACAGGCTTGTCGGTCACTCTGATAAGACTGTAACAGTAGGCACCAGATAATGTCCCAACCACTGGTCCAACAATGTAAACCCATAGCCCCTTGTAGCACCAACTAGCCACTGCCGGGCCAATGGTCCTTGCTGGGTTCATTGACCCTCCTGACACCGGTCTGCATATCATTGAACCAACATGTCAGTCTCTCTCAATGCATAGAAACTCTAGCAATAGTTCTGTAGATCACAAAGATGTGATCTTTGTTTTCAATGTCACAATTTGAGTCTCTGTTTTTTACCCTGCCAAGATCGATGTGATGCAAACCGCAGATCCAACAGCAATACCCGCAAGCTCACCGATCTGCATTCATTGTTAAACAATTTTCTAATCGTTGTTGTTTATATATCAAATCGACAATAAATCGATTTCTTTTGGTGTGTAGAGAAAGGTCTGGATGTGTTTACGGCTCGAGTGTCGGTGGCCACAGCAGAAGTGATGAACATCATTGCAAACGTTACGACCATCTCCATGATCAGAGCTTGAACATCGGAACCAGAAGGTGTTGTCGTTCCGACATGTTTGATAGGATGTAACAACACTCTCAGCGTGGCCGCGGCCAAGATCGAACCTCCCAGTTGGGCCCCCGCGTATACAGGAACCTATGAACAGCCGGAAATTACGAAGATCAAACATTATTCATAAGAATTAGCTGTATATTACTCCTTCGATCTTTAATAAATGTCGTTTAAAATTTTATTTTGTTACAAAAAACAGTCGTTTTAGTTTTTTTGTAAAATTCAAGTTTTACGATTAAATTATTAAAACAATAGTTAAAGGTTTTATTTCATTTTTTAATAAAATAAGAGGGAGCATTTATTTCTTGAATTACTTGGTCCCTCCACCTGAAAACGAACAGCACATGGATCACCAACATCATTAACCATTTTGTCTGAAGAATATTTGTGTATAAATCTTATTACATATTCGTTACATAAATTATTATAAATGCAAGGTGATACACGCGTCCTCATCACAAGGGGTTCCCCTGATCTAGAAATTATTCAGAATATGAAAATTTGAGGCCTTTGTTTTTTCTTCATTCGCACATGACTCATTTTCAATGGACCCATTTGATGTATAAATTTAATAACATGATCGTTGGTCTTAACCACTCGTCATGTGGTCCATCGCTTTACTACATGTTCTTGCTCTTTATGTAATTTTTTTTATGTTGTTTTTTTTTCTTTTCTTTCATTGAGATTAAGTTTTAGTACAATGGAATTCTGTGAGATCTTTGATAGTATAATCTCATCTTTTTTCAAACAAAAAGTTAAAATTTCTAAAATTTGTATTTTCTTTCAATTCCGAAAAAATAAATGATTAAATAATCATGTTACGCGTTCTACGTTAGGATATCATATGGATTATGTGATATATATATATATATATATATATATGGTTTAAAACAAAAAATTTTGAAATAATTTTTTATGTTTCCAATATCCATTATAATTATTATAGCAAAATGTACGTGTGGATCTATCTTAACATAGATTGGTAGAGTTATATATACATATATATATATATATAAGTTTAAGATAAGGTGGTTTCGATGGTAATTGTTTCAGATCTTAAGATCGATGTTAGAGTAGTGAGAAAATCATGGATTATCTATATTATCTAAGGAAAAGTTTCACATTATGCGTGTATATGTGGATGTATATATATATATATGTGTGTGTGTGTGAGTACCTGTTTCCAAGGGAAGTGACGGACGGCGGCGAAGGCAAGAGTGACGGCAGGGTTCATGTGAGCGCCGGAGATATGACCAACGGCATAAATCATGACGGTGACAATCAATCCTCCGGCGACAGAAGCTCCAAGCTTTGACACTTTATGCTCATCACTCTCACTTATTGCCGCAGACCCACATGTCACAAACACCAACAAATACGTTGCAATGATCTCAGCTATCACCTGTTCAAACAGAATCCCATGTTATAATTCTGTCTTTTCAGAAATTTTCTCGGGAAACAAACAGAAAATATGTATATATACCTTTCTGTGGAAACCAGGGGGATAATAAGATGCGTGAGGTTTATGATTATGAACATGATGAGATGTTTGGTCCGACGACGATGTTGATGAAGCTTCGATGTCTTGATCTGTTCCTCCGTTCTTGTTATCCATATTTTTCATTTTTTTATGAATTGTTCAATAAAAAGAAGAGGAAAAAAAGATGATATTGTTATGGCTTGAACTCTATTAGGTATATATAGTAATTTTTTCGATTGTCCTCATTATTTTTTTCCTATGTCCAGTTTTTTCTGGTAAATAAATATTAAAATGTTTTTGTCAAAAGTTTTAACTTAATCTGATTTATATACCATTTAGTTTATCATCGTTACAATTTTATTAAAAATTATTGTAAATGCTTATGAATTAAATAGAATGGAAATAAGACACTATAATATATCATTATATATAGATTCTATGAATAATTTTTAACTAAATTATATATTATAGATGAAATTTCAAATTGAAGAAATTTATAGTAAATCATTTATATTTTAAAACATTTATGGTCACAATGTAGAAATTACATTCTTGTCTCCGTTTCTTGTGGAAATAATAGAGTGAACAAATCCACGAGCTCGTTTCCTTGATCATTATAATAATGCCATGTGTTCAATTAAAATAAACGTATAAAATAATAATGTAATGATGTCTAATTTCAAAATAATGACGGAGTATTTGGCCGGAATATCAGATATATCCTAATACGGCTAAACCGCTTCAAAAATACCATTTCATAAAATAATTATTAAATCGGAAAAAAACTGGAGAAAAGACAAATTTGCCCTTAATTTTCGAACGTGAAAAAACCCACGTTCTGCAGTTTTTCGACGTGAAAAACTGTCAAACCATGTCAAAAGCAAGAAAAATAAGTGATATCGAACTTGAGAGGGATCGATTTGAAGTTGGCAAGAATAAAATGGCTAGAATCAGCCGCAATAATGAAGAAGAGAGCACGAGTCAATCTTCAATGACGTCAATAAGTGGAAGTAGATCGATTGCTAGGGTTTTGCAGGTTGTCGAGTCGCAAAATGGTTTATTGATTTGAAATGGTGTGCGTGTCAGTGAGTCTGTTGAGTCTCAATGAGTCGGTTGAGTCGCAAGAGTCGGTTGTCTCAGTGAGTCGGTTTGGGCTGCAATGGTTACTAGAACGTCGCATGGGTTCTAATTTTCGTTTGAGTCGGTTGTCTCAGTAAGTCGATTTGGGTCGCAATGGTCGCTTGAGCGTCGCAGGGGGTCTAAGGATCATTTGAGTCGGTTGTCTCAATGAGTCGATTTGGGTCGCAATGGTTGCTTGAGTCGCCTGGGTCGGTTGAGTCGCATTGGTCGGTTGAGTTGCATTTGTCACTTGAGTCGCATGAGTCTCAGTGAGTCGGTTGAGTGTCGTAGAGGGTCCGAGGGTTGTTTGAGTTGCATGGGCCGGTTGAGTCGCATTGGTCGGTTGAGTCGCATGGGTCGCTTGAGTCGATAGAAGTATAATTTATTCTTAATTAACTGGTTATTTTGCAGGTGACACCAAAGCCGAAGTTTGTGTATGAATTCAAGCACATGGACAGAATGCCAAAGATCACCACCAAGTGTTATCCTCACGAGACAATAACGAAGCTGAGAGGAATCTTAGATGAATACGAGTTGCATTACTTCGAGAAGGAGTCACAATTTAAGCATTTATTCCATTTTCGATGTGACTCCACATTGACTAAGGTTCAAATGTCTATCCTCCTAAATCACTCCGTGATTGTACGAGACAAGAAGGAGTTGTGGTTCGTCTTAAACGGTGTTCCCATCCGGTACTCTATAGTAGAGTACACACTAATTTTCGGATTGAAATGAGGATCATATCCCAAAGGATGGGAGTCCAAAAGGGGTGATACATTCAGACGGAAGAATTTCGGCCGTGGAAAGGTGACCCCCACACAAATCATTGGAAAGCTTGCGAAGGCGAAGAATGCCGCGGACCGGACGAGGTTGGCAACTTTGATGTTGTTGGCGCAAGTTATGGCTCACAAGCCTTCTTCAGACAACTCTATCAACCATGATCTCATTGACATGGTTGATGACTTGAAATTTTGTGAAGGCTTTCCATGGGGGCGTTACACATTCGAGAAGATTGTGGATACTTATCGCAAGCACGTTAGCAGGGAATCATTGAAACCAAAATGGTATTGTGGCGGTTTCATGATCCCACTAATGATAAGTTGTATATTTTATTCGAATAACTTTTTTCGTATTTTTTGCATTCTTATCATTTTGTTTTAATGTTGCAGTTACTTCCATTCGAAACCATCATTAGTTTGGACGGAAAGGGATGATATGTTGATGTTATGGATGCAGATCCATCATGCCCAAGAATGTGCAAGAAGATGGTTGATCATCTTGTTTTCATACGTATTTCTTGGCAAGAAATATTTATGTATGATTCCGTATTCGTTTTGCTTGTTTTCGTGTTTTCATTTTCTTACAGGTTTTTATGCGTATTTGATTCATTTCGGAGCTAAAGGACGTGCACGAGACAAAGTACCAACATCGAGGATCATCACGGGACAACGGGACGAGAATCGGCAGGGAATAACCACTACCCACGCGGGTAACTCCCTAGCCCGAGCGGGCATTTGTTACGGTGATTTTGTCCAGCGAATTGAGCACGAGTCGGGCAAGAAATACCACGCCCGGGCTTAAGCCCGAGCGGGCATAGGAAAGACGAAGAGAGGAGCGAGAGGTCGAGCTCATTCAGTCAAGTTTCAGTTCTTGATCGAGGAGAGAGAGTAGAGAGAAGGAGGAGGTTCTTACGAAAGAGACTTGCAAGGAGCATTGGAGATCAACCCCACACTTCGGTTTCGTTTGGTTTTCATGTTCCTTAGACCTTCTATTTCGTTTATGATTGTTTACGGACGCATGAACGAGTAGTTTGTTTGTTCTAGGAGAAGGGTTTAGCCCTTGGCTATCTTGGAACCATTTTTAATTTATCTTTGAATGCATCTTCCCGTTTTCGTTTATCTATTCTTTATCTGAGTGCTTATATGACTTGTGTTTACGAAGGCCAAGTAGATGCATGTGTTAGGGATTAGGAGAAGGACCGTAAGGAGAATTCTAGTCCTAGAAGATCAGTTTAGAACAACCGAGGTTAGGCCATGAAAGTAGGGTAGCAGCGGTTGAGGGTAAGACGGATGAATCACTGATCTTATGGGTTTAGTTCAAGGTGTAAGCCACAAAAGTATGGGATAACTTGACTAGATCACGTGTCTATGCCTTGAGAGAGGGTAGATATCATATTAGGATCGCCTGCCTTAGATAACTTGACTGGGATTGCATGATAGATAGATTGATTGTTGGTTTCGATAGTCTTGTGGTGAAACCGGTTTCCTGGAACGTTTGTCTCATTCTTAAGAACTAGTTTGTTTATTTGTTTTTAGTATTTCATTCTCAAATCCCATATTTCGTTTGTTTGCAAGTTTGATTCACAGTGAGAGTTTAGGTTGTGTTGCGTAGTCCCTGTGGGATCGACACCTGAAGTACTACACAAGTGCCGTGCACTTGCGGGTAGTTTAGGTTATTTGTTTAACTTTGATAACGCATCAAGGTTTTGGCGCCGTTGCCGGGGACTATTGTCAACACGTCTTAGATTCGAGCCTAGAGTCTTTCTTGTTTGTTTTTGTTTTTGTTTTCTTTTTTTTTTCGTTCATTCTACCTAAATCGTTCTTTATTTGTCCTTCGCAGAACCGTCAGATCAACGAGATATGGATAATCAGAACGACCACGAACAACTTCAATTACCTCTCGGTAATTTGGGGCATATGCAGCAACAGCAACTCGCGCCTCAACCGCGAGAACCACAGGCTCCTCCACCACGTTGACTCAGGGATTACGTGGCGCCGAACGTGAACAACGTGCAAATAGCCATAAGGATGCCTGCTGTTGCTAGGGAACAATTCAAAATTAAATCGACAATGATCAACATGCTTTATCAGAAGCAATTCGTGGGTGGAAATCACGAGGATCCCCATCAGCACCTCAGAGACTTCCTTGGGCTTTCCGGTACATTCAAGATACATAGAGTCTCAGAGGACGCGATCTTACTGCGTCTCTTCGCCTTTTCAATTGGGGGAAGAGCGAAAACTTGGCTGCAATCGCTCCCCGCTGGATCTATCACTACTTGGGATTAGCTCTTTACATTGTTCTTATCACGCTTCTTTCCTCCGAGCAAGACGATTCAGATGAGGGGGGAAATCACAACGTTCAAATGCAGAGATGGAGAGACTTTGTTTGAGGCGTGAGACAGATTTAAGGATCTTCTACAGTTGTGTCCACACCATGGTCTTGAGCAATGGTACGTTATCCAAACCTTTTATAATGGAATTTCAGATGAGCACCGTATGACGTTGGATAACGCTGCCAGAGGATCATTTATGGACCTGAGCGTTGAGGAGGCATACGAGCTGATCGATAACCTTTCCATGAACCACACCATGTGGTCAACACCGAGAGGTATGCCTAACAGCACTCGTCGTCTATATGAGCCGAATCAAGGCAGAGCAACGGGTAATGCAGCGAACGCCATGTACTACATAAATTGTGGAGATACAGAACACGTGGCTTATCAATGTATGCTGCAAGAGAATGTGGTATACATGAATTATGCCCAGCAGCAAGGAAACACACAATTCGGGAATACCTACAACCCGAATTGGAGGAATCACCCGAACTTATCATACCGAACGACTCAACCGATGAAGTATTCGGGATTTCCGCAATCACAGCAGCCATAACAGCAAAATAACCAGCAAGTTCAGCATACTCAGCAAGTTCCGCAAGCTCCTCAAGCACCTCCGTCCAACCTTGAGGCGGTACTGCTCGAATTTATTAAGGAGCAAAGGCAGCAAACATCGACTCAAACCAAATTCAATGCGGATGTGAGGACAGCGATCAACGAGCTAAAAACTCAGATGGAATCCTTGAGCAATCATGTGAAGAGCTTAGAGAAATCCGTGTCACAACAAGCTGCTTCATCCTCTCGGAATCCCGGACAGCTTCCAGGTAAACCCGAATTGAACCCGAGAGAGTACGTGAATGTTATTTCTGTGTGCGGCAGTGATGTGGTTGAGAATTCGCCCTCCAAAGAGCAAGGGCAAGCTGCTGGAACGTCCATGAAAAGAGGCCAATGTAAGATTGCGATTATGGAAGGAGTCGAACTAGATTTAGACAAACCATACGTTGCTCCACCGGCATACAAACCTCCTATACCGTTTCCTCAACGATTGGTAAGTAGTAAGAATGAAGAACGAGTGGGCAGATTTGTAGAGGGTCTCAAGAAGCTTGACATCAACATCCCATTCGTGTAGGCCCTCTAAAAGATGCCTAATCACGCCAAACTCATCAAAGAGGTCCTTTCCAAAGAGAAGCATATCGAAGAGAATGAGACGGTAGCATTCACCGAGGAATGCAGCGCTGTCATTCAAAACAAGCTGCCACCGAAGTTGAAGGACCTCGGAAGCTTCTCCATTCCATGCACAATAGGTAATATTGATAATGCTTTGTGCGATTTAGGGGCAAGCGTGAGCATCATGCCACACTCGGTTTTCAAACGGATGGAGTTCGGGAATCTCAAACCTACAAAAATGTCTCTACGCCTCGCGGATCATTCGGTAAGATATCCGGTGGGAATTGTTGAAAACGTTCCCACCATGGTAGGTAAGCTTTGAATTTCCACTGATTTTGTTGTACTTGAAATAAAGGAAGATGCTAGGATTCCAATTATTCTTGGTAGACAGTTTCTAGCTACTGCAGGTGCCTTGATAGACGTACAACTAGGAAAGCTTTCCTTTCGTGTCGGAGACGAGACGATAGAGTTTAACTTGTCCAGCACCATGGACGACTCCTCATTCAAGGAGTCTTACTTTACAGTCGATTCGCTGGACGAGTTAGCGAAAGACACGCTTGATCACGTAAGTGCTTCTGATCCTCTTGTACGATATTTAACACGAGTTTGGGATAATGCATGATTTATGGATGAAGGAGCTGAGATGTACACGAAATTTATGAGTGCTATTGCAGCACTAGGAGACGCCTCATGTGAGGAGATACCACACGATATTGCATGCTGGTTTCGCAGTGGAGAAGACGTCCGAACTTGAGCCCAACCCTCCACCGCCTTCTCTTCGGTATGAGCACATTGAACGCGATAAAATATATCCTGCTGTTATGAACGCGATAAAACGCCGCCTACTCCGCTGCACTCTTGAACGAGATGCATGAGTATACCGTCATCGGTAGTCTGGGTCTAAGTAGAGGCTGGATCCCTTAAAATCTGACGTCCTAGAAGCCTAGTGTGTATGCAAAGAAAAAGAAAAAAAATGAAAAGAAAAAGAAGTCATAAAAAGAAAAAGAAATAAAAAAAAGAGAGAAAGAAAAGAAAAAGAAAAAAAGGAATAAAGAAAGAAAGAAGCTCGAAAAGAAACAAGTATCCTCGGTTGTTCTAGGTTTAGCATTGTCTGAAGTCTTGTTTGGTGGAGAGAGTTACGGTGGCTTGTTTAGTTTTCCTTTTATTTATTTTCTCATGTGTAGCCTTGGTGAACCTAGGATGAAGACTGAAAACTTAATTAGGCCGAATTTGCTCTCGACGTGCTAGTTGATCGGTTAGGTTTGCTTTAGCGGTATTTCTAGGAGAAAGGGGAATTCTCGGATTTTGTATACCCCACGTGTTCGACGTTTACGTTTGCTTAGGGACAAGCAAAAATTCAAGTATGGGGGATTTTGATCATCTCGTTTTCATACGTATTTCTTGCACGATTTTAGAGATGTTTATGATATATATGCGATGCTTTACGTATGATTCCGTATCCGTTTTACTTGTTTTCGTATTTTCGTGTTCTTACAGGTTTTTATGCGTATTCGGTTCATTTCGAAGCTAAAGGACGTGCATGAGACAAAGTACCAACATCGAGGATCATCATGGGACAAACGGGATGAGAATCAGTATGGAATAGCCACTACCCGCGCGGGTAACTCCCTAGCCCGAGCGGGCATTTGTTACGGTGATTTTGTCCAGCGAATTGAACACGAGTCGAGCAAGAAATACCACGCCCGAGGCTTGAGCCCGAGCGGGCAGCACTTGAGCCTGAGCGGGCAGACCATGAGCTCGAGCGGGCAACCTCTTTTCTCATCGCGATCCCACGTGACCTTCCACGCTGTACCCGAGCGGGTCACTTACCCTGCCCGCGCGGGTCGCATCCGTCACCTACAACTCCAAATAAGTTAATTTGACTTAAAACAAATGGGAGTTTGTTGGGGACTTATACAATAAGGAAAACGACTTTAGAGAAGAGGAATAAGTGATATTTCGCTGGAGGAACTAATGGAAACGTCACCCAACTTATTCAAGAATGGAAACTCATGAAAAGACAACAATCGGCGGCTGCTGCAACATAAAAAAGAACTGAACGTCCAGAAGGAAAGAGAGGGAGAAAAGGAAAGAACAGAGGAAGGAAAGAAGAAGAGAGGAGTGAGAGGTCGAGCTCATTCACTCAAGTTTCAGTTCTTGATCGAGGAGAGAGAGTAGAAAGAAAGAGGAGGTTCTTACGAAGGAGACTTGCAAGGAGCATTGGAGACCCCACACTTCGGTTTCGTTTGGTTTTCATGTTCCTTAGACCTTCTATTTCGTTTATGATTGTTTACGGAGGCATGAGCGAATAGTTTGTTTGTTCTAGGAGAAGGGATTAGCCCTTGGCTATCCCGGAACCACTTTTGATTTATCTTTGAATGCATCTTTCCGTTTTCGTTTATCTATTCTTTATCTGAGTGCTTATATGACTTGTGTTTACGAAGACCAAGTAGATGCATGTATTAGGGATTAGGAGAAGGACCGAATGGAGAATTCTAGTCCTAGAAGATTAGGTTTAGAACAACCGAGGTTAGGCCACGAAAGTAGGATGACAGTGGTTGAGGGTAAAATAGATGAATCACAGATCTTATGAGTTTAGTTGAAGTTGTCAGCCACGAAAGTAGGGGATAACTTGACTAGATCACGTGTTTATGCCTTGAGAGAGGGTAGATATCATATTAGGATCGTCTGTCTTAGATAACTTGACTGGGATTGCATGATAGATATGTTGATTGTTGGTTTCGATAGTCTTGTGGTGAAACCGGTTTCCTGGAACGTTTGTCTCATTCTTAAGAACTAGTTTGTTTATTTGTTTTTAGTATTTCATTCTCAAATCCCATATTTCGTTTGTTTGCAAGTTTGATTCACAGTGAGAGTTTAGGTTGTGTTGCGTAGTCCCTGTGGGATCGACACCTGAAGTACTACACACGTGCCGTGCACTTCCAGATATTTTAGGTTATTTTTTTAACTTTGATAACGCATCAATGGTTAAATCCAGTATTAACCTAAAGTATGTAGATGTGATAAGGATAATCGGAGATTCTAAGGTAACAATTACACAAGGGTTACAAGGAAAACAAGGGTGACAGAGGGTAATAATGGTTATTTTTTGTTTGTCAGGATATTCGAAGTATTCTTCGTGCTGAACACGAAGAAGAAGGTTTACTTTTTGATCTGGACGATTATGAGGGATGCCACGATCCCGATGTTCAGATATGGATGGAACATATTCGTAGAAATCCAAAGGGTATTTGTTGGGAGGACATCCGTAAGTAAGAATTGTTGACGCGAAAAGCAGTTATTGGTGATAAAAAGAAGGGGAAAAGGAAGGGGAAAGGGAAAGGGACTAAGAGGAAAAAGAGCGTGGGCGAAAAAATTATAGGGTTTGAAGACTTAGAAGATGAAGGAAGGGTAGGTGTTGCTGAAGCTGATGAATAAAGAGATGGTGATGCTGAAGCTGAAAGAGAAGGTGAGGATGAAGCCGAAGGAGAAGAAGCTGTAGTCCGTCTGACACTGGAGCAGAAATTAATGAAGGAAATAACAAAGTCGAAGAAAAAAATCATCAAAGTCGTAAGAGATCTTCTAAGGGATGTCAGGTTTCATTTGCCTAATCCAAAAGCACATGCGGCAAATCCCAAAGGTGCTGAAAAGGCAAAATCAAAATCTGCCAAGAAAGATGCGAGCACCGCAAACCAATCTTCCGGCACTGTTAGAGATGATGATTTTGAATTCCTTCAACGTCCATATCCAGTATCAAGAAAAGAGCCAAGCGAAGTGCCGGTTGATGAATTCCTTTAACGTCCATATCTAGTGTCAAGAAAATAGCCAAGCGAAGAGCCAGTTGGGTTAGAGTCTGAAAATGACTCTAGAGATGGCTCAGAAGAGGATTTGGCAAACATTTCGAGATTAGTTGAAAATATCGCATCTGCCGCCACCATTCCTCTAACTGAATACATTTCCGGAGAGGTTATTGCAATCGTTGCTCCTGATGAAGTTCCACCAAGTAAGTAATAAATAGTGAAAAAGTTCATTTGAGTCAATTTCCATCGAGAGTCAGCATGGGTTGCAAGGGTCGCATGGGTCGCAAATAGACATATAATTCACACGGTCTTATAAGTCACACGGTCGTATAAGTTGAAAGGGCGCATAAGTTGATGGGTCGCTAGAATTTCATGGGTTGCATAAGTCACACCGTCGTATAAGTCCAAGGGTCGCATATGTCGCACGGTCGTATAAGTCCCATGGGTTGCAAGGGTTGCATCTAATGAATGAAATAATTTTATGCAGATGCTCCAGTGGTTACTGTCGATGAAGTCACCGACGAGGAAAATACATTCGGTCCAGTCAAAGAGGTCGCCCCTAAGGAGGTTCCTTCCGAGGAAACTATAGTCGGTCCTGTCGAAGAGGCCCCCTCTAAGGATAAGGAGGTTCCTTCTAAGGAAACTATAGTGAATCCTGTCGAAGAGGCCCCCTCTAAGGATAAGGAGGTTCCTTTCGAGGATACTACACTGGATCCTCTCGAAGAGGTCCCCTCTAAGGATAAGGAGGTTCCACCAAGTAAGTACGGTCTTTTGAGTTACAAAGGTCGCATTGGTCGTATGGGTCACAAAAGGTCGAATGGGTCATTAAAGGTCACATAGGTCGTAGGTCTGCATAGGTCGCAGGGTCGCATTGGTTGCCATATGTTTAATGAAGTAAATTTTATGCAGGTGCTGGACCTTTATCGAAGGAGTCTGCGGCATATGTTGAACCTCCGCCAGTACCTAAACGAGTTTTAAGACCACGAAAGGCATATGTTGAACCTCCGCCGGCGAAAAGAGCAAGAACAGTGCGAGGGAGAGGGCGAGGGAAAGATGTTGGTGGAGTCCAAGAACCCGAATAGAAGGTTGTTCAAGACCCGAAAAAAGGTGGTTCAAGAACCTGATAAAAAGGTGGATGAAGAACCTTCGTTCTGGTGGAAGCTCAAGGGATTACAAAAGGGCATGATAACCCGAGAACCTTTGTTCATTGACATAAGTGGTGAAAGGTTGACTGCTCTATATATGTCCTAAAGAAACCTGGACACGAGAGTTGATGGAAATATGATCTAGATACTCCTCGGGGGCCAGGTTTTGGGAGATTATATTAAAGCCTGACGTATGGCTTGAAGATGATGTAAGTTTTTTTAAACCCGAAGTCACAGAGGTCATTTTGTGTCATATGTATTCATGTGTGTTAATTTTTTTTATTTTTTGCAGTAATTGGAGAAGCCATTGTTGATGTAGTATTATCGCATGAGGACATTCCCCGTGATATTTAAGAAACTTTACATTTTTCTTGTTCTTTCATGCAGATCCTCAAGCTGTGGTCGTACCAGAATTTGGAAACTTTGCTGGAATTTCTTAGTGATTGTTTGAATGACAAGTATCCATTCAGAAGTACGGAACCAATGAGTGATTTCGAAGGCTTTGTCTCGGTTCTAAACATTCCATCGCTCGATAGTATATATGTAGGATGTCATTGGGTAGCCATCAAAGCGGATTTCAAAACCCGATGCATCACGGTATACGACTGCCAGCGGAGACTTAAGAAAACACATATCGATCCGGTGATTGAGAATCTAAGAAAAGCTATCCCCAAGATGTTTATTCTCGGAGGGTTTCCTTCTTTGGCTTCTGGAGAAGATGAATGAAAATATGAGTATTATGAAGGTCTGGCACATAACAAAAGCGGGAATGACTGTGGTGTTTACTCCTACAAATTCGTAGAAGCCTCGGTAATGAAAGCACATAATGATTTGCACTGCATTTGCGACGAAAATGTTCTTTCCATGCGTGAGAAGAATGCAACCGAGGTATTTAGTAATGGAAAATGTATCCCTCCACCCTGAGATTAACTTGATATTTGATACATTGTTACTTTTTAAATATTTTGTACATTTTTATTTTTTAAATATTTGGTACATTGTTATTTTTTAAATATTTGGTACATTGTTATTTTTTAATATTTGGTACATTGTTATTTTTTTAAATATTTTGTATATTTTTATTTTATTAAAATTTCTTCATAATAATAAAAAGAGCCGCAGAAATAAACGGGTCGGAGGGATCCGAGGGTTGCAGAGGTACAAGGGTCGAAGAGGTACAAGGGTCACAGAGATACAAGGGTCGTAGAGGTACCCGTTCGACCCTTGACCCTGCGACCATCGGACCCCTGCGACCCTTTTGTCTCTGCGACCCTTTATCTCTACGACTCTCGGACATCTTATTATTTACAAATACTATTATTTACAAATAATATGAATAATTTATTATTTATTATTTACCAATACAATTATTTATAAATAATTGACTCAAATCTCTGCGACCCTTGTATCTCTACGACCCTTGTATCTATGCGACCCTTGTATCTCTGCGACCCTTGTACCTCTGTGACCCTTGTATCTCTACGACCCTCAGACCCCTTATTATTTACAAATACAATTATTAACAAATAATATGAATAATTTATTATTTCTTATTTACAAATACAATTATTTACAAATAATATGAATAATTTATTATTTATCATTTACAAATACAATTATTTATAAATAGTATAAATAATTTATTATTTGATATTTGCCAATATATTTACCAATAATATGAATCATTTATTATTTTTCCAATTTAATTATTTACAAATAATTGACTCAAATCTTTGTGACCCGTGTCCCTCTACGACTCTCGGATCCGTGCGACCCATGTCCTTCTACGACCCTTGTCCATCTGCGACCGTTGTCCCTCTACGACCCTTGTCCCTCTACGACCTTTAGACCTCTGCGAACCTTGAGATCATCTCGTTTTCATACGTATTTTTTGCACGATTTTAGAGATGTTTATGATATAGATGCGATGCTTTACGTATGATTCCGTATCCATTTTACTTTTTTTCGTGTTTTCATGTTCTTACAGGTTTTTATGCATATTCGGTTCATTTCGGAGCTAAAGGAAGTGCACGAGACAAAGTACCAACATCGAGGATCATCACGGGACAAACGTGATGAGAATCGGCAAGGATTAGCCACCACCCGCGCGGGTAACTCTCTAGCCCGAGCGGGCATTTGTTACGGTGATTTTGTCCACCGAATTGAGCACGAGTCGGACAAGAAATACCACGCCCGGGGTCTCAGCCTGAGCGTGCAGCATTTCAGCCCGAGCGGGCTGCCTCTTTTCCCATCACGTTCTTGCGCGATCTTCTGCGTCGTACCCGAGCGGGTCACTTACCCTGCCCGTGTGGGTTGCGTCCGTTACCTACAACTCCAAATAAGTTAATTTGAATTAAAACAAATGGGAGTTTGTTGGGAACTTATACAATAAGGAAAACGACTTTAGAGAAGAGGAATAAGTGATATTTCGTTGGAATGAAGTAATGGAAACGTCACCCAACTTATTCAAGAATGGAAACTCATAAAAAAGACAACAATCGGTGGCTGCTGCAACATAAGGAAGAACTGAACGGCCAGAAGGAAAGAGGGGGAGAAAAGGAAAGAAAAGAGGAAGGAAAGAAGAGGAGAGTAGTGAGAGGTCGAGCTCATTCACTCAGTTTTCGGTTCTTGATGAAGGAGAGAGAGTAGAGAGAAGAAGAAGGTTCTTACGAAGGAGACTTACAAGGAGCATCGGAGATCAACCCGACGATTTCAACCATCGGAGATCACTCATTATATATACCTGGTTTTTCTGCGGTACGTGCTTAATTGCAAGCTTCTTTGTTGACAACAAACGATTTCAACCTATTGGCAGCGAATTTGATGCCGATTTCAAGCTACTCTCGCCGAATCTGTTGTGGTGTGGGATAACAGTAATTTTCGCGCCACAGAAGAGAGAGAAATAGAGGTGTTGTGGAGGAGAGAGAAAAATTGTCGACAAGGGTAACATGGGATTATCAATATTCTAAGGGTAGATTTGAAGTTGAAACTTTTTTTTAGGGAAGGGTACTTTTGAAGCACATTAGCCCTAGGAGGGTATTTTTAAAGTTCCCCCGAATATTTGATTTAATACATCCAATTGGATAATACGATGAAATTGTACAATTGAACCGTGATTAATTAATAATCAAGTAATAATGAAGTTAATCATTCTTCTCAATAACATCCACATGTTTGATTCATCTGAATTTTGAAATTAATCCAAATAATTTAATTGATTCGAAGTTCGAACTTATTTGAATACCCGAATTATATTCATTATGAATGATTTTTAAAGTTTGTATGATTCTAAAAATAAAATCCGAATGGATGTTCAATACATTCAATTTGGTTCGGAGTTAGAAAATTTTCAAAATTTCTAATATTTGAACAAATAATTATATGAATTTTAATTAAAATCTATCTATATTGAAATAAAAAGGTTTTTTTTCTATATAGATTAAAAAATACATACATATTTATATAATATATATTGAATATATTTTCTTTATATTCATGTTTTTATTATTTTATTTGAAATAACACAGGAGATATACATTAAAACTCTTTATTTATATATAGATTTAAAGATATATACATATTTGTTTAATATATATTAATATATAATATATTAACATATAATATATAAATAATTATTTTATATATACATACATATATTCATATATATATTTTATTTAATAAATTAAATAATATAATAACTAATATGTATTTAATTAAAAAATTCAAAGCAAATTGAATTTTATAACATGCTTTATTTTTTATATGCCTTGATTTTATTCCAAATCTATATAGAATTTTTAATTAAATACATATTAATTAATATATCATTTAATTATTTAATTGAAAAATATATATTCAATATATATGAATATGTATAATCGTGAATTACTGACATTGGTAAATGACCCATTATTCAAATCGATCCATGGAATGGACAAATTCGTCACTCATTGAAACCAAAATGCAAAATTTGATTGATAGAACAATGACAATCAGAAATCAAATAGAAGAAATTAAAAAAAAAGAAAAACATAACTAATAGTTCTAACAAACCAAGTTATCATTATAAAATAATAGAATCATCACAAAAAATTGGCAGATATTAAAAAGAACAAATAGTAGATTAATTCGTAAATCTTTTTTTTTATAAAATTTTTCAATGAACGAGTATATAAGGGTATTTTTCTAGGTATCATTAATATTCCAAACATGACTACGCAACCTTTTTTTGAATCAACAAAAATAATTTTTAATAAATATATTTATACGAATGAAGAAAAAAATACCATTTATTTTATTTCGACTCTAAAAAATATAATATCCAATAAAAAAATGAAAAAATTCGTTATGACCTATCCTTTTTATCACAAGCATATGTATTTTACAAATTATTACAAATTCAAGTTATTAACTTTTATAAATTAAAGAATATCATTCAATATAACAACAGATGCGTAACATCCTTAAGAATCAAATAAAATATTTTTTTAAAGAACAAGAAATATTTCATTATAAATTGAAATATAAAACCTTTTTAAATTGCGAAATAAATCAATAGAAAAATTGGTTAAGAAATCATTATCAATACAATTTACCTCTGAGAGCATGGACTAAATTAGTAGCCAAAAAAATGGAGAAATAAAATCAAACAAGACGCTCTAGTTCCAAATCAAAATTTCAACAAAGAAGATTTATATAAAAAGACCTATTTTATAATTACAAAAAAAAAACAAAATTATTTTGAGACAGACTCGTTATTAAATCCAAAAGAGAATTTTAAAAAAGATTATATATATCATTTTTTTTGCTATAAATCAATTAATTCTAAAGAAACAAATTTTGATATGCCTATAGGCATTTCTATAGATAATTATCTAAGCTCTAGTTTTCTAGGAAAATATTATACTCAAGGTATAGGAGAAAGAAAATATTTTGATTGGAGAATTCTCAACTTTTGGTTTAGAAAAAAAGTAAAGATTCAGTCCTAGGTCGATACCAAGAGTAAAAAAATATTAAGACTAAAGTTCATAATTATCAAAGAAATATTGGAAAAATAATTAAGAGGGTCTTGCCAATGCCTATAAAAAAGAAACTTTTTTGATTGGATGGGAATGAATGAAGAAATACTAAGTTGTCGTATAGAAAATCTGAAATTTTGGTTCTTTACAGAATTTGTCTTATTTTGACAGGGTTGCCCATATAATGCTTCGTACGATGACATCTGAATGCTAGCGTGATATCTATTTGTTGTTTGCAAACTCAAAAAGCGGCAAATGATTCTCCCAACTACTAGGCCACTCGAATGCACATGCTTATAATAAATCCTCAAGTGTCCTCATGGTTCTCTTCGATTGTCCATCAGTCTGTGGATGATACGAGGTGCTTATATGTAGTTTGGTCCTCAATTATTTTTGAAATGTATGCCAAAGACATGAGGTGAATCTCCCATCTCATTCTGACATAATGCTTGACGAAACTCCATGCAATTTCACCATCTGTGCAATATAGATCCTTGTTACCAGATTCACGTCAAATGTGTTCTTTATTGGAATGAAATATTTCGATTTAGTTAGTCGATCCACGACCAACCAAATGGCATCATTGCCACTCAACGTCTTTGGAAGATCCATCATGTAATCCATGGTAATATGGTCCCACTTCCATTTGAGAATCGGTAGACTTTGAAATTTTCTGCTCGGTACTTATTGTTCTGCTTTGATTAATTGATATGTTGGGCATTTCGGTACCCATCTAGCGATGTCCTTCTTCATCACTGACCATTGATAAAGCTGGCAGATATCTCGATACACCTTCGTTGAACCCTAATAAATTGAAAACTTGGATTGGTGAGTAGGGGTTAGAATCTATTCTTTGATCCTTAGATCTTCCGGTACACATACTCGACCATTGATCACCATCAGTCCATCTTCCATGACGTGGTATAACTTGTAATTTTGCTCTAGCTAATTACTACGGATCTTCTGCAATCTCTCATCGGATAGTTGTTATGCTCGGATTTTACTCAATAGATCTGCTCGATCTACGTCTTGCACTCTCTAACTCAATCCGCACCATCTATAATCTCAAAGACCTTATCTAACTAATCAAGTCACTGAACTCATTCATAGCCTCAACCTCAATTCTCTTGCGGCTTAACACATCGACAACAACATTTTCTTTCCTTGGATGGCATGCGATGTCAACCTTGTAGTGTCCCACAAACTCCATTTAACTTTTCTGATGCAAATTCAACTCTAGCTGAGTGAATATGTATAGATTTTTGTGGTCTGTAAAAAATTTGTACATTTTCTCCATAAAGGTATATCATCCAGATCTTTAACGCAAAGACCATAGCTTCCATATCTAAATCATGAGTAGGATAATTCTCCACATGCTTATATAACTGCCTTGATGTATAAGAAATCACGTTATCTCCTTACATAAGTACACATTCTAATCCCATCTTTGATGCATTCATATAAAATATGAATGGAACCCCTGGTTATAGTAAGGCTAAAACTAGTGCTTCTCTTACAACTTTTTGAAGGACTTTTCACAATCTTTGCTCCAAAGAAAAGGTATGTTTTTTTTCATATGTCTTGTCATTAGCTTGCCTAGGTTAGCAAAGTTCATAAAAAAACATCAATAATATCTGGCTAACCTATTGGTTGCTTCCAACTTACAATTGTTGACATCTTATTAGGATCGACAAAAACTAATTCTTGTGATACGACATGTCCCAAGAATCTCACACATCTTCTCTAGAAACCACAATTTTTTAGCTTTGCAAACAATTATTGATCTCTCACACGTTCTAACACCAAACACAAATGTTTCTCGTGTTCCTTTGGACTTTTGGAATAGACCAAAATATTGTCGATATATACAATAACAAAATGATCATTGTAGTCCCAAAATACATTGTTCATTAGCTTCATGAACGCAACATGACCATTAGTCAAACTAAATGGCATAACCACAAATTCTTCATGCCCATACCGAGTTCTAAACACGGCCTTCATAATGTCCCCTTCTGTAATTGGAATCTGATGATATCTTAATGCTAGATCTATCTTTGAGAACCAAGTTGCACCTTTTAACTAATCCCACAACTCATCTATCCTTAGAATAAAGTAATGATTCTTGACAGTGACTCTATTTAAGGCCTAGTAGTCGATTCACAATCTAAAACTTTCGTCTTTTTAACAAACAAGACTGATGCGCCCCATGATCATGTACTCGAACGTAAAAAAACCCTTGTACATCAACTCATCCAAGGGTTTCCACAACTCTGCCATTTTCCCTCATGCCATCCGATATGGAGACTTAGATATCATAGCAGTATCTGGTAGACATAGCCATTTCGGGGTTCGATTTGGATATAATGGGTACGAGTTATTCGTTTTTTTTAAATGGTAACCAAATAATAACTGAATCTATATCGGTTGGTTTGGTTCGGTTACACAACGGTTTGGTCCGGTTAAGTTGCACAATAATTTGGTTCGGTTTGGTTACACAACAATTTGGTTCAGTTATATCAATAAAATATTATAACCTAAGTAAACCTCAAGTGAAATTTGTTCGGTTATTATTCGATTATTTTGATTTTATCGATCGTTTTATCATATAAAATTATAAATAAATAATAATATTCGAAATATTTTAAATAATTAATATATTTTACAAAATAAATTAAAATATATTATTTACATTTGATATTTAATTATTAATTATTAATATATATTACATAAATATTTATTTAATAAATATAAATTATTTTATATTTTTAATATTTCGCAAATAACCAATCGTCTATCCACGATTATTTGGTTAATAACCAAACCGAACAAAATCCAATTGTTTTTTAAACTTTAATATATGATCGATTATTTTATATATACCCGAATCGAACTGAAATGTGCATCCCTAGTATCCAGTTCTAGCTCAATCGAATGGATCTCCTCGTGTTGGCGGTAAGCCTTGCAATTTCTTAAAAATATTTACAAACTCTCGCGCTACAAGGATCTCATCGACTTGCACATATTGACCAACTTCTTTTACCAAGATTGCACCAAGATACAATTCACGGCTTGATATAGCAATTGTTCCATATGCAATCCTGAAATGATTTGAATCCTTCACCCTATCGTATTCCTTGATACTAAAGCTTGTTGCCGTTTTTTACAACAGACTTGACCTTGATGACACTCTATCATTGCTCGATGTCTTGACAACCAATCCATTTCAATAATCACATCATAACATTCCATCAGAATGATAATAAGCCTTGCAACTAGCTCCTTTTCATTTATCACCAAGGGAACCTCTTTAAAAATGCATTGGGGTTCTAAATTCTGACATCTCAAATTATGCGCTCGAGCAATTCCCATTGGTTTCTCAAGCGTATTAGCTAATTTATCAACCATCAACGAACTTACGAAACTTTGGACCGATGTAAAATAACACAAGAGTATATAGAACTCCGACAATTACTGATCCTAAAGAACTCGAACGATTGAAAGAATCTAATTTTTCAATTCTCTCATGAAACTTATCCCTCATATAGATAATTCATTCTATGTAAGAATATATATATGTAACTAAATTGTAAAAAAAATGATATGTCAACATAGGTTGAGCTCCTCTTCTTGGCCATCACGCTCCTTTTGGTGACCTCCCATGGTGTATACATACAGTTGCATAGCCTTACACTTCGTTGCATGATTTTCAAGCTTTCTAGCCCTAATCTACGACACTAGACCTGCTCGTGGTGGTGGGGTGGTGATCTCATACACTCCCTCTGAAAATGCTCCATACCGCCACAACGGAAAAAAAATCCGTCCAATTGTCCTCACCTTATAGCTCCTTCTATTTGCTAGGGACACTAAAAAATCTTATGTTCAAAACTGCCACATCAAAAGTGTCCTACTCTCCTATCAAATCTTTGACATGCCCAAACATACTCACGTCCATAATGATGCCATGGGTACCTCGAAGTTGTTACGATAGGGTGAGTCTGAATTGTTTCCTTTTGATTCGGTCTCTCTTGAATTTGTTGGACGACCTGTTTTCCTTTGGCATTTGAAGACTTCAAGATGCCCTTCCCGATGAGTCATTTTCTACTAACTAAACATTTTGAACTAGCTTAGACAATGATCCATGCATGATTATTTCAATCATGCGTCTTATTTTTGGAAGTAGTCCTTGAAAAAATTTATTGATATTAATATTTTTTGAAGTTACTGATTTGATCCAAAACTACGATAACTCCAAATAAGTCTCATAATATTGAGCAAGGGTACGATCACCAATGTCAACTGTAGAAATGATAACTCTATCTTTTCGCGAACAATGTGCGGTACATACTTCAATTCAAAAAGTTGCTTGAACTCTGCCCAATAAAACAGATGCTTTGGATGTTCCTTATGGATTTTATCCCACTAGAACACTTCTTCTTTCTCCAAAAACTAGAGTGCAATATATATTTTAAACTCTAATGGACATCTGAATAATCGAAAGTTTTGCTCCAATCGGGACATCAAAACACTTAAGATCTCGTAAGTTCACAACGTACCCAGCCATCAGTATAATATAACGCTCGGTCGCTCGAAAGGTTACCACAATTCCAACACGATATAACGCTGGCAGATCCACTGATCTAACTAACTATAACGCTTAATTGCTCGAAAGGTTACGACAACCCCAATATAGTATGACATGCAACCCTTAATCCAAGTTTCGTGTTACTAGAATTTTCGATCCCAATAATCCTCACGTGATAACTCTCACTGATACGCTCGCATACGCTATGGAGAATGATCATCACTTTAGCTTTCTACGAAGACTTGATGATTCATGATGATATAGGTAACTACGACACAAATCGATTTTCTCTATCATAGATTCATTCAAATAATCAGTATCAATAAAATAAATCTTCAAAATGGACGGCGATGAACAAAGAATCATTTAAGATGTCATATAATCCTTACAAAATCAAGGCAAAATAGATGAACACGAATGTTCCTCTTTTTTCTTTTCTCTTCTTGTTCTTCTTCCTTTTTCTCTTCTTTCTTCTCTCCCTTAATCGTTTAATGTTTAATGTGCACTCTACACTTCGGTTCTTAATTTATTTAATTAAACCTAAAGTTATGTTTCAATTGATTTAAATATGTATTCATAATAGTATTATTATATCTGGGCCTAATAGGGTTGACATTATAAATGTTTCAAAAATATATTTTTAAATTCTGATTTACTTTGATTATATTAATCATAAATTCAAATTCTCTAAACCCAAAACAATATTTGAAAAATCTGAATAGAAAAGCCTTTAAATTCAATTCTATCTATTTTCTAAAATCCGAAAAACACCAATCCAACTGAAAACAAACAACCGAAATGCATAATGCATGATCAAAGCTCTTTTTTCAAAACTGCTTGGCCCAAATAATGTTTGATCACTGAATTAATTTTGTGCTTATTGGGCTGAATATCTAGTTCAATTCTGCAATAAGATACAATGAATTTATTTTAATTATAATTGATTAGGGATTGTATTTATTCGTGTAGAATATAAGAAATATAAGAAATATCATATATAACAAAAATATATTTCTACTTTATGAGTCTAAGTCCAAAATTCTAAATAATGATAAAATTTAAAAAAAGTTAAATCCAAATTATTAAGATAAGAAATTTCTAAAGATATTCCTTTTGAGTTTTTAACATTATGTGATAATTATTAATTAAAAGATAAAAAAGTGATTATTGGAATTTTAAAATTTAAATACAAAATATGTGAACATAATGTTAAAAACGAAATAGTTGCCAGTTTTTGACATTTGGAGGTGGGGTGGTTGATTGGTGGCATACTATGCATATACTTCCACTGTTCCTTCCCTTCCATGTTTAGAGACTTTTGATTTGAACTTCTTCATCTGAATCGTCGGAGGGCGACGGAGGATGAGTGGCTCAACCGCGGCGGCGCACGATGTCTTCGTCTACGGCAGCTCCCTTGAGCCCGACGTTATTCGGATCCTTCTCGATCGAGTCCCCAAAACCGTCTCCTCCGTACTCCCCGGCTTGTACTTCTCTCTCTCTCTCGATCGATCGATTAGGATTTTTGGTGGGTTTTGTGGTGATAACTTTGGGTTTTGCAGTCACAGGTTCCGAATCAAAGGCCGTTTGCATCCCTGTATTGCACCTGTTGAAACTGGAGAAGTCGTCGGCAAGGTTTGTCTCACTGACCCTTCTGCTTAAATCTCTTTTTCTTCTTTTAGGGATGATCGAAAAGCTACCCCATGGAAAATTAGCGAAGATTTGTGTGTCTTAAGATAAGAGTGATTTTCTTGTGAGAAAAACTTTACTAGAATTTGATTTGCTGTTGTCATTCACAAGGCAATTGGAATTGACACATAGATTGAAACTCTTAGCTACCCTCCCCCACAAGCTAGCTTTTGGGATGAGTTTTATTACGTAGTTGGTTCTTATCATTTGTGATGGGTCATTTGGGGTTTCCATAGAACATGATTTTTGATATTGGTGTTGGTGTAGGTACTGATGGGATTAACAGATGATGAAGTGAAGATTCTAGATCTGCTGAAGGGTCCTGATTATGAGAGGAAGATGGTTGAGGTTGTATTGACGGTAAGTTGCATTGGATAATCTCTGTCTACCACTTGGGGATTGGTCTGTGGTGAAATTGGATTACGATGCAAAGTTGGTGTCTTTTCATAATGCAGGATACGTCCGAGAAGCTTAGAGTTGAAAGCTATGTCTGGGCTGTGAAAGATGACTCTGATCTCTATGGACAGTGGGATTTCGAGGTCAGAACACTTACGGTTGATTCACTGATTGATTCTCCCATTTGTATGCATAGAGAACTCGTTGCTTCGCATCGAGCTATTATGTTTATTGTGTGTTCGATTGATTGCTAGGAATGGAAACGACTCCACAAGGAACAATTCGTAAAGGCAGTCAAGAACTTCAATGTATGGAAGAAGGATCCTGAAGGCAAGACAAGGTTGGATGCTTACGAGCATTTGGTTCGAAATGATGCTAAGCCTTGAACTGTTTCTCGGGTCATTCAGCCACCGTTGCACATTGGTGCAAACTGAAGATATGATCAATAGTAACATACTGAAGATATGATCAATAGTAACATACGAGCAATGTGTGTCGTGCTGTAAAGAGTCCATTTCTTTATAGATAATTCCACTGTTGTGTCTTGTTGTACCGAAGATTGAGTTCACTCTATCCATGAAATATATATATATATATATATATATATCTATCTAGAGATTGTAGAAATTGTTTGATTTCTTATTATGGTTATGAGTATACTTATTCAATATTAGTGATGCGTATCAAAGTTAAACAAATATTTAACCTAAACTATCCGTAAGTGCACGATATGTATGTAGTACTATAGTTATCGATTCCATAGGGATTACGCAATACAATCTAAACTCAAACTGTGAATCAAACTTGCAATAAACAAATATGGAATTTGAGAATGAAATACTAAAAATAAACAAACAAACGAGTTCCTAAGAATGAGACAAACGTTCC
Organism: Gynandropsis gynandra; assembly: GCA_036759665.1. Classification (NCBI taxonomy): domain Eukaryota; kingdom Viridiplantae; phylum Streptophyta; class Magnoliopsida; order Brassicales; family Cleomaceae; genus Gynandropsis; species Gynandropsis gynandra. The sequence goes on from CM071865.1 coordinate 30,191,531, forward strand.
AGGAATCCGGTTTCACCACAAGACTACCGAAATCAACAATCAACCTATCTATCATGCAATCCCGATCAAGTTATATAAGGTAGACGATCCTAATATGATATCTACCATCTCTCAAGGCATAGACACGTGATCTAATCAAGTTATCCCCTATTTTCGTGGCTGACACCTTAAACTAAACCCATAAGTTTTGTGATTCATCCGTTTCACCCTCAACCGCTGCTACCCTACTTTCGTGGCTTAACCTCGGTTGTTCTAAACCTGATTATCCGGATTAGAATTCTTCCTTTCGGTCCTTCTCCTAAAAACATGCATCTACGTGGCCATCGCAAACACAAGTCAATGAAACACTCAGATAAAGAATAGATAAACGAAAACAGGAAATTGCATTCAAAGATAAATCAAAGGGGTTCCGGGATAGCCATGGGCTAATCCTTTCTCCTAGAACAAAACAAACTACTCACTCATGCGTTTAAAAGCAAACAACATAATAGAAGTAGAAAGTCTAAAGAACATGAAAACCAAACGAAACCGAAGTCTTGAATCGATCTCCAATGCTCCTTGTATGTCTCCTTCGCAAGAATCTCCTTCTTCGATCCTTTCTCTCTTCGATCAAACTCCAAACTAACTCCCTAACTGAAGCCCTCATCGACCCCTAGCTCCTGTTCTTCCTTTTCCTTCTTCTTTTCTTTCCTTTTCTCCTCCTTTTTCATTTTGGCCGTTCAGTTCTTTCCTTTTGTTGCAACATCCACCGATTTTGCCTTTTCATGAGTTTTCCATTCTTGATTAAGTTGGGCAAGGCTTCCATTACTTTCTCTAGTAAGATATCTCTTATTCCTCTTCTCGAAAGTCGTTTTCCTTTTTGTATAAGTCACCAACAAGTTCCTTTTCGTTTTAAGACAAATTAACTTATCTGGTTGCACGTGACGGATGCGACCCGCGCGGGCTGAGTGTGTGCCCCGCGCGAGCGCGGCGCACGGTGTTCGTGCTGAAAATAGGGCCTTCCCGTACGGGCTAGGGAGTGCCCGAGCGGGCTGGGGTGTGCCCCGTGCAGGCATGGGTGTACCCCGCGCGGGCTAAGGCCCTGATCGTGCTGATGGCTTGCCCGACCCGTGCTCAAGTTGCTGGACCAAATGCCGAACTAAATGCCCCACGTGGGCAAGGGTGTACCCCACGCGGGCTGAGCTTGTTTGATGTGCGTAGACTCAAGTAATAAATTACCTAGACTAACGCTTCCGCAAGGATACGGATCGTGTAGCAACTAGGGTCGAACACAAGGAATTGATGCAACTCTAAAGCTATTAGACTAATGAATAAGATGTGTAAAATCAATAGTGGATGGAATGCAAATGCAAACTAAACTAAACTAATGGTAGGAATGACTCAAAGACTAACCACATAGGTATCGAGAGTTGAACAACGATGTAACGAAGTTCTAACGAGATAATTGGTCTTAGATACTATCACGAGTTCAGGGAATTCAAGCTCTCCTATAGGAACTGACTGGCGTAGACTTGTCCACTATCTAGCATGCATATACCAATATATCTATTGCGCATCTTACATACATAGACACATTACGACTGCTATCCTAATCCCTAGATCTAATCGATTGACCTGGCGTAGATTCTAAACCGATTAAACCCTAAATCATGGCTAAGTTCCAAAGTCTAATGCCCTGGCGTAGATTTATTAGACTTCTATATCATCAATCAAGTGGCGTACAAGTATTGAAGCATTAAGATCAACCAATCAATCTGAAAACTTGATCAAATACCAAATTCATTCATATCGAGTGGCGTACAAGTATGAAAGCATTAAGATCCACCATTCATTAAGCACAAGACTTCATTACATGTTGGCAATATTCTCTAACCTATGGCAATAGATCTACTTGACATGAACTCAGGAAACGAAACACAAAAGAAATCTAAATTCAACATAGAAAGAGAATAAGAATGCTCCATATTCATCAACCGATGTCTTCAATAGATCCTCCATGCTTTGGATCCCTCGTTCCGTCCTTTTCGATCCTTCCAAGTGTGTCTTCTCTGTCTCGGAATCGTCCCCCCTCTTTTCTGGTTCGAAAACTCCTCTACCCGCTCGTGCAGGCCTTATGCCCGACCGTGTACACCCATTTTAGCCCGAGCGAGCACCCATGCCCGAGCATGTTCCTCTTCAGCCCGAGTCGTGCAAACCTACGGCTATTGTTGGATGGTAATTAGCCCGAGCGGGGACACCAAATCCACCCGAGCGGGCACACCTCCCTGGTCGTGTTCCTTGAGTGCCCGAGTCGTGCAAAGCTACGGGGATGTTTGGTAGCAATTAGCCCGACCGGGCACTCCCAATCCACCCGAGCGGGCAC
>CM071865.1:30197515-30225292 GCA_036759665.1 Gynandropsis gynandra
TCTCTGAGTCGTCCCCCTTTCTTCTGGTTCGAAAACTCCTTTTTATAGATCAGATCTCTCCTAGTTTGGCCGATCTAAAACTTAGGAGTTAGTTGAGAATAACAAGGACCCGATCGGGCACAGCCTTTACCCGCTCGTGCAGGCCTTGTGCCCGACCGTGTACACCCATTTTAGCCCGAGCGGGCACCCATGCCCGAGCATGTTCCTCTTCAGCCCGAGTCGTGCAAACCTACGACTATTGTTGGATGGTAATTAGCCCGAGCGGGCACACCAAATCCACCCGAGCGGGCACACCTCCCTGGTCGTGTTCCTTGAGTGCCCGAGTCGTGCAAAGCTACGGGGATGTTTGGTAGCAATTAGCCCGACCGGGCACTCCCAATCCACCCGAGCGTGTAGGTCTTGAATGGTTGTTTCCTCTCCTTTCGCTCGGTGTTTGAATATTCACTTCAATCCACGGTCTTGCACAAGTTGAACCTTGTCATTTCAGGGTTAAATTGCCATAATCTCTCGTGTTTCTCCTCATGTCTTCGTTTCCTACACAAAACACGAAATGTAGATGAAATCCTCGAATAAACTCGATAAATGAATGAAATCTAATAAATCCACTCGAAACTAGACCTAAGAATGATATAAAAACTACAACGGATTACGTGTTATCATTGTTCCTCGCCGATTCTCGTCCCGTTTGTTCTATGATGATCCTCGAGGTTGGTACTTTGTCTCGTGTACGTCCTTTAGCTCCAAAATGAACCGAATACGCATTAAAACCTGTAAGAACATGAAAACACGAAAACGAGTAAAACATATACAAAATCATACGTAAACATCGCATCTATATCGTAAACATCTCTAAAATCGTGCAAGAAATACGTATGAAAATGAGATGATCAATTAGGTGCTAAACAAACACTAGTTATAAGAGAGTCTAACAAGTTTATAACAATGTGAAAGTTTAGAACAAACGTTCTAATTATATAGTTTTTTTGCCCCTCGAGATAGACCGTTACCAATATTCTAATCTTGAAACAAGAAATGTTGTTCATAGCAAAGGTTTTATGAGTACATCAGCTAGTTGATCAGTGGAAGCAAGATGCGAAACAGACAAAGATCATGTTAGTTTGAATTAGGCTTCAATGAAATAATAGTCAAGGGTGAGATGTTTCATGTGAGAGTGAAATATAGGGTTCACAGTTAAATATGTTACCCCGACATTATCATAATAGATGACCGGTTTCTCAAAAAGTGTGAGTGATAGATATTGTAGGCTACTAACCACCATACAATATTTCGTGGGATCTTCCATGGGTTCACCATCATTAAAGACGAGTTTTGTAGCCGGTGTATTACGTGTAGAGACTAGCTTGGAGTCAATCATGTGTGTTCACTGGAGGAAATCATTGATGTATTTTTGGAGAGTAACATACCATGATCACTACGTGTTGCTTCAATCCCAAGAAGCTGAGATTTCCAAGGTCTCTGAGTGAAAATTGGTTGACCATCGAGTCTAGGAGTAGGCACAGGTCGGGTGATGCGTGTTCAAGTTAAATAAACCTAAACCTACTCCATAAATGCATGAGGCGTGTGTAGCGTAGAATCTAGGTGTCAATCCCACATGCACCAACAACACGATGAGACTAAAACAATCAAATCAAAGCTTGCAAATCGAATAAATAGTGATGGAATTAAACTAAAAAAATGATGAATAATAAATTGATGCTTAAACCGATCAAACAAACGTCCTAGGATACGGTTTCACAACTAAGCTCCCAAAACCATGCATATCAATCGGCTACTCATGCTTTTCCTATCTGATTTGAAGGCAAAAGATCCTAATCTATTAACTATTCTCTTTCAAGGCCTAGAGACGTGCATAAACTATCAAAACTCCTACATTTGTTGCTGATAAGCTAGTATACACCCATTAAGCTTCATGACTCATTTGTGATTCCTCAATCTAGGTTTTCCTACTCTCGTGGCTTAACCTAAACTGTCCTAAACCTATATGTCTAGTTTTGAGTTTCTCCTTTCGGTACTTCACTCAGATCCCTAATATCATGCAACTATTTCGCCTTCACAATCACATGACGATTAAGCGCATAGACAAAGGATCAAACGTGGATAGAAATTGCAATCTTAGATAGAAATCAATGCAAGGGGTCCGAGATAGCCTAGGGCTACTCCCTTCTCCTAGAACAATCCTACTACTCAAACATGAGTTCGAATGACAACATGAATGAAATAAAAGGATAGAGATAGAGTAAGTTTAATGATGTCTCTGTGTGTTCTCCGGTGTCCTGGGATTTCTCTCACTCCGTCTCTTCTCTTCTCTGTCAGTGATGGTTTCTTAGGCTTGATGTATCTTCTTTGGTTCTGCTTCGTTCGTTTTTGGTCCGTCTCCTCTCCCTTTTAAAATAACTTTCAAAAGCGAGTTTGTTTCGGGCGACGTGTTCATTTCCCCAGCTTTCGCTGGGTTATTTTCCTCTATGCCCGACCGGGCACAACAAACAACCCGGTCGTGCGCATGTCTTCAAAGGGATGATCGGTCAGGAAATTGACATGCCCGGGCTGTGCAAAACATTTGGGGCACAATCTGGTTAGAGAGCCTATTGGGCATTCTTGGGAGCTCGGTCGTGCGCATGGGAATTTGAAGGAGTGCTCAGTCGTGCTGCATGATCTGCTGGGCCGTGCTGTTGCACATGCTCGACCATGATGTGTTCTTCAATTGGATTCTCGGTCGTGATGTTGCACATGCTTGGCCGTGCATCTCTTGTTCCTTTCACCCTCGGTCGCGCTGTGTTGTGTGTTCGACATGGCATTGTCTTCTCCTCCAATTGTTGCTTTGACCGAGTCTTTTCTTCATCGTATCTTATCCCGTTTAGCCTTTCTTCCGAGCGCGATTGATATATCTTTTTACTTTTACTCTATATACTGTTCATTTATGCGTCTAAATCACAAAAGACACTTCACAATCGCACACGAAACATCGAAATATCCTCAAAATATGATAAAAAACCTATGCGGTTGCTACGCAATATAAACACTCATCATCGGGTACCCAGAATTTTAGGGTGCCCAAACCCGAACCCAAATGGGTTGTGTTTTTTCCTACCCAAACTCGAATCCGTAACATAAAGGTACACGATCTTTGGGTATCCAAAAAATTAGTTAGGTACCCACGAGTATCCGAACTTGATTTTTTTTAATATTAGAGCACATATTGGTTCGGGTTCGGGTTCGGATTCAGGTCAGGTTCAGGTACCCGACCCATATAAAGCCTAATACAATGAAATTTTTGTAACTATCACAAAAATTAAGGTTGTTTTTGTAATTTAATATATATACTCGGGTACCTACGAGTACCCGTTTGTAAGAGTGAAAACTCAAGCCCGAACATGAACTCATAGATTTAATAATTTTATTACCCAAAACCAAACCCAAACCCCTTAACCCAAGGGTTCGAGTATTTTTCTCTTGAATTCGAGATGGGTTTTTGGTAGGGACGAGTATTTCGGGTAATTTTCCACCCCTAATCGAGTCAATCAATCTGCACACATGAATTGCAGAACTACCAATGATAATGAGGTCATCAATATATACGAGAACAAAAATTCGGATATTTGTTGAGTTACTGATGAAACAAATTTGTTTTCTAATGAGTTAACAAAGCCTTGTGAAAGCAAAAATTTCTGAAGCTGTGAATACCATGCCCTCAGAGCTTGTTTTAAACTATATATAGCTTTCTTGAGTTTGTAGACATATGATGGATGATCATGATCAATAAACCCAGATGGTTGAGATATGTATACTTCCTCTCTTAGATCCTTTTGAAGAAATGTATTTTTGATATTAGGTTACTTAAGTGCTAACCTGAAGAAAAAACAAGGTTTGGAACAAGTCGAATAATGGTGGCCTGTACCATGAGACTAAATGCATCATGGTAGTCAACTCTTGGACGTTGATGAAATCCATTTGCAACTAATCGTGCCTTCTATCTATCAATCGTGCCATCGAGTTTGCGTTTGATGTTGGAAAACCCATTTTCACCCACAATATTTTATGTCTCATATGATGGAACAAAATCTCATGTTTTATTATGGACTAGAGCATCAAACTTAGAACTCATAGTCGTTCTCTACTTTGAACTATTGAGTATCTATGTGGTTGTAGTTGGTTCTTTTTTCATGTGACACATAAAAAGCAAGGTAAGAATATCATTGATTGTGACCATGGGATGACGGTTGAAACAAGGGTGTAGCCTCGATGGATTATGGTGTTGGTAGAGGTTCAAACGTTGGATTGACATATTGTGTCTCTAAGGTATCAAAAGTTGTTGGTGGTGGATCAATGTTGGGGGCTTTCTCACATGGAGGTTCCATGAGAGGTGTACTATGAGGTGGTGAGTGACTCACATAAATAGGATGAACGAGTGGTAGGTTATACTTAGTGGGAGGGGACTTATGCCTCGATTCTTGGGTGAGTATGTATTTTGTAGGTTCATGGTAGGGGAAAACTTGATAATGGAAAGTCATGTGTCTTGATATGTACATTCGAGTGGTGATTGGATCAAAACACAAATAAGCACTTTGGATGGATAAAAAACCAAGAAAAATATACGGTTTGGAATGCGGTCCTAGTTTGTGAAAAGTATAAGGTCGAATTAAAAGTAACACATGCATCTGAAAGTTCGAAGTTTTTCATAGTAGGGTGATTTTTGGAAAATAGGGTCAAATGGGGATTTGTTTGAAAGAATGGAAGTTGACGTTCTATTAATTAAATAGAATGTTGTGGTGAAGGCATAAGATCAAAAGTGTTGAGGCACGGTCGCATAGGATAAAAGGGATAAATAAATTTCAATTATGTGATGATGACAATATTCGAACAGACCATTATGTTCGGGGGTGTAAGGCGGTGTGGTGAGATGAGAAAGGCCATGGTTGAAAGAAATTAAGTCACGAGGGCATCCTAAAGAGCACACTTGGATCTAAAATGAGAAAAAGACAAACTGGGAGTAAAATTGGAGAAGAACCGAATGACGATAAGCAAAATTCTGAGCTATTTGGTCCAATTACAAGGGCTAGAACTAAGAAACTTCAAAATTTGTGTGCTGAGCATACTTTGGGCATTTTGGGGGCAAAATTTTAAGAAAACCAAAATGGACCACATTAATTACATCACCAAGCTTTAGTCCATCTAATTTCAGCTCAAGTTGAGCCCAAATGAAGCTTTAAATAGCAAGAAGAGAGTGTTGAGCTCAAGTTGAGCCCAAATGAAGCTTTCCCGGGTGCCATCTTATTGCCACGACAATTTTTTTTATTCAAATAACCTTCTCAACCTGTTTGCTACATACATATAGAAGATTTTTTTCTACGGTACATATTTACGTGAAGATGGTTTCTTTGGATGAAATCGGCTTGCACCGCAAAATTTACATTCCAACAAGTCTTTATCATTTCCCCAAAACACCAAGAAACTATTTCTACAAACATCAATTTTCTCATGTGGCATTCCCAGATCTTTTAAAACATACTTTGTTTCGTAGTGTCTCTCGGGAGCTTGATTATTTTCCGGTAAATATTCACGCATGGTTTTACAAATTGAATCCATGCAATTTTCAGCAACATTGCATGGATCTTGAGGACAAAGATAAACAAGACTGACCTTCACGACAACCTTCATATATAGGTTGTTTCGCTGAATCCTATAGGTTAAAAAATCGACATGCATCATTGTTTGACATCTCTTTATGCGTTTGTTAAAAAAATCCAGGAAAAGTATCTGACACAATTTCCACATATGGATTGGTCGTCGATGCTTCATAAAAAACTTCTTCACTTCTTTCTAATTCCTGTGTTTCTTGCACAATATCTCTAATGCCATAATTTTCCACATGAAATAACCAAATTTCGTAATTCTCTATGAAACCCACCTTGTAAAGATGTTTGCAAACAATTTCTTGACTTCGATACTTCATGTTTTTGTATCTTTTGTAGGGACATAACATTGTCTCGCATTCTTGACACAAAGGTAGTATCGATGCAAAACTCATGAACTACTCCAATTCGTTTAAGAGTTTTAAGTAACTTCCTCGGTTACGAGATCTTTTTTTCTATACATCCACTCTCTCAATCTATATATATCTCTTTGAAGATCACGATATTTTTTTGAAAATATATTTTTTGTTGACGCTTGATGGTAGAAGCCTTGATTCTGAGGAAACGCCACGTTGAAATATTCCAACTGCAACCTAGAAATTTACAATTTCAACGGTAATATGTTGCCATTGTCAATGGAAATACGTTGCATATGCAACGGACATCCGTTGGCCAGTTTTTTGGTTTTCTAACGACGTTCCAATGGATCTTAGCAATGGATTGAGTTTGTTGCCGTCCGTTGACAGTTAAAACGGAATGCAACAGATATGCGCCCGTTGAACATTCTCGGCATCCGTTGCAATCCGTTAACAACTCGTATCAACGGACATATGTTGCGAACTTGTAGTGGAGCTTTTCATTAATCTGAACCAAGGTGAGGTCATAGGGGCAGCTTGGGACAATCTTGTAGATGGAGCCAAAGATTGGTTATAGAATTGAGCGATGGGCTTGAAGTTGAGGACATCTTATTTGGTCAATCTCAAGTAATAATTACCTAGACTAAAGTTTCCGCAAGAATACAGATCGTGTAGTACCAGGGTCGAACACTAGGGAATCGATGCAACTATAAATCTAGTAAACTAATGAATAGGATGGTAAAGAAATTAAACGGTTCTGAGATCAATAAACTAAACACTATAGGTTTCGAGAGATGCATCATAATGCAATGAGGTGCTAACAAAGATCATGGTTATAGATATCATCACGTATTCGAGGAATTCAAGCTCTTTCCTAGGGAATGACTCTTTCTATACCTAATCCCATTATCTAGCATGTGTACTACCAATCTTTCAATTGCATAGTCGCACACACTAAATGCATTAATACCGCTATCCTAATGCTGAGTTCAATCGACCAACCGGTCAAGGCTTTAAATCGATTAAGACCCTAAATCGTGGCTATGTTCAAAAATCTAATTCATCTTCCAATGCAATCAGACTTTTATAATCATTCATTCAAGTGGACAAGAAGAACAAATTAAGAATAGCCAATCAATCCGTAAACGATCAAATATCATAACCAAGCATTAAGCATAAGATTTCATTACATATCGGGAAAACTTTATCTCGTAGCTACTAAACTACTCGGACATGGATTCTGAAAACAAAACACGAAAGAAACTATTGTAAACATAGATACATAATGAGATTCTTCCCTACCCTAATATCGTAGTCTTCAACAGCTCCTCCGCATTCCGAGTTCGTCGCATCGTCTCCAGCCTTCCGGCGTTCTGCTCTCTCTCTTGCTCCTTCGTTTGTGTTGTGTGGTGAATTGTGTCTTCTGCCCGAATTCCGCCTTGTCCTCTTTACCCCTTTGTGCCTCTTTCCTTTTCTCCTGCTTTCCTCTTTGGTCATGCATTTCCCTTTCTCCTCCTGTGGCTTTAGTTTCCTTTTTTCTTTAGGCGGCATGGAGTTTACTTTTCTTCTAACCGGCTGGAGTTTCCTTTTTTTCTTTGCGGCTGGAGTTTCCTTTCTTCTCTGCAGCTGGAGTTTCCTTTCTTCTTTTCTTGCATCAGTTTCCTCTTCTGCTCCAACAAGCTTCTATTTCACTCCAGCCGTGTCCTTCCAAGAATTGCTCCAGCAAGTTTACATTTTTGTGTCTAGCGGCCATCATGTTTCCATTTTTGTTCCAGCGGCCAGCATGTGTGTTCCAGCCACTTTGGCTTCCAGTTTTCTTCTTTGATTCATGATCCTTAGATGCTGACCGTGTCTGGTTTATAGGAGAGTGGTTTTTGCTTTCATTTACTCATCTTTGTATCCTGATATTTCAATTCCTGCAACAAGACGAGAAAACGCTAGAAGAGGACTTAAAATGATAATTAATGTTTAGTAAAGTCTAAATGAATGATTAAACTAACTATGAAAATGGACTAAAATACTATAACAAAATAGACGTTATCAAACTCCCCCAGATTTGAACATTTGCTCGTCCTCGAGCAAGACTAGAACTATGAATGATGAGCGTTAGACAACAACCGGATACTAACACAAGCAATTCGAAAAATCAGCCATCATATACAATAACGCGTCACACGAACATAGATCTAAGTGTGCCTAGTTCAGACCATGAAGTCTATCCCCCACACATCAACCGGTTCGATCTTTAGAATATAGTGCTGCGACATCTCATGGAATCTAGAAATATTTCCCGTTCTTTGGCAATTTTCGTACGATGCCACGTAGTTGTGGGCGTCCTTGAAGAGCGTAGGCCAATAGAAGCCCGCTTGAACACCTTTGCGGCTGTCTTGGCTGCTGCTGCAAAGTGACCTCCATAACTTGAAGAATGGCAATGCGACAGTATGTGTGGAGCTTCTTCTTTGGGGATGTAACGTCTAAAAATTCTTTCCGTGCCCCTCTTGAAAAGATACGGTTCGTCCGAATAGTACGCCTTGATGTCATGGAGCAATTTCTTTCCCGCGTTATAGTTCAGCCCCTTGATGTGGTTCATCTCAAGTAATAAATACCTAGACTAATGTTTCCACAAGAATAGGGATCATGTAGTACTAGGGTCAAACACTAGAGAATCGATGCAACAATAAAGCTAGTTAATTAATGAATAGGACGTGTAAAATCAATAAGTGATTGGAATGCGAATAAAGATAAATTAACTAATTAACGGATTAAATTCAATTAACTAAGCACCACGGATTTCGAGAGATGCACGATCATGCAATGAAGTTCTAACATGATCATTGGTCTTAGATACTATCACGAGTTCAGGGAATTCAAGCTCTAATATTGGAACTGACTGACGTAGACTTTTCCACTACCTAGCGTGTGTACTACCAATCTTCCGACTGCGTAATCTCACCCACTAGATGCATTAAGACCACTATCCTAATCCCTAGATTCAATTGACCGACCTGGCATAGATTCTAAAGTGATTAAATCCTAAATCATGGCTAAGTTCCAAAGTCTAATCCCCTGGCGTAGATTCATTAGACTTCTACAATCAATCATTCAAGTTGTGTGCAAGAACGAAAGCATTAAGAACAACCAATAATTGTGAAAATGGTCAAATCCCATAATCATTCATTCAGGTTGCGTACAAGAATAAAAACATTAAGAACCACCAAGCATTAAGAACAAGACTTCATTATATATCGACAAAGCTCTCTAACCCGTGGCTATGGATCTACTCGGACATGGCCTTAGAAAACAAAACACGAAACAAAACTATTGTCAACATAGACAAAGAATGAGATTCCTCCCTATCCTAATATCGTAGTCTTCAATAGCTCCTCCGCATTCCGAATTCGTCGCCCCATCTCTAGCCTTCTGGTGTGTTGCTCTCTCTTTTCTCTCTACGTGTGTGTGTTGTGTGGTCTGGAGTGTTCTGTCCGAAATTCCTCTTGTTCTCTTGACCCCTTCCGTCCTCTTTCATCTTTCCTTTCTTTCCTTTTCTCCTTCTTTCCTCTTTGGCCGTCCTTCCAACTCCTTCAGCTCCAGCGACCTTGTTTCCTTTTCTTGTTCCAGCCGGCTGAAGTTTCCTTTTCTTGTGAGTTTCCAGCTCTTATTGACAACCGTTTCCATTCTTTTATAAGTGGCCAACGTTTCCATCTTTCTTTTCCAGCCATGTTGTTCTCATTTCTCTTCTCTAACCATGTTTCCTTTTTGCGTAGGCGACTTACCATTTCCTTTATGTTGCAGCGATTGGATTACCTTTTTTATTGCGGCGATTTGATTTCCTTTTTGCTTGCTTGCGTGTTGCCTCTTCTGCTCCTGAAAGTTTCCATTTTAGGCGAAGATGTCCATTTTACTCAAGCGGCCAACAAGATTCCATTTTTGTATTTAGCAGATATTTCCTTTTCTTTTCAACTGTGTGCCTCCTCCATTCTTGCTTCCATTTTTCTTCTTTTATTCATGATCTTTAATTTCTGACCGTGCATGGTTGATAGGAGAGTGCTTTTTGCTTCATTTCCTCATGTTTGTACCCCGATATTTCATTTTCTGTAATAACACGAAAAAACGCTAGAAGAGAACTAAATGATGCTTAATGCTCGGTAAAGTCTAAATGAATGGTTAGACTAACTATGAAAATAGAGTAAAATACTATAACAAAATAGATTTTATCAAACTTTCCCAGACTTGACCCTTTGCTCGTTCTTGAGCAAGACTAGAACTAAGCATGAGAAGAGTTAGACAACAACCGGATACTAGCACAAACAACTCGAAAAATCATCTATCATACACATTAACGCATCACACTAATATAGATCTAAATGTGCCTAGTACATACCTCTACCTACCGAGAGCCACTAACCGTGCAATCCTATACATATCCTAAGTTCATTTTACTAACCCCTAGACGATATCCAAGCGATCTCTATACCTATTCTAATACGCTCACGTGAGATACCATTTTTAAGACACACATTTTTTTTTTATTTTTTGGTTCTCTTTTTTCTTCTTTTCGGTTTCTACACATTTATTTCTATGAAAATTCAAACTCGATTTCTAGGACGTCGGAGTTGAAGAGGAAAACCTTCTACTTAGACCCAGGTTACCGATTGGCACACTCATAAGGTCGTGTAACCTTAATGGAGTGAAGAGGTTGAGCCATTGTAGATTTGTTATTTCTTTTGATTAGACTATTGTGATCACGCATCGACTCTAACCCTTAGGACGTAGAAAAACAACCTCGACCCACCACTTAGACCCAAACCATCAATACTGATGCACTCATGTCAATGAAAGGCTGAAATAGTTAAAGAACTTATCCTATTAACAACGGAGTGTAAGTGCGTGGAAATATAATGATAGAAACAAATCAAAAAATAAACGTTACGCTAGGAAATATAAATACACGGGATTGAAACCTAGGGGTCGGAATACAACTATAGGCTATGGATGCATGCACGACTACTAAGTAATTAATTTTTAAAGGTATTTTTCAGCAAGCCTATACTTTTTTTCCCGATTCGACAAAGTTGCATAAAGATGGATAAAGTTCGAAATTAATCGTACTAGATATCCATCCATCTAGTCCTATTGAAACTAACGTAAAAGCTAAAATAAAACAAAGATCTCAGCAACTAATCCTAATCACAATCATTAGACTTCGAAGAGTACCCCCCCAGACTTGAATGGAACACCTTCCCGGTGTTCAAGACCTAAGAGAAGGACTCACATGCAAAAACTCGAGGAAAATAAAGAGGATAGGAACGTGTGCACCTGATGTGTGCTTGTTGTCCCGAGTTGATGCAGCTGATTATATGCGTCTCTCCTTTGTTGTGGATGATATTGAAGTGGAATATCTGTAATAAAGAGTCACATGATCCAAAAAAGAGAAAACGATACATCGAAATCACTAGAGTGTGCATGCGTGTGAAAGGAATAAGAGTCGAATTCTGAAAAAAAATGTACAACGAAATAAACTAAAAGGATACAGGGCTCGAGTTGCCTCCCGAGAAGTGCTTGTTTAAGGTCATGAGCCTAACCAAGACGTGCTACTCATTAGGTGGACGTCCTTGACGTCGTTGTGTGCGTTGCGTCTCACGTGCATAGGATGCTCGATTGGGTATAGCACACGGATCAATTGGGTTCCTTGCACAGTTGGTCATGTTCTCCCTAAGCTCAGTCGTGATGTTTCATAATTTGGGGGCTAGATCACTGTCCAAAAATTTGGTCGAGCTGTCCATAAGTCCGGTTGTGCACTCCATGAAACCGGTTAGACGTTCATCTCTCGTTTCCTTCAACGTCTCCATAATTTTTGGATGCGTGAGCCCTTGTGGTAATGGTTTCTGGTTTCATATTCATCTTGGGTGCCTTATCAATCCTTCAATTGGTTTCTGGACGTTTGGTGTCGCTTTTCGGCATTTCTGGAGTGGTTGAACTTGCGTTGTATGTTATTTGAGTCACGTCGGAAGCTGCTCGGATTGCACTGAGGTTTATGGACGGATTTGCAACGTCTATTTGGTATGAGCTTATGTGTATAGGCTGAGCATGGTCCATGATGCAATTCATCCGAAGTTCCCTCATTGGCTCGGTTTACGGTTTGTTGTACTCAGGCCGTGCTAAGGTCTGATCGGGTCACGTCTAGCTCGACGATTGGGATCTGCTTCGTCTTTTCTTTTTCCGGCAGCTTAGTATAGTATGTTGTGTTGTTTGGGTCTTTATACACTTATTTTTCAGCTGCTAAGAGAGCCATCTCAAGGGAATCCATATTTCCAAACTCTTTAAGAACTTCCTCGACTAGTTTCTCGAGGACGTCGATGTAGAATACGGAATCCACCATAAAACGCTGCTTGAATGTGTCGTTCAGATTGAAATCCAATTCTTCATCTCTGAATTTTAGTGCGAGTCTTCCTTCAGCACAGTGTATGATCGTCTTTGCCGTAATGTGAAACGGTCTACCGAGGATAATTAGGATTTTCTTGTCCTCCTCCATATCCAAGACGACGAAGTCGACCGAGATGAAGAATTTCCAAACTTGTAATGACACGTCTTCCAGCATGCCCTCGGTTATCCTAACACTTCATTCAGCCATGGTGAGCGCCATTCGTGTAGGTTGAAGATCCATCCTGCCCCTAAGATCCAATTATTCGTATAAGGACAATGGTAGCACGCTTACGCTTGCTCCGACATCGATTATTGCATGGTTAATTTCATAATCACCTATTTTTCAAGGGATCACGATTATACCTGGATTAGGCATCTTCTTGGGTAAGTTTGGTCGCAGCATCGAATTTGTCACCATCACGGTTTCCATCTCCACATCTCGTTTGTTCGCAAGCACCTCTTTCAAGAACAAAGCGTATGAAGGCATCTTCTTTAACGCTTCGTGGAATGGAATGGTGATATGCATCTTCTTCAACATCTCAGAAAACTTGGAAAATTGAGCATCCTTTTTCTTTTTACATTGACGTTGGGGACATGGTAGAGGAGGCGGTCTTGGATCGGGTTTTACGTATTTTGGTTCCTCCTCTTCGGTTTTCTTTGTATACTCTTCAATGTTGATGTCCTTTTCCACTGCTGTACTAGATGTTTCACCATTTTCAAATGTTGAATAATTGGGTTGATCTATCATTTTCTTGCGTTGACATTGTGGAAATGGCAAAGGAGGCGGTCTTGGTTCGGGTTTTACGTATTTTCGCTCTTTTTCCTCATCGGTTTTCTTCATGCTCTCTTTAACGTTGCTGCCCTTTTCCACCGATGTGCTAGATGCTTCACCCCTTTTAAACATCAAAGGAGTGGGCTGATCCACCGTCTTACCACTCCTTAGGTATATGGCGTCGATGTATTCATGGGGATTCGCTTCTGGTCTTCCCGGTAGAAATCCTTGTGGACGTGCCGCTCCGTGTGCTAGTTGTACAACTTGCATCTCTAAGTGTCTAAGATGAGTTTGAAAGCCTTCTATATGCTTCTTGGTGCTCTCTTGTTCCGCTTTCACTTATTTCAACAAATTATTCTGATTTTGTTTCACTTCCATCAGCAAGTTGATTTGATCTTGTTGGACTTGGAGGAAACGGGCGAAAACTGTGTCGATGTCGAAGGCTGCTTCGGATAGGGTTTTCTGGGGCTGGGACGCATATGAATGATAGTTCTGAGTTTGAGATTGCGTACTTGGCTGAAATTTTTGATTTCGTTGCATCACCCGCGGTTGGAAATTCCCGATAGTTGTTGTGCGTTAAATGCACCGTCGAAGTTTTTATACGAAAGGTTGGGGTGATTTCTCCATCATGGGTTATAAGTTTTACCTAGAGGCTGATTGTGGCTAACGT
This sequence comes from Gynandropsis gynandra, assembly GCA_036759665.1. NCBI lineage: Eukaryota > Viridiplantae > Streptophyta > Magnoliopsida > Brassicales > Cleomaceae > Gynandropsis > Gynandropsis gynandra. Next base: position 30,211,388 of record CM071865.1, read on the forward strand.
AATTCACCTCCTTGTACCCTTAAATTCTTTGTTTTTCCGAATGCTTTAAGTATTGCGAATGACACACTTCGGACATCATATTGTAAATTCCCACAACTTGATCTTTTACTTCAGCTAGGTCGGCATGTAAAGCATGTGTCTCGTTCATATGAGCCACCCTTGCTGGAGTTTTATGGCTGTATTCTCCAGCAGTGTTGCTGCCTTCATCAGCCATTCTATCTATCAAATCTTCGATTTGCGAAAACGTGAGGTTACTCAAGGAACCTCCAGTAGCGGCTATGATCAAGATCCTCGTGTTGTCCATATGTCCTTGCTTAAAATTGTGTATGAGGTAACTTTGATCCATGCCGTGATGTGGGAAAAGGTGTTGATAGCCTTTAAATCGTTCCCACGCTTCATATAGACTCTCAACAGCTCCTTGATTGAACGTATTAATCTGATTCTTAGCGAGTTGAGCTTTACTTTGAGGGAAGAAGCGCGTCATGAATTTCTCCTCTAGTTGTTCCCATGATCGTATAGAATTCGCCGGTTGGGAATACAACCAGTCTTGCGCTTTATCCTTCACTGAGATTGAGAAGGCAACGAGCATGACGTCCTCATCCGAGACTCCTTCTCCGGTTTTGATAGTTTTGCAAAGCATCTTGAAGTCTGTAAGATGCTGGTTTGGATCATCGGCGGGTCATCCTCTGAATGCTGTGTTACTAAGCATTTGGATGAATGATGGTTTTAATTCGATGCGAGCGTCCCTCCTAGTGATGCAAGACAAGAGTTGTGTGTGCCTAGGAGCCGTATATGATCCATAGGTTAATAAAGCTTGCATTGTTGGCGCATTTAGGATGCGACGTTCTGCCATTTGTTCTTCTTCAGTCTCGCGCAATAAAGTACCTTATGCAATAAAAATATAAGAATCCGTTAGGCTCCAAGAAGTAAAAAATTGTCTAAAAAATAAATAAAACAAAAGAAAAATACAAAAAAATAAATAAAGACTCCGAAAAAGACTATGTTCTAATCCAAAAGTGTTCTAAATCTAAAGTCGTAAACAATTCCCTAGCAACGGATCCAAAAACTTGATATAGTTAATCTCTAGTAATAAATACCTAGACTGATGTTGCCGCAAGAATATGGATCGTGTAGTACCAGGGTCAAACACTAGGGAATCGATGCAACAATAAAGCTAGTTAACTAATGAATATGACGTATAAAATCAATAAGTGATTGGAATGCGAATAAAGATAAATTAACAAATTAACGGATTAAATTAAATAACTAAGAACAACAATTTTCGAGAGATACACGATGATACAATGAAGTTCTAACATGATCATTGGTCTTAGATATTATCACGAGTTCAGAGAATTCAAGCTCTAATATTGGAACTGACTGGCATAGATTTGTCCACTACCTAGCGTGTGTACTACCAATCTTCCGACTACGTAATCTCACCCACTAGATGCATTAAGACCACTCTCCTAATCCCTAGATTCAATCGATCGACCTATTGTAGATTCTAAACCGATTAAATCCTAAATCATGGCTTAAGTTCCAAAGTCTAATCCCCTAACGTAGATTCATTAAACTTCTACAATCAATCATTCAAGTTGCATGCAAGAATGAAAGCATTAAGAACTACCAATAATTCTGAAAACGATCAAATACCATAATCATTAATTCAGGTTGCGTACAAGAATAAAAGCATTAAGAACCACCAAGCATTAAGAACAAGACTTCATTACATATCAACAAAGCTCTCTCACCCATGGCTATGGATCTACTCGGACATGGATTTAGAAAACAAAACACGAAACTAAACTATTGTCAATATAGATAAAGAATGAGATTTCTCCCTATCCTGATGCTGTAGTCTTCAACAGCTCCTCCCGTTCCGAATTTTTCGCCACGTCTCTAGCCTTCCGGTGTGTTGTTCTCTCTCTTCTCTCTACGTGTGTGTGTGTGTGTTGTGTGGCCTGGTGTATTCTGTCCGAAATTCCTCTTGTTCTCTTGAGCCCTTCCGTCCTCTTTCCTCTTTCCTTTCTTTCCTTTTCTCCTTCTTTCCTCTTTGATCGCCCTTCCAATTCCTTCAGCTCCAGTGGCATTGTTTCTTTTTCTTGTTCCAGCCGGCTGAAATTTCCTTTTCTTATGAGTTTCGAGCTCTTATTGGGAGTCGTTTCCATTCTTGTATAAGTGGCCAACATTTCCATCTTTCTTTTTCAGCCATGTGGTTCCCATTCCTCTTCTCTAACCATGTTTATTTTTTGTGTAGGCGGCTGACCATTTCCTTTTTGTTGCAGCAGGTGGATTTCATTTTTTGTTGCAGCGGCTTGATTTCCTTTTTGCTTGCTTGCGTGTTGCCTCTTCTGCTCTAGAAAGTTTCCATTTTAGGTGAGCCATGTTCTTCCAAGTATTGCTCTAGCCGAAGGTTTCCATTTTACTCAAGCGGACATTAAGTTTCCATTTTTGTATATAGCGGCTATTTCCTTTTCTTTTCAACCGTGTGCCTCCTTTGTGATCCAGTCGTTCTTGCTTTCATTTTTCTTCTCCGATTCATGATCCTTAGTTTCTGACCGTGCATGGTTGATAGGAGAGTTTTTTTTGCTTCATTTCCTCATGTTTGTACCCCGATATTTCATTTTCTGCAATACCACGAGAAAATGCTAGAAGAGGACTAAATGATGCTTAATGCTCGGTAAAGTCTAAATTAATGATTAGACTAACTATGAAAATGGACTAAAATACTATAACAAAATAGATGTTATCACCCCTCCGGTAGCACTCGACATGCTAGATAATTCACGAAGTTAACATACCATGGAGTGGAGCGCAAGTCACGGACATGACTGCATCCTCTCGGAGATAATCGTCGATAGGAATATGCTCGGGGATTTCAATACGTGAATGATGGTCAGCCACCCCATTCTCAATTCCTTTCCTATCCCTTATTTCAAGATCAAACTCTTTCAGTAGTAGAATCCATCTAATAATCCTTGACTTTGCATTCTTCTTGGTGAGAAAGTAAATAAGGCAGCATGATTCGTGTATACAATCACCTTGGAGCAGACTAGATAGGAGCGGAACTTTTCAAACGCAGAGACGATTGCGAGAAGCTCCTTCTCGGTCGTGGAGTAGTTCCATTGGGTGTTGTCTAATTTTCTACTCAAATAATAAATAGCGTGCAACATCTTATCCTTTTGTTGTCCCAACACTGCCCCAACCGCATAATCGCTCGCGTCGCACATGAGCTCAAACGGGAGCTCCCAATGCGGCGGTTGTATTATTGGTGGAGAAACAAACGCCTTCTTCAATTTTTCAAATGCAACGTGACATTCCGTTGTAAACTCGAATTGTACATCCTTGCCTAATAGGTCGGTTAGAAGTTTAGAAATTTTCGAGAAGTCTTTGATGAAGCGTCTATAAAATCCCGAATGTCCTAGGAAGCTACGGATGGCCTTAACGTTCCTAGGAGGTGGCAGCTTCTCGATAACGTCTATGTTTGCCTTGTTAACCTCTATCCTCTTTACTGATACCTTATTTCCCAATACGATGCCTTCGCAAACCATGAAGTGGCACTTCTCCCAATTCGGCGTAAGATTCGCTTCCACGCACCTGTCTAACAAAGATTGGTTAGACAAACATCAAAGGAAGGTCCATGGACCGAGAAATCGTCCATGAAAACTTCCTTAATTTCGTCATTCACATCGGAAAATATAGAAGTCATGCACCGCTAAAAAGTAGTATGTGCATTACATAAACGAAAAGGCATCCAACGATATGCGAATGTACCAAAGGGACATGTGAACGTCAAAATTGAAAGAAACCTGAATAACCATCAAGAAAACAAAAATAGGAGTGAAGAGCTAGACGTTCAAGCATTTGATCAATAAAAGGTAAAGGAAAGTGATCTTTCTGAGTGTTAGCGTTCAGCTTGCGGTAGTTAATACACATGTGCCAACCTGTGACCGTTCTTGTAGGGATCAGTTTGTTGTTTGCGTTTGGGACGATGGTGATGACTCCATTCTTTGGGACTACTTGTACAGGACCCACCCACACACTAGGACATGAACTTTGAGACTCATCGAGCCTGGGTGTGAGGGGGAGTGTTAGGATAAGTTGTCCCACATCGATTAGGACATGAACTTTGAGACTCATATATGTCGTTGGGTAACCCTAAACTCTTGAGCTAGTTTTGGGGATTATTTAGGCCCAACCCATATTTGACACAAACGAACTTAACTTCTACTTTGGCTTTGCCTATGATCTGTGAGATGGGTTCTCGTTAGGGTTTATGTAGATAAAAATTTTGAAGTTGGTGTTGATGCACGTTCTATTAGGAATAACAGATGATGAACTAAAGAACTTAGACATGATCGAAGGTAGTTCCTATAAGAGGAAGACTGTAGAGGTTGTAATGACGGTAAGTCAGATTCAGATCATCTCTGACTATGACATCTTACATAGATTGGATATATTGAGAGATCAATGAAAAAAGTTGAAGCATTTTTGTCTTTACGACACTTATGAGAATGTTCAAGTTGACACATACGTCTCGGTCGACGAAAACGATCCCAATCTGTATGTTTTAGAAATTGACCTTTAGAGAGAATGAAAGACTCGAAAAAGAATAAAGGATTTTGGTGCTACAAACTGTTATAGCTTTTCGGGGTTTTCCTCCTCTATATATAGACTCATATTTACATAAGAGTTAACGAAAAATAAATGCTACAAGACTCCTAAAATTCACCAAAGACACTAACTTCAAGAATGACCAAAATGATTGTATTGACCACATTAAAGTGGACACAAACTCTCACACATAGATTCATCTAACAATCTCCCCCGAATCTTTGTTTGTGGAAATCGGGTTGACCAAGATCATGCCAATCCGAGAGCGTAGCTACTGAAACTTCACTCGTCCAAGTGCCTTCGTTAAGATGTCCGTGAGTTGATCTTTGGTGTTGACGAAATCGGTGTTGATGCTCCTATCTCAATGCAATCTCTGATGAAATGATATTGAAGATCGATATGCTTACTGCGGTCGTGAAAAACAGGATTCTTGCTCAGCGCTAGGGCGGACTTGCTGTTCATCTTCAGCTCAACGACCTCGGCATCCCTTCCTTGAAGTTCACTAAGTATCCGAGCCAACACGAGTCCTTGTGTAGCAGTTGTGGTAGCAGCAACGTACTCTGCTTCGCACGAGGACAAATCCACCACCCTTTGCTTGAGAGGCTGCCAACTCACCAAGCAATTACCAAGGAAGAATAATGTGCCACTAGTGCTCTTCCTTGTATCATTAACACCGGTTTGCTATCGCAATAGCCGATCAGCCGAGCACCTCCAGCATGTCTTCGAAAGTGCAACCCAAAGTGGATTGTTCCAGCAATGTAATGGAGAATGTGCTTCACTGCCACCATGATTTCCTCCGTAGGTCTCTCCATGAAACGACTCATGAACCCAACAACAAAGGCCAAGTCAGGTCGTGTGTGGACGAGGTACCTCAGGCTACCAACCGGATGACTGTACCTCGTGGCATCCACCTCTGGTGTTGTGCTATTGTGGCTAAGCTTAAGCCGCTCCTCCATGGGGGTATCAGAGGGATTGCCACCCACCAAGCCACCAAGGCGCAAAATCTGTGTCGCGTAGTGCCCCTGGCACAAACTGATTCCACCTGGACCCTGCAAAACCTTAATTCCAAGATAAAATGAAAGCAATCCAAGATCACTCATCTAGAATTGGGTCTTCATCTCCTCCTTGAACTGCTTGATGGCCACGTCGGACAATCCAGTGATGATGAGATCATCCACGTAGACCCCAACAAGCAGAGCTGCTCCACCTTGGGCCCATCGATACACCACATGCTGATGCTCATTCTGCATAAAACCAAGTTGCTTCAGGGTGCTATCGAGCTTTGCATTCCATGCCCTTGGTGCTTGACGAATGCCATAGAGTGCTTTACGCAAGCGGAGTGCTTTGCCTTCTTCCCCGGGAACAAAAAATCCCGGCGGTTGCTTCACATACAACTCCTCCTTCAAATCGTCATTTAGAAAGACGGATTTGACATCCATATGGTGAACGGACCACCCCTCCTAGGCAGCAAGAGCAAGCAAAAGTCGGATAGACTCCATCCGAGCAACAGGTGCAAAGACTTCGTCACAATCCACACAGGCTTGCTGAACAAAGCCACGAGCGACGAGGCGTGCCTTGTGCTTGAACACCGCCCCGACCTCGTTCCTCTTCACCTTGTAAACCCACTTGAGACCAATTGGATGATGGCCCCGATGAAGGTCCACAATCTCCCATTTCTGATTTCGTACCATGGCATCAATCTCCTCCCATATCGCGGTTTGCCATGCCTTGTCGCTCTCTGCTTTAGCAAACGAGCAAGGCTCCCCTGTTGTTGCCAAGTGCAACTCTGCATCCTCTAACTTCTGTAAAAGGTGTCTGGGAGTTGGTACCCAATCCCCATTTCCAAACAGGTTAGCCAACGTGCGATAGCGTAGCAGGGCATCAGGGGAATGTGTCGCATCACACCTCGCAGACTCATCTTGCAAGGGCATCAGAAATTCAAGAACCGGAGCGCCCTGCGCCTAAGCTCCCGAGCCCTCTACTCCAGGTTTTTCTGCTCCCTGGTCTCTCTGGACCTCTACTCCCCCCGAGCTTTGGTCTGGACTCCTTGCTCCCCCAGAGCTCTGTCCACATGGAATTCCAACATCAACCACGTGACCAAGGGTTGGGTACACAATGGTGAAGATACTGGAAGACCTTTGGTCGTCGTTTGTAGTTTTTCATTGCCAACTGTGATCCTCATCAAAGATGACATCTCAGGAGATATACACACGCCGCGTTACTGGATCCAAGACACGGTATCCCTTCACTCCTTCCACATATCCAATGAACACAACAGGGAGGTTGTGATCATCTAGCTTCTGGAGTTGTCGCATGTCTTTTGTGTATGCCCGGCAACCAAAGACACACAAGAAGTGCACAGCAGGCTTACGCCCCTACCATGCTTTGCAAGGAGTATTGCCCGGAAGACTCTTCGTGGGAGCTCGATTCAGGAGAAACTCCGCTGTAGTGACTGCTTCTCCCCAAAATTGCACCAGCATGCCCCTCTGCTTCAACAGGGCATGCACCATGGCCACCACGGTCTGGTTCTACCGCTCCACCACGTCGTTCTACTGCGGGATATAGGGTGTGGTAAAGTGATGAGTCACACCTTGCTCTGCACAATAGGAGGCGAATTCAGAGGAAGTGAACTCACCGCCATTGTCTGTAAGAAACACTCGCAACTTCTGCCCACTCTCGCCTTCCACAATTGCCTGCCAACGCTTGATGGCCTCTGGTGCACTCCCCTTGTCAGCTAGGAGGACAACCCACATGTAACAGGTGGCATCGTCTACCAGCAACAAGAAGTAGCGTTTGCCTCCTGGTGTTACCGGTGTGATTGGACCACACAGATCTCTGTGGATGAGTTCGAGTAGTGCCACCACGCGGTTCGTGGCCTTCTTTGGAAAAGAACATCGCCGATGCTTCGTGATGATGTAGGTGTCACACAATTGCTCCACGTGCTCGAGCTGCGGAAGGCCCTTGACCAGGCCAAGTCTCCCCATCTTCTCCAAAGCATCAAAGCTGATGTGCCCAAACCGATCATACCAACGCCAAACATCATCGCCATGACGCGCAACAAGACAAATCGGCCGAGCAATCTTTAAAGAAAAGACATACAGTAGAGCCATCACCAAACTTCACTCTGCTTAACACCAACTGATCCAATTCAATGAAGACGTCGCTGTGAACCGTCATGTGAATTGTGGCCCCTGTGTTTAGGTACCAACCCTCCAGACTATCTTCATCGCCACTGGTACCAAGGAACGCCTGAGCATGTGGTTCCTTGATATTGAGTGGTGTTGGTGCAGGTACCTCCGAATTGGTGACTTCGCAAATCTGCGCCATGAGAAGCGTCAGTTGTTCCTCGGTGTCCACTACCTGCACCAGATTCGCCTGCTCATTCTTGGGCTTGCGACAGTCCCTTGCCCAATGACCACGGCGCCCGCAGTTGTAGCACTTGTCATTCCCCGAATTTATGCCACTGTCGTCGTCTTTCTTGCACGACCTGCGAGGCTGCTAGTTATTCCCGTCCCCTGCACGTGCAGACTTGGAGCCCCGCTCCTTGGTACATGCGGTCCACTACTCCTCAGGGAGATAGAGCTTACCCCCACGCCCTGCATGGCGACCTCTTGCTCATACCGCTCCTCTGCCACCTTTAATCTCCCTGTAACTTTTTCCATGGAAAGTGTTGATAAATCAAGCAATGTTTCTATTGAAAGAGCGATTTGAGAAAACCCGGGAGGAACTGCATACATGTACTTCGCCACGATTTTGTGCGCAGGTTCAGGATCACCAAGGGTAGCAAGTTGATTTACTAACCCATTGAGTCGTATGGCAAAATCATCCACCGACTCGCCGTCGAGAAACACAATATTCTTGTATTGCTTCCTCACCTTCTGAGTGCTAGCCTGACGCGCCCGGTCCGAGCCAACATGTATCTCCGTAATAGCGTCCTAAGCGGCCTTTGCACTCTCCTTCACCGCGAGTGTGGAGATCATCTCTGGCGGCACACCTCGCAAGATTGCCTCTAACACCATCTGATCCTCCTGCTCGTCGGTTGTACCGTCCTCGACGGCTGCCCACAACAAGCTTATCTGAAGCAACACCCTCACGTGCAGCGACCACTCTCCATAGTTCGTCTTCGTGAGCATGGGAAATACCGCACTACCCACCTCCTTGTTCTCCCTCCACGGAAATACCACCACCTCGCACCCACCGTTATCACGATCATCACGGTCTTATGGTCTCTCACATGGAGGTTGGGAGCGACGCCTCACTCCTTCACGTCGCGGACTGCGGGACTGACCATGAGTAGAACCCGACATTTCTCAGACTCTTGAACCAGGATGCTCTGATACCAAATGTTAGAAATTGCCCTTTAGAGAGAATGAAAGACTCGAAAAAAAAAACAAAGGATTTTGTTGCTACAAACTGTTGTAGCTTTTCAGGATTTTCCTGCTCTATATATAGACTAATATTTACATAGGAGTTAACGAAAAATAAATGCTACAAGACTCCTAAAATTCACCAAAGACACTAACTTCAAGAATGACCAAAATGAATGTATTGACCACATTAAAATGGACACAAACTCTCACACATAGATTTATACAACAGTACGAAGAATGGGATTTCGAGGTATATATTTACTTGTGATGCTATTGATTCACATATGTAGAATAAAATGCTTTATCAAACAATGACAATTGTAGATTTGGTTGATTATTTTTTAGAAATGGAAACAGCTCCACAAGGAAAAATTCATGGAGGCAAAGAAGAAGTTCATGGAATGGAAGAAGAATCCACAAGGAAACAGAATCGAAGCGTTCGAGCATTTGGTACACGGTGATGCAAGAAATGTTGGATTCTCCTGATCTATCATGCTTTCTTACACTGAATAAAAGGCCAACTGTTATAATGATATTTTGAGTTTGTTATGGATTTAGATGAGGAATAAAACAGATGTACGTTCAATGATGTGTGTCTTTGTGGTTTATGAGATCATCTATACCGTTCACCTGCATGAGAAGTCTCATGTATCAGTACTGGATCCGGTTTGTAAAGTTTTCATGGTTAATGGTTAACGGGTACCCCGATTTTAAGGATATCAAGAACTGGAAGTCGATTTGTAATATGTATTCAATAGGGTTGTAAAATACGTTATGGTCTGATGAGAGCATCACAAAAAAGTAATCCTCGGACGGACGGACAGAATGGACAGGTCGAACGGGAAGACAACGGTTGTGGAGAGGAAACAGATCATGCGGATGGACGGATCGCGAACGACCGGGCCGTACCGCATCTAAACCGAGAATCACGAGACGCAAACGAGGATGCCTTGACTGATGGACGGGTCGCATTCGAGATTCGCGGGCTACCAAATTCGAAACTGAGACTTTTTGCGAAAACACCCAAATGAAGGCATGCTCAAAGTACAAATTCGATGAAACCAAGATCATTGGAACTATCACTTAAAGATCTTTCAGATGAGTACCATACCACCGCCAGAACGTCACTTTTCCGGCGACGTTGTGGCGACTTTTTTGGCAAAGTTGTGGCGACTTTTCGACGAGAACCCTAGTGCACACTTAGAGCCAAATTTCGAGAGTTCAAGCATACTAAAGGGGCCTTGGACTAGATCCAAGACCAAGAGGCTACAGGAGAAGGTTCAAGACATCTTAGAAGTCCAAGAGATTGAACAGCAAATCCATTTGAAGAGTTTAGAGCCTCACAAGTCCATGGAACACAGAAAGACCCATCAAGAGGAAGTCTATTGGACTTATGTCATTCAAATTCAGATTTGAATTCAAATTGTATACTAAGAACACCTGTCATTTATGGCTTATTTCGTGCATAGTATTTAGGAATAGAATCTAGGAAAATTAGGATAAATAAGAAACTTAGGCGTTTGAATAGGAGTGTAATGTGAGGATTTTGTTTTGGCATTTTTCCTTTTTTTTAAAAAAAAGGGACGCATGAATAACACATCAACAAGTTATTTTCGAACAAAATACAGATCAAACGAGCTTAGCTCATTTTTCTTGAGATTGAGAGATTCATCTCACACAAATCGATCAAGTCCAGGACTTGCTCGACTCGACTTACCAAGTAGCGAACCACGGTTTCTTGTGGCGTCTTTTATCATCCGGAGAGTTCTAGAGGTGCATATGCTCAAGGGTTTTGGACAATCTCACTGAGATTTGGACCAACGTTCTTCAGCATGTATCCGGCTACGGGTTCTAAGGCATTCATTCGTACAACCGAATGAAACGTACGATCCAACCTCGCATCAGTTGGTATCAGAGCCACGTTTTCGCACGGTTGTATCCTTCCAAGTTTCTTAGTTCAATTCGTTTCTTATTCAGCATTGTTGAGTCTTGGATTGAGGAGGTTTTCATTAACTAATTCAGTCCATAAAGTCCCTTTCCATTTCGTTTTTAAGTAACTAAAGCGTCCATCGATCTAGCTGCTTCTTGCTCATTTTATTTCTAAAGGATTTGGTTATTCTCTTTATTGTAGGTTTAGCCAAGGATTCATTTAGTGTTTAGATTAAAAAAATTGGCCAAATAGCCTAAGAAAAACAAAGAGAAACGAAAGAAAAAAAACAAAAGCGTAATAAAAAATACAAAGAGAAAAGAAAGAAAAACTAAAGTGAAATCAAAGATCCCGAAGGGCCACTCCATAGAGGCTGAACCAAAGAGACACCATCCTAAGTTCATCATAGAAACAACGACTCAACACAGGAGAAACACACCACACGTGCGGCAAAGCAATTGGACCCGGAGGACTAACACGTTTTGAAAACGTGAGCTCGAATGGAGTTCATTCCACCAATGGAGTTCAAAGGAACCTAGTAGACCTCACAATCATCAAAGACTGAGCTTGATAAGAAGGTTGAGTAATTACCTTCGCTTGAATTCGTTTGTGCGTAGATTTATTCTCAATTTCTTTGGTGTGAGTACTAACTTGTTTTAGTATCATTCCTTGTAATTCATCATGTCCAACAAGAGCGAAGAATCAGTGAGTAGAGCACCGGAGCCTCAAGTGACACGAGAGGAGTTTCAAGCTCTCCAAGAGAAAATCGCGAATCTATGGCGTCTCCTCACGGCTCAGCAACAACAACCGCGGTTCGAGAGGGGAGAACCGGCTCATCCAAGGCTTAATCGTGATCAAGCCGGGCCTGAGATACCACCAAGGGGAGGCCAAGGACCACATCCTAGAGCCGACCTAGAAGAAGACGAAGATCACAACGCAAACCTGCATTTTGGTCGACACGGCGGGGGAGGTGCAAACGGACCCTCCGATGACGAAGATGATCTACCCTTCGTGGCAAGACGAAGTTAAGAGAGAGGAGCACCACAAAGAGACTTCCATGACCATGAAAACGGTGGTGTGAGAGTGGACATTCCCATGTTCATCAGGGGTAGCGATCTGGAGGCATACTTGGAGTGGGAAAGGTGCACGAAGATGGTGTTTGATCTCCACGAGTACACCGAGCAACGAAAGATCAAACTATCCACTACTAAATTTAGTGATTACGCCTTGATTTGGTGGGATCAACTCATCCATTTCAGAATGATGAACGGCGACCAACCGGTCAACACATGGCGGAAACTCAAGCAAATCATGAGAAGTCAGTACGTACCTTCGTATTTTTATGAAGAAGTGTGTAATAATCTGAATTTCCTTGTGCATGGATCCTTATCTATGGAGGATTACTACAAGGAGATGCAAAAGTTGATGGTGAGGACGCAAACTCAAGAGGACGAGCGGACCACCATGGACCGCTTCAAATGAGGCCTCAACATCAATATTTTGGAGCAAGTGGAGCCACATCGGTTCCAAACACTCAACGAACTACTGGATCTCGCCATATTATATGAGAGACAACCACTGAGGAGGTCGAGGCATCAACGATACAGAGGAAGCAACTCAAACACGAAGCAAAGTATTTCACAGAACAATTGCCCGAACCGAGCAGACATCTACCCGGACCGGACAACCTGGAGACTTGATTGGGCCGAGAAGTTACCCCCACGCTCAGACGTGCACCCAGACCGGGCACCTCCCAACACGGACCGGGCACAATGGTCAAAACAACGACTCAGGTAGAATTAGAGGGGAAGCGACCAAGCACTGAGGATCGATCCCAGACCCGACTTCCAATAGCCTAGAAGGGGAAACACAGACCCGCAGACACTTCGAACCCGAGACATCACTTGTTTTCGGTGTTCAAGATTAGGGCATTACACGCGGGATTGCCCAAATCGACGTTCCATGGTCATTCTCGAAAACGGCGATATCGACTCTAATCATTCATCCGATCGAGAGCAAGACGTAAAGGAGATAAGCTCATTGAAGGAGACGAGGAACCAACGCTTGGAAGACTCTTGGTGACATGACGGTTCCTTAGCACACAACCTAAGGACGATGTGGTCGAACAGCAAGAGAACATCTTCCACACCCGAGGCCACATCCACGACAAGATATGCAGCATCATCATCGACAGTGGGACCTGTACCAACGTCGCAAGCACCATTCTAGTGGAGAAGTTTGGACTCCCCACCCTCAAGCATCCGAAGCCCTACAAGCTCCAATGGCTCAACGATAGCTAAGAGACAAGGGTCACCAAGCAAGTTCGTGTACCGTTTCGGATTGGAAGATACGAGGATGAGATCCTCTGTGATGTGGTACCCATGCAAGCAAGTCACCTCTTGCTTGGCCTCCCATGGCAGTATGATGCAAAAGCGCAGCACGACGGCTACACCAACCGATATTCTATCCAACACAAGGGCAAGAAGATCAACCTACTGCCCTTATCGCCGAAGCAAGCCTACGAAGATCACCTTCACATCGTGCAGCAAGCTAGGAAGGTTGAGGAACCCAACAAGTCGCTCTCATCACCAAGGGTTCCAAGAAGGCATTGCTCACAAACCGGTCGATGGTTCTTGTACGGTATAAGCAAGGTAAGAAAAACATAGTAGCCGATGCATTGTATAGGAGAGTTGCTTTATATCAGTTATGGATGCTAAGATTCTAGGGTTTGAGTTCATCAAGGAATTGTATGAAGTTGATCTAGTCTTTAGAGAACTCTATGAATCTTGTCTTAGGGCACCTAGCAAGGACTACTATTTGCATGAAGGGTTTCTATTCCGTAGGAACAAGCTTTGTATTCCCCATAGTTCTATTAGAGATTTATTGGTGCGTGAGCCACATGGGCGAGGTTTGACGGGTCATTTTGGGGTAGCTAAGACATTAGCATACTCGCATGAGTAATTTTATTGGCCTCATATGATCCGAGATGTG
>CM071865.1:30225309-30245394 GCA_036759665.1 Gynandropsis gynandra
GTCTAGGTTGCAACCTCAAGGGCCTTACACGCCCTTACCCATACCTAGTGAGCCTTGGGTCCATCTTTCTATGGACTTTGTGTTAGGATTGCCCAGGACTAGGTATGGTCATGATTCCATTTTTTGGTGGTTGATAGGTTCTCCAAGATGGCGCATTTCATTGCATGTAGGAAGACCGATGATGCATCACATGTATCTAATCTCTTCTTTAGGGAAGTAGTGAGATTGCATGGCATGCCTAGGACCATAGTGTCGGATCGGGATTCCAAATTTTTTAGCTATTTTTGGAAGACCTTGTGGGGGAAGCTAGCGACCAAGCTATTGTTTTCAACAACGTGTCATCCCCAAACCGACGGTCAAACCGAAGTGGTCAATAGTACCCTATCCACTTTATTGCGAGATATGGTTAGAGGAAACCTTAGGTCTCGGGAAGATTGTTTGCCGCATATTGAATTTACATATAATCATTCCGTGCATAGTGCATCCAAGTTTTCTCCCTTTGAGGTTGTTTATGGGTTCAACCCATTAACCCCTTTGGATCTAATCCTTTACCGTTGGATGAGTTTCTTAACTTTGATGGTAAGCGAAAGGCAGAATTCGTAAAGAGGATCCACGAGAAGGCACGGGAGAAAATTGAGCGGAGGACGAAGCAAATTGCAGACCGAGTCAACTAAACAAGGAAGAAGAGAGTCTTCCAACCGGGAGATCAAGTATGGATTCATTTCCGCAAGGACAGGTTTCCCGAACAGAGGAAAAGCAAGCTTTTACCTCGTGGAGATGGGTCACTCGAAGTTTTGATGAGGATCAACAACAACGCCTATCAACTTGATCTTCAAGGTAAGTACGACATTAGCTCATCATTCAATATCACTCATCTTAGCCCTTATGTTGCAGATGAAGCAGATTTGAGGGAAAATCATTTTCAAGGGGGAGGGAATGACGAGGGCATCACAAAGAACGCAAGCCTCGAACGGACAGACAAAACGGACGGGTCAAACGGGCAAGACAATGGCCGTGGAGAGGAAACAGATCACGCGGATGGACGGATCGCGTCCGACCAGGCCGTACCGCGTCCAAACCGAGAATCACGGGACGCTGACAAGGATGCCTTGACCGATGGACGGATCGCGTCTGAGATTCGCGGGTCACCAAATTCGAAAATGAGACATTTTTCGAAAACATCCAAATGGAAGCCTTCCCGAAGTCCAAATTCGATGAAACCAAGACCATTGGAACCAGCACTCAAAGATCTTTCAGATGAGTACGGAAACACCTCTGAAACGTCACCTTTCTGGCGACATTGCAGCGACTTTTCCGACGAGACACCTAGTGCACACTTAGAGGCAAATTTTGAGATTTCAAGCATGCTAAAGGGGCCTTAGACTAGATCCAAGACCAAGAGGCTACAGGAGAAGGTTCAAGACTGGTCGTTCCAAGATGTTAATCATTGACTGGTCCTTCTAAATGTTGATAGATCGTCCGACTAATTTCGGGTGACTCTTTCAACACTAATATTCAGTATGTGAATGCGGAAAAATTACAAATATCACCCAAATTTGTTGCATAGGTTACAAATATAGTAGCTTTCAATATCTAGTTCTTTTTAAATGAAATCAAAGTTCATAAAATACGAAATTTTCTCTAAAACCACAAGTTTGTTTAAGTCTTGGGCGTGCATCATCTTAAATATACTTTTGTTTTATAAACAAAATTTAAACTACGTTTTAATTTAGAAATAAAATCTAATGAAGAATTATAATAAAAAGTAGGGTGGAGAAAACATTCGAATTATTCATATCTGATCCGTATTCAAACCCAAAATTCGAATATCAACTGCCATAGATATAAATATAAGTATTAATAATCTAAAATATTCTACAAATACAAGTACAAATACAAATAGTTGCAAATATCCGGACTATTCTAATCAGTAAGTACTAAATAGATTATTTATTTAATACATATATACATATATAAAAAATTAATTTTAAATGTCAAACTGTAAATAGAAAACACTATTAATTTTATTTTAACACTCATTATATAAAATATACAATATATTTATGAGTGAATGACTAAAATATCAAATACATTAAAATGACTATTATGGTTGAAGCATTAATTTGTAGCCAAGATTAGATTCGTATTTACAAATGGGTTGGATAATAGTATGGAGACATTGCAAGACATCAAAAAAATAGACTCAGTAAGTATATAACTTATATGAAAGTTTTATTTAAAGTATTTGATATTGATTTGATAATCTAATATGAATAATTTGTTTCGTTGTTTTAAGATGAATTGGCGATCTAGTAGACTTATCGATGAAACTAAATTTAAATGAACTATGTGGAGATTGATGTAAAGATTTGGTATTTCATTTGATTTATATTATATATTTTTGTTTGATTTAAACTTTAGTTTTGGATTATTTGAAAATTATTGGTTTTTGTTGAATTTTTTTTATGTTCTGTACTTAAAAAATATTCGAATTTATGAATACGAATACAAATATTCGACAGATATTCGAATTTATGAATACTAATACAAATAGTTAATCTGGATATTCATTGAAAACGAATATGAATAGTCTGAGATTTGCAAATCTTCGTTATTCGTTCACCGTTAATAAAAAGGAATAGTTTCAAGAAAAAAATTTAACCCTTATTCTTTTACACTCTCCAACGCCTTCTACGTTGGAACCATATGTGGTTCGAGCAGCGATGCACCTTTGTCACCCTTCTCTCTTATTTGTCTCCTCAACTTGAAAACTTGATCGTTCAAGTTTGTCTCCTCGATTGACTTAAAGGTTGAATTCCACACCGATTTATTATGCTCATCACTAATCTCATGAGTCAATCTCCTTTTGGCCTCCAACCTACTCACCACACTTTCACTTTTTTCTTCATTCGCAACGTGTTTTGATCAAATGCCTTAACGAGAAATACATGTTTGAAATGTGATGTTTGTATAAAACAATTATCTTTACGTTGTTAAGTTGTTTAAATTTTTTGCTGTTTGTTGAATTGATATTTTGATGCGCATGCATAACAACCATAATAAATCAAATACAAGTACAAGTCACAAAATATATTTGCACATACATAACAACCATAACATAACAGTCACAAAATAACGTCACTTGTATAAGTCACAAGTGAAGTCATAAAATACAGACACAAATACAAGTCATAAAATGCACTCACATGTACAAGTCACAAAATTTAATCTCATTGTAACGACTACTTTCAACTTTAGATTATTTTTTCTTCCATGAATCAGGAGCTAGTCTGTAGAAATCCCAATACACATGTTATCTTTCTTCATTCTAAAAAAAGAATAAAAAACACAAGTATCATTGTCAAATTTGAATAGACAACGAAATGCCAGTAAGAATATTTAAAAATTGTTACCTTGAACTCGAGATACACGTAGTACGACGTAGAAGAACCGATTTCGCACAACATTTTCTTAAGCACCACATGTTTTGGCAGTAGCAAAAAGTATATATTCAATGGTTGTTTTGATTAGAACTAAATTTATTCAAGCTTGGGAGCATTTTCATAGTAATTGCATTTGTATTTCGCACATGCTAAAAAACGTGATGGGATATTTGTTGTCTTATTTCCTTCGTGTAGCTCCGTCTATTTTTTATAGTGACAAATCAACTTCTCTACCACCTATTATAGTTTTAAAAATATAGTGTAGGTGTGAAAGTGAAAAACATAGATGGAAATTTAAAGACTTTGTAATACCAATTAGAAGAAGAAATTTAAAATTAAAACTGAAGAAAAACGTGGGTGATGAAAAAATTATATATATAAAAGGGGAGTTTTTTCCTTCCTCCTGGTACTGTCACGGAGAGAGAAAAAACCTCTTTCAAATGTAACAAATACCCATCTCTTCTCCTTCCTCCTAAAACATTCAATCAATAAGTTTCTTTAAATTCAATCCTTACAGTTCCTTGAACAAAATTAATTTCTTTCGATCTAAAGCATGGAGGCTTCACCAACGCGCTTTGAGTAAAACGAAGAAGAAGCGGAGACAGGAGAGGAGCGAAGCGCCTGAGAAGCAGACGCGCCCAGCTCTTGATTTCACTAAATAGGCACCTTCGCCGCCGCGCTTGAAGGCAAGTGAAGAAGAAGCGGAGACGGGAGAAAAGCAAAGTGACTGAGAAGCAGCCGCAACCAGCTCTTGATTTCGATAAATCGCCGACGCGCTTGGAGGGAAGCAAAGTCGCGCGAAAACCGTAGCGACTGAGAAGCAGACGCGGCGATGGAGATGGAGATGGAGATGGAGGTGGTGGTACCTGCGCGATTAAGTTAGTCTTTCAACAGAGAAGCAAGGGTTTTCGCTCCTCGATTAAGGTTTAGATAAATTTTTCTCCATTCCAACTCCTTGATTTAGATAAAGCGGTGTCTTCACGAACAAAATCTATTTGTTGTGCTCTTCCAAAATCTAGGTTTTGATATGTTTGAAGCTTTCATTTGATGTCTATCGTGGAAGAAGATCCAATCGATGAGCAGAAGCAATCGGGTTTCCATGGCGTTGATGTTGAGGCTGAATGTGGAATCGAATAAAAACGCCGATAATCCGTTGAAAAGTAGGTTTCTCTCCATCCGGTTGTTAACGAGTTATTCTTGATTGCATTATTTTTTCGTGTAAATTTATAGTATACATTGTATCCTCTGCCTTCGTTGGTTAACTCGAATATACTATGTGCGCATCTGAAACCTTTTAATTTGGTTCAAAAACACATGACCATTGGAAGTTTGAAAAAGGTGAACGGTAATTTTCTTTCAATTCCAACACTTTGATTTCGATAAATCGGCCTCCTCACACACGCGCTTGGAGGCAAGCGAAGAAGAAGCAGTGACGGGAGAAAATCGAAGCGACTGATAAGCAGACGCGTCGATGGAGATGGAGGTTGCGGTACTCGCGCAATTAAGGTAGTCTTTGAACATAAAATCAAAGGGTTCGAGCTCCTCAATAAATTTCTCTCATTTCCAGCTTTTTCTATTTAGATACATCAGCGTCTTCACCACCAATACCTATTTGTTATGTTCTTCCAAAATCTAGGTTTTGATATGTCTGACTCTTGCATTTTATGTCTATCGTGGAAGACAATCCAATGGATGGCGCAACAATCGGGTTTCCATGTCGATAATTTTGAGGTTGAACGCGGATCGAATACGAACGACGTTGATCCGTTGAAAAGTAAGCTTCTCTCCATCCGGTTGTTCACGGGTTATTCTTGATTGTGGTGTTGTCTTCGTGTAAATGTATAGTATATATTGTATCATTTGGTCTATTTTGTGAGACTAGAATATCCATTTCCCATTTATCTGCATGTAGTATCTGCTCTAAGGATATGGGTAATAGGTTGCATAGTATCTTTATTAATTCTTCTGCAGGGATGATGGCGTAGTAATCGGGTTTACATGCCGATGACGTTGAGGTTGAATGCGGATAGAATACGAACGTCGCTGATCCATTGAAAAGTAAGCTTCTCTACATCCGATTGTTAATGGGTATTCTTGCTTGCGGTGTTTTCTTCATGTAAATATATAGTATATATCGTATCATTTGCTCTGTTTTATGAGACTTAAATATCCACTTCCCATTTATCTACATGATGTATCTGCTCTTATGATATAGGTAATAGGTTGCATAGTATTTTTATTAATTCTTCTGCAGGGATGATGTACTCAGATTGATTGAAAGATTTTTTATGCCTTTTATACTCAGATATGTGATGTCGTTGTTGTGGCTAGACTTTTGTATGCAGCTCTTGTCAGCCCAGTTTTTCATTTGACCGGTGTATGGCATGATTCCAGGTTATTGCTAGTTTTACTTTCGTACAGATTCATGTGTTTCTTTCCCTTTTCTTGGTTGCTGCACTCGGCTATTTTTCACGTGAATTTAAAAGTATTCTTCCTATCAAAAGATCTTTCTTTATCTTGATTTCATACCCAACAGAGATTTTTTAGGTTGGTTTCAAAGTTCGTCTGGAAGGAATGAAAGGAAAAAAGACCCATCTGATTTATTGTACAAGTGGCATTCTACTCAGACGACTACTCAGTGATCGCAACTTGAGTGGCATAACGCATGTCTTTGTCGACGAAATTCATTAGCGAGGCATGAATGAAGGTACTGATTCTACAAATCCATTTGGTATTTGTGAAATATAATAATAATCTTCAAAATATTGAACGTAGAATATCGAAGCATTTCATCAAATTTCCAAGTTTCAGTCTCTACTCCATGCCCTTTGTCCCTCCTTTTTTTTGTTAATACTTGGATGCTCGAGATGTTACTGATTCCATCCAGCCAACACAAAACACCAGAAGGGTTTTACCCTTTCATTCATGAAGCATGCGTCTATGTAGAAGATGCAATGAAATACATGCGTTAGCAGCTACTCAGTTTGATGTCGCTAAATTGATTGTCTTTTTAATTTCGAGGTTATTCAGGAATAATTCAGCCAAATGTATGTTCTAAAAATTGGATTTTGTTGGCATCTATGGTGTTTCTCACAATTGGTTTCTTTGTTCATGAATATGGATATTTATTTTGATGTGTATTTTCTTTTTTATGTGCCCACAAAGTTTTGAACTGCACTAATCAAGTTTGACATATTCATGTTTGAAGGATAAATTTCCTTGAAACTACTGTTTCTCATTAGATTATATCTTTTCCCCTTTTGTTTTAATTTTTTTTCCTGAAGTAGATAATTTTAATCTATGGTATGGCCTAATTTATGACAAAGCGAATTGCTTGTAGGCATCATCCTCGGTGGCCAATATAGATGAGTGGAAATGGAAGCTGAGCATGTTGTTGCGCAATGAAAATGAACAAGAAATTGTATCTAGAGATAGAAGAGATGGAAGAGATTATGAACAAATCTCGAATATGGCCAAAAGGATGGGACTGTATAGGTATGTAAACTTTAGCTTTCTTTTGATTCCTCAGATCAATACCGTTGCACTTACTTTGTAAATGGTGTTAACTCATTTATATCGTTTCTTGGCATTTTTTGTTCTAAATGAAAAGTGAGATATATGGGAAAGTGGTGGTTGCAAGCAAAGTTCCTCTTCCTAACTATTGCCTAGACTTGGATGATTAGAGACCACAACTGGAGGTAAAAGTGGCTCCAAGGTCTTCTTAGACCGGATATTTGTAGATTGTTTACATCTTTATGAGTCATATTTTGATGGAGGGGCTCCTCCAAGAACACCTTGATAGGCAGCAGCTAAGCTCAGGGAAGGCTAATGAAGGTTCATCTTAGCCTCAGCCAACTAAGCAGAGCGAAGAACTTCCTGATGAAATCCAAGATCCCTTTCTTGATGGGTATGTAATGAAAATGGTGTTAACCCATTTATATCGTTTCTTATCGTTTTGGTTCTAAATCAAAAGTGAGATATGGGAAAGTGGTGGTTGTAAACAAAGTTCCTCTTCCTAACTATTGTCTAGATTTGGATGATAAGAGACCACAACGCGAGGTAAAAGTGGCTCCAAGGTCTTCTTAGACCGGATATTTGTAGATTGTTTACATCTTTATGAGTCATATTTTGTTGAAGTCTCGCTAAACATTCTCCTGCAGGTGGTTCTTCCTTTGAGTTTGTAAAGAATGATCGTGGGGCTTCTCTAGGAACACCTTGATAGGCAGCACAGCTAAACTCAGGGAAGGCTGATGAAGGTTTAGTTGAGCCTCAGCCAAATAAGCAATTGAATAACTTCCTGATGAAATTACATATCCCTTTCTTAATGGATCTATAATGGAAAAGGTACTTCAAAGGGGGAGCTTGGGCATGCGTAATATGCAGCGAGCCTGGCAGGTATTACTGACTTATCCGTGCTTGTCACCAAATAGCTTGGTTTGCCATAACTTCGTCAAATAACATTTTTGTTAATCGGTATTTGTTTTGGTGAAATAATAGGATTCTGCTGAAGGACGGAAGATGTTGGCATTTCGGAAGTTGTTACCTTCATTCAAGGAAAAAGAAAGACTTATTCAAGCAATTGCTCGGAACCAGGTTTACTTTAGAAATGATGATATCTTTGCAATGCTCTCCTCTGTGCATGAAAACTAAATGACTGTAGGTATCCTACTGCTGTTTGATCGACGCCTTTTAAAATTTTAGGTAATAGTGATATCTGGGGAGATTGGATGTGATAAGACAACTCAACTTTCACAGTACATTTTGGAATCAGAGATAGAGTCTGTTCGAGGAGCATTATGCAACGTCATCAGAGTACATTTTGGAATCAGAGAATATCTGCCATGGCAATTACAGATAGAGTGTTAGCAGAGAGAGGAGAACCTCTCGGTGAAATAGTGAGTTCTGATGCCTAGAGAGGAAGCACCGTCCCAAGCTGAAGGAGTTCATTGAAACTGAATGAGCCAGTGTGTGATTAGTATCATACTCATCTTGATAACTCAATTGAAGGTATGAATTTTGCATTTGACGTGACTTTTACCTCCTACGAGTGTATTTTAAGATTAAATTTTTTTGGGAACATAGTAGAAATTGATATGTTGATCTTTGATAGCCCCAGAGGTAAGTATATCATATATTTATGAGTATCATCACTTTAAAAATTCTCTGCTAAAGGTTCAGTTCAAGATCACTGTGACCAGATCAGTTGACATAACATATGTGATTTCTAAGGCTCTTTTAAAATAAAAAATCTAATCATTCGAGCTTCATCCAATATCATCTTTTCATGGTAGTTTACGATTTTAAGAGATTTAAAATATTCTTTTCCATTTAAATGTAATGTTAGGTATATAAGAATCAATGAGAATTTTCGCATATTGAAGTTTGTTTCTGAGGAGTCTTGGCTTTTTTTATGAGTTAAACTATAGTTGTTGTGTTGGAAGTTCATATATATGTTTTCAAAGTGTTCTATTAAACCTTTTATTACTTTATTCGACATTGCTATATGTAATTTGACATTATTTTTCCTGTAGCACTATGTTTTGTAAATTTTTCCATCTATTCTGCACGTATCTCGTGTTCATTGCATTTTCTTGGCAATTGTTTTGTTTCTTTGGAAAATAATATGTCATCAGTTCCCATGATTGATTCGACTCAACCATCACGGTATGCTTTTGGACATCAACCTGCATGGTTTAAAGCTGCAAGTCAGATGTCTTTTAGAGATATTGTGAAGATGGGAAGATCACGAAACAAGACAACAAATCCTCAGAAAATGTTTATGTGTGTCCTTAAGTACATAGTGAGCATGGAGTTGCAAATCAACCTGTTCCTTAGAAAGATGATGTCCCTCGAATCAAAAGTCGGTGGCTGCTTGCACTTCCTCCTTAAAAAAAACTCAGGCAAAGTATCATGTTTATATATAGGTCTGATGGATTCTACGTTTTCAGCATAGTTTTAGATGCATATACTTTGTATCTGAGAATAGTGTACCAAAATAAGTTTGAATACATGGTTGCTGGATAATTGTTAGCTGGATAATCCAAACTAAACCGAACAAATTCAAGCTAATTTTTGTTGGTTAATTTATTATATGGCTATCCTGTATTGAAACTCTACCATTGTTGCTAGTTACTTTCGGTTACGGAACACTTGTTTGTTATATCTGTTCTTTTCTTTTATTTTGCATTGTAATCGGTTTTAATTCATATACATTTGTTGTAACTGAACACATTGGTACACTATATATTAAATGTAATATTGGAACAAAATTTTTATATTCTCGTTTATATATGATGTAACCAAATATATACAGACAATTAACATGTCACGTGCTACAGAGTTAATTATCTACTTCTTCACAAATTAACCTCCATATTGTCTACTTCTGCACAAAATATCCTCTTTTTTACCAGATTTGAGCTCTAACACTATACATCAAACTTTTGCAGCACAATGTGACGTTAATTCAAATCTAATAGATTGAGCTAAACAATATCCAACACGAATCCATCGAAAAGAATTACCGTTTTGTTTAACCTTAGTTTGATCCTGATATGCGAGAGAGCTCGAACCTTATCGGAATCCTCTGCGGGATTGAAGGGGGTACCATGGTTTGAATCACCTAAATGACGATTCAATGATGGAGTTACACACTTTCATTTGTTGCAACGCCTGAACTCACAATATATACATCGCCTAAACCATTTATAGCCCATGTTCTCCATTTCTAGCAACAACATATACACTCTAGACTACCATTCCAACAACAACATATACATCTAATTCCAGCGACAACATATACACTTACATACTAATTATTAACTTTATACCTCATTTTCTGCATTTAACTTGGACTTTTTATTCTGCCACATCTTATTCCAACAACAACATATATACTTTAGACTACCATTGAAGCCAATATCAAGTTCGCCATTTACAGTCCATGTTCTCCATTTGCAACAATAAAATTTCCACTCTAGACTATCATTCCACAAAAAGGTTCATTTCTACATCTTGAGATGTCTCAAACCCCTCATGATGTAAAATACCTACTAAACTCTTGCACAACATTACTAGGTCGTGGTGCAAAATTCTCTCTGTGAGATAACCACATGGAATAACTCGGAGTAAAACCTTTTAAATAAAGATGATTCCATATTGTTCTCTCGTTAACAAAATTTTCATTTTTGCATTTGACGCAGGGACAAACCAATTTACCGGCTTCTTTATAAGTTTATTGATTTGTCTCCATCGTCATAAACTGTTTAATGTCTTCTATAAACTCCTTCGATACACCTTGAATTTTCCTGAATCAATTCTTCTATGTATCCATTGTCGAGAAAAGGATAATATTCGATCTCGACGACGATGTCATCATAATAAGAATCAATAAGATGATGTGGAGTAATGTTTGATAATTTTGTGTGAAAAACGAATGAAGATGTGACTGGTTTATATAAATAACTTTTAGGCCGAATAAGGACGGATCAGGGACTAAGATGTTACTGGGCATGTTGTCCGTAAATTGATCTTAATTTTGAACAGGTTTTGGTTCATTGAAAACGTCCGCAATTGTTCGGGAATTTCCAGACGGACGATATTTCCGCAGTGATTTCCGGACGATAGAATCATCTGGAAATCATAGACGAAACACGCATTCTTCCGTTATCCGAGACGGGTCGGTTATCCATTTCGAATATGTTCGTAAATACATATTGACTACTGATGACTAGACCGTCCAAAAAATTACGGACTAATTTCGAACGGATAACTCTCTTCGTCTCTAATCTATTCGTAATCCGTCTGAGAATTTCTAGACGGCTCTGGCCGTTCGAAAATGCCGTTTGGAAATTGGCATTTTCTAGTAGTGCTGGTTATTTTAATATGTGATAATATATTATATTCCATAAGCAAAAAAAATATTTTTTACAAGTTAACATACAAACATTAAACAAAATCCGGAATTTGTTTTGTGACATTTATAAAGTAGTATTTTTGCATGAAACCTGTATTATTAAGAAATATTATTGTTAAATGATGCAATAAATAATTAATGGAATCAATGAAAATACATGTCGTGAGTAATAGTTGTATGTCGTAAGCTATAGTCGTAATATCATATTTGTTTTATTTATGGCTTTTAAACTTGCATCATAGAAACAAGTCATCGTAAAAATTGTTTAAAAACATGTGATTCACCACGTTTTGAGTTGTGATAGTGAAATATTATATTTCACATTACTTTCACAAGTCACTATACAAACATTTAATAAATTCTAATTTTTGTTTTTAATATTTAAAAAATAGTGTGGGTAGAGCAAAAAACTATTCAATTATTTTTAAATTAATGTATTATACACAAGACAAAGTATGTGTATATCTATCTAACATATATTTATTAATTAATTTCAAAGTGATTATCATTGTAGAAATAAAATAGGTTAATAGTTCAAATCAGCGTTATAAAATTCGTTGGGCAGTAGTCGAACGGTCGTCAAGTGCCTAGCGTCTAGGCTGACTAGTCGGCGCCTAGACGTTTTTTTTTTGTTTTTTTTGTCATTTTTAGTATCAAGTTATTTTTTATAATTTTTAAGTTTGGGTATAAAAATAACAAATATATTTATTTCAAATCGATATTAGTTTTATATGTTCTTATAAATGTCAAAATGATATTATTTGGATAAAAAAGAAAATTAAAAAATCACATTTATTAATAGACCGTTGGACGATTGCCGACTATAGAACGCCTACACGAGTATCAATCATCAACTCCTTATCAATTTTGATTTATTTCAATGTCAAACATACTTCAACCAAATTTATTGATTAGAGTATAATAAAAAAAGTAGGGAATATAGCATAAAAAATATCAAACTGTTTTATATTAGTCTATAAAACATGAATTATTATCTTCAATCTAAAAAACCCAAACTTTTTTTTTTGCCTTAAAAACACTAACTTTAGAAATATAGTGTAGAAAATACCAAACTTTTTAATTTTTACCAATAAAACACAAAATATTACTTTGAACCTAAAAATTGTGAATTTTTAAATTATGTCTAAAAAATACAAACTTATCAAATTAATCATATTCATACACAAATACGAGCACTAAATCATATTTAAACTCTTTGAATTTTTAAGAATTGTCTAAAAAACACAAATTTATCAAATTAATCATATCTATACACAAACACTAACTCTTGGTAAACCCAATTTCAACCCGATTTCAATCTAAATCCGACTTAAAAATCCAAATTTGAATAAATTTCAACTCGAAATCTGAATTCAACTCAATTTCAAACTGATTCCAACTGAAAATCCAAAATTCACCCAATTTGAACAAGAATTTCAACTCAAAATCCAATTTCAACCTAATTTCAACCGAATATCTGAATTTCATCCAATTTTAGTAAGCATGTCAACAAAAAATCCAAATTCAAATCAATTTAACCTCAAAATTTGAATTAACCTAATTTCAACCCGATTTCAACCGAAAATCCGATTGAATTTAGATTTCAGGTTGAAATGTTATTGAAATACTTACTAAAATTTGGTGGAATTTGAATGGATTGAATTCAGATTTCGAGTTGAAATTGGGTTGAGATTCTTGTTGAAATTGGGTGAAAATTTTGATTTTCGGTTGAAATCAGGTTAAAATTGGATTGAATTCGAATTTCCTGTTGAAATTGGGTGAAAATTTTGATTTTCGGTTGAAATCAGGTTAAAATTGGATTGAATTCGAATTTCCGGTTGAAATTGGTTCGAATTTGGATTTCTTACTAAAATTGAAATTGGACTGAAATTCTTTCTAAAATTGGATGGAATTCGAATTTTCGATGAAAATTATGTTGAAATTCGGGTTGCTTTTTGTTGAATTTGGAAATCGGGTTGAAATTCTTATTGAAATCGTGTGAAATTCGGTTTTTATTTTTGAAATCGGTTGAAACTTGTTGATAAATAATTCTACATCGTAAACACTAAAGGAAGTTTACCAAGAGTTAGTGTTTGTGTATGGATATAATTCATTTGTAAGTTTGTGTTTTTTTAGACAAAACTTAAAAATTCAAAATTTTTAGGTTAAAAGTGATAATTTGTGTTTTATAGGCAAAGATTAAAAAGTTTGGTATTTTCTACACTACATTCTTAAAGTTATCGTTTTTAAGGCAAAAAAAAATAAGTTTGGATTTTTTAGGTTGAAGATAATAATTCATGTTTAATAAGATAAAATAAAATAGTTAGATATTTTTTATACTATATTTCCTAAAAAATATGAACAAAATCTATATTGAGTAAACAAAATATTGGATAATATTTATATATATATATATATATTATATAAAATAGTATTCAATCAAATTGAATTAAATGAAATCGAATTAAATTAAATTAGATAAATCTAGACGGTGACTTCAAATAAATTTTGTATATAGTTTTGACATTTTAACTTAATTTTATATTTTTAAAGATTTTTTCATTTTAAAATTTGTAACGAATATTCTTTTGTTTGACTTTAGATAAACCAAAAATTAGAACATTTTGTTAAAATGTAAACGTAAACAATGGCCACAGTCCATATATTTGTTTTATTATTAAATTAAGGAATTATTTACCTATAAATAGACACTTTCTTAATTTGTAAGTGGATATACAATAACACAAAAATCAGAAATTATTTCTCTTTCTTTACTCTCTCTTCACACTGTCTTTTCTATCTCTCCACTTTCATTTTGCAAGGTAATATATATATATATATATATTAATATTATTAAAGCAAAAACTAGAGAGAAGATTTCGAAAAATAATTTTGATTTTAACCTTTTTTTTAATTTTAAATGTTTTAATATTATTTTCAAAAATATAATTATATTTTTTAAAAAATTTGTAAAATTTAAAATAGAAATGAAATCAAACCAAAATTTTTTATATGATATTTTTTATATCCAAGTACAAAAAAAATAATTTTAATTTTTAATTTTTAATTTTTTAATATTATTTTAAAAATGTAACTATATTTTTAAAAAACTTCAAAACTAAAAATAGAAATAAAATCAAATAAAAAATTTAATATAATATTTTTATATCCAAATATAAAATAATTAAACATTCAATTTATTTCAAATAAAATATAAATTATTTCTTAATTTAATATAATATTTTATCAATTTAATTTTTAAATATTTTGTTTAGACACTGTTAAATTTTAATATAATAATTTTTGTATCCAAATATAAAAACATTAATGTTTAATTCATTTGAAAATAAAATATAGGGCATTTAAAATTTAATATAATTTTTCTATCTATCCAAAATTATTATTTTTCAAAAAATATAACTAATTTTAAAAAGTTTTAAATGAAATTTATTTAATTTATTTTAATAATAGAAAAAATTTAAACGAAATGTTAAAAAATAATTATGTAATATATTTCAAACTAAAATATAAATAATTTTTAATGTTTATATTATATTTTCGATTTCAATAATTA
Source organism: Gynandropsis gynandra (assembly GCA_036759665.1). NCBI lineage: Eukaryota > Viridiplantae > Streptophyta > Magnoliopsida > Brassicales > Cleomaceae > Gynandropsis > Gynandropsis gynandra. Next base: position 30,240,242 of record CM071865.1, read on the forward strand.
GTTTAAATTTTTTTAATAAAAATTATGTTTGAAAATAAAATCAATTAAATTTATTTTTAAAGATTCTTTAAATTAAATTTAATCTTTTTAATAATAAATATATAATTTAAGTATTTATTAGTTTAACTTTCGAAAATAATAAATTCCCACTTTTAATTGAGTTTATAAATAATTTATATTTTTAAAAATTAATTTAATTGTTATAAAATATTTAAAAATATTATTTTAAAATCATTTAATTTTATAATTTCTTTCAAAAAAGTTTAAATCCTAATAACTTCCACGAAAAATTAACTTCTCACTTTTATTTTTAAAAATTAATTTTTCCTCAAAATTCAATAACTGCTTTTGATTTATTCCTTATATATATTTCAATGAGAGAAACAAATTACGGTGTTCAACAAACAAAATTACGGTATTCAACCAAAGAAAATAAATTCACTACTAAACTTTGCAAATTAAAATTTTGTGTAAGTATTTAATAATTATTGATTTTATTTGTTTCTTTCATTTATAATTTTTAACTAATTATTTTTTAGTTTAGAACTCAATCAATGGTTTTATGGATGAAAATGTAATATGAATTATATACAATTTCTTAGTTTGGTCTTTTAAATTTTAAAGGTTTTTCCTTAATTATAGTAATATTTATTTCATGATGATAGAATTCAAGTATATATAAAATTTCATGATGTTTCAAAATTTAAGCATCTAATTAATGAAAAAGAATGTTGTTGTATTTTCAATTTTAATTTGGTTCTTAACCTTGGTTTATCTAAGTCATCACACCAACACTTTAAGATTAATTTTTATTCTATGATATTTGTTAGACCTTGTGATGCTATCATAGACTCCTGTTATGGATTTGTTTCTTTTTGTAAATCTTTTTTTACTTTATTTTTTGAAATGAATTAAATGGTTAATTATTTTATATTTGGATACAACAAATATCATTTATATTTTATTTGAAATGAATTAAATGATTAATTATTTTATATTTGAATACAACAAATATCATATTAAAACTTTTCTTATTTTATTTCTATTTTAATTTTTACATTTTTAGATAAAATATTTTAAAATTAAAAACGTTATTTTCAAAAGTTTATATATATCATGTATAGGGGTATATACGTCTTTTTGTAATTACATCCTTTATTGTAATTTAGGTCTAATACTCTTGTACATATAGCCGTTTTGGCTTGATTCATCAATTCAATTCAGATTCGAATTCTTCAGAAGTTAATATTATTGGTAATGATGGTTGAGGATTGAAGCAAAATGCTAAATATTAGAGAGTAGGGATTAATATTATTAATATGTAATTAAGGGTAACTAATTACGATTAAAGATTTTGTTTTAAAAATATTCCTCAATAGTAATTACTATTTAAAATAATTAAATAAATATTTAAGTTGATTAGAAAAAGAAATTTTAAATAATTGTTTATTATTTTATTTTATAAAAAGTTAATAAATTATTATTACTAATAATTTAAAATTTTGCAACTTAAAAATGTATAAAATCCATTATATAACTTCTATTTTTTGAAAAATTAATTAATTTTAATTACAAAAAGCTAATAGGATTAACATTACGTTCTTAGAAAAGAATTGAAAAAAATTTAAATACATATAAAATTAATTAATTTTAATTACTAAAAGCTAATAGGATTAACATTGCGTTTTTGGAAAAGAATTGAAAAAAATTTAAATACATACTAATTGAAAATTTAAATTATTTATATGTCAAATCAATTATTATAAATAAAATAATATTTGAATTTCATTTATTCAGATAATTTGTTTTTATTACAATTTTTTAATTCTAATTTATTAAATTTAGAAATGAAAAATTAAAATTTTAAAAGTAAATATCATATGTAAATGAAATTCAAATATTATTTTATTTATAATAATTGATTTGACATATAAATAATTAAAATTTTCAATTAATATGTAATTAAAATTTTTTCAATTTTTTTAAAATAAACGTAGTGTTAATCTATTCATATTAGTTATAATTAATTAATTTTTTCAAAAAATAGAAATTATATAATGGATTTTATACATTTTTAAGTTACAAAATTTTAAATTTTAAGTAATAGTAAATATTTAACTTTTTCTAATCATTTTAAAAATAAAATAATAGAAAATTATTTAATTTTTTCTAATCAATTTAAAAATTTATTTAATTTTTTAAATAGTAATTAGTATTGATAAATTTTTTAAAACAAAATCCTTGTAATTAGTATCAATAATATTAATTTCTTTGTCTTCGTTCCTCCTCCACGCAAACACATTATGTCCACACTATAAAACAAATTTTGTAGTAATATATATATATATATATATAGATTGAGAAAACTTTGAAAAATAACATTTTAAATTTTTAATATTTAATTTTAAAATGTAAAAATTAAAATAGAAATAAAATAAAAAAGTTCTAATATGATATTTGTTGTATCCAAATACAAATAAATTAATTATTTAATTCATTTCAAATATAATATAAATGATATTTATTTTATCTAAATATAAAATAATTAATCATTTAATTCATTTAAAAAATAAAGTAAAAAAAATTACCAAGAGAAACGAAATCAATAAGGTCAGCGAAAAATTAGAAACTAAGTTGAAATTGAAAATAGTGCAACATTCTCTTTTAGATGCTTGAATTTTGGAATATTATGAGATTTTTTATATACTTAAATTCTATCTCATGAAAAATAATATTAGTATAATTAAGAAAAAACTTTAAAATTTAAAAGACCAAACTAAAAGACTATATACAATTCATATTTTGTTTTCATCTTGATTTCTAAAATAAAAACAATTAGTTAAAAAATATAAATGAAAGAAACAAATATAATTAATAGTTATTCAAATATTTAAAAAAAATTTAATTTACAGAGTTTAATGTTGGTTGAAATGAATTTATGAATATATGAAGTTATATAAAAAAAATAAATGAATAAGAGTTATTGAATTTTGAGGAAAATTAATTTTTAAAATTAAAAGTGGGAAGTTAATTCCATGTAAGTTATTAAGGTTTAAACTTTTTTGAAGAAAATTATAAGATAAGATAATTTTAAAATAATATTTTTAAATATTTTATAACGATTAAATACAATATAATTTATTTAAATTATGTTTTTCATTATTTAATTGTTAATTGGTTAAATAAATCTAAAAATAAATTATCTATAAATATAAATGGACCTAACATATGAATTGTTATATAATAATTTATTTAATTTTGTTTTTCAATGTCATAACTTATATATGTTTATTTTTTCTCTTCAATGATAACAGATCTTCATGTCGAACTTGGTGAATCTCAAAATTACAGCACTAGATGCCTCTGGAAAAAAACTATATGACATGGGCATTTGATGCTAAAATGCATCTACAAGGCAAAAAGCTTATTGCCACGATCGATAAAGATAATAATTCCTCAGAAGAGGAAAAGGCAAAAGTCATGATATTTTTACGTCATCATATTGCTGATGGATTGAAAAATGAGTATCGAACAAAAGAAGATCCCGCAGATTTTTGGAAATCTCTTAAAGATCGATTTGATCACCAAAAATATGTGATACTCCCAAAGGCAAAGAATGATTGGTTGAATCTAAGATTCCAGGATTATAAATCTGTCGATGAATATCATTCTGCAATGTTCGAAATAATCTTCAGGATGGAATTATGTGGAGAAAAGATAAGTTATTATGATAAGCTAGAAAAAACATTATTGACGTTCCATGTTGATAATGTAATTTTACAACAACAATATCGCGCGAAGGATTTTAAGACCTATCACGAATTGTTACAGCTTCTCGTTGCAGAACAACAGAACGAGCTATTAATGAAAAATCATCATGCTCGTCCCTCTGGTTCTGCACCATTTTATGAAACAAATGTGACTTCATCAAATTATAATCACTGGCATGGCCGTGGGTGTGGATATATATGTGGTCGTGGTCGAGGCCATGGACGTGGTTTCAGTCGTGGAAATGGATATGGTAGAGGAAGAGGTCGGAGTAATCCATTAAATAATTTCCATCATGGAGAAAATAAAAGGAAAGCTAATCGAGTGAATGAAAATGAAAACGTGACTAAAAGGCGAAAAGATACAATATGTCATCGATGTGGTATGAATGGACATTGATCCCAAGTGTGCCGAACACCAAGACATTTTGTTGATTTATACCAGAAGTCACTGACAGATAAAGGCAAAATTGTTCAAACGAATTTTGTCTCAGATGATCTCGATGATCTCCTGGATAACGACAAGGTTGGAATGCACCTTGACATTGCGGACTTTATGTATCAACCTGATAATGAAGATGAGAAAAGAGAATGAGATTTCGACATGAATTTCTTTGTTATCATTATCTCATTTTTAAGACTTAGCTTGTTATTTTCGAATGTATTTTTTTTCTTTTGCTATTTATTTTTAAAAGTTGTATTAGATTATCTTTTGTTGTAATATTTTGTTACATTGTTATATATTATATGCAAAGTTTACTTCATATTTTCAGGTTCATCTATATCTTTATCGGATCAAAGTAATACAAAATATGTCACGATCAAACATCAATGATGGAGAGATATGTCTAGCCGATTGTCCTACGACACATACAATATTGAAAGATAAAAAATATTTCTCCAAGTTGAGAATACATGAATCCAGTGTCAATACAATATCTGGAAATGCAAAAACAATTAAGGGATGTGGAGAAGCAAATTTTATAATGTCCTGAGCGACACAATTTATCATACAAGATGCATTATTCTCTCCACAATCCCAAAGAAACTTATTAAGTTTCAAAGATATTCGCCAAAATTGCTATCATATTGAGACCATGAATGATGAAAATCGTGAATATCTTTATATCACGACAATGGTTTCTAAAAAGAAACATATTGTGCAAATTTTACCAGCTTTATCCTCTGGACTATATTTCACAAAGATAAGAATGATGGAAACGTATGCCATATTCAACCCAAGATATGAAGACATGTTTAAGATTTGGCATGATCGATTGGGTCACCCTGGTTCAATAATGATACGAAAAATTATTCAAAATTCCAATGGTCATCCATTAAAACATGAAGATATTTCTCAATCTCATGAAATCACATGTAGTGCTT
>CM071865.1:30259338-30281581 GCA_036759665.1 Gynandropsis gynandra
TATGACTAGATCTATAAAATTCGGGTTGATAAAACACGCTTCCGCACCCAAATCAACCCAACATATTTTATGTATATAATAATGTAGATAAAGATTGAAAACCTTTAAATATTTTTGCTTAAAAACCTCTTTATTTTTCAAATAATATAAACGTAAAAATCGTTTCGAAATAAAATTATTGATTTTCAATTTTTTTTCTAAATTTTTATTATCACGTCACATAAACGAAATATCTAAAGTTTGTGCTTTTTTCACGTGACATGAGGATTTTTTTAGAAAACCATCCATAATTACTTTTATAATTTCAAATGTTTTAAAGGTTTTTATTATAAACAATATTTTAGATATTTCTAGAAATTTATTTTTTAATATATATATATATATTAATACTTATTCATTGTAACCTTGTGTAATGGGATTATATTATTAATTTATGATTATCCACCCATAATTGCAAAATACTATTCCCCCTATAAAAATTTAAAAATGACACGTACTAAAGAATATTAGAAGTTCATATAGTCTGTAATTTTGTATAGATTACTCATGTCTTGTCATATTATTATTATCATCATCATCAAATATTCTCTAATCCAAAATTTATAAGATATAAATATTTTCTGAAAAGTGAATATAACTAAAAAACAATAAACAACATATATTCAAATAAAGAAAGAGTTGTTCAATAAAAAATGGCTTCTGAACATTTTTATATACAAAACTCTAAAATAATAAAATTACTTATTTTCTTTTAGTGTTGTCGACGACTAAAAACATGTCCATAATCATTACAAACAATACGACAGTCTATTTCAATGTATTTAGTCTATTCGTGAAAAATATGATTAACACTAATATGTAAGGCGGTCTAACTATCACAATATAGATAGATGACTCGATTATAAGACACACCAAGATCCAGAAGAAGATATATAATCCACTTGAGTTCACGAACCGACATAATCATAACTCTATACTCTGCTTTGGTAGAAGAGTACGAAAAAGTCTATTGCTTCTTTGTCTTCCAAAAAATTGGGGAGTGTGCGAGATGAATAAACCAACTAATGACAAACTTACGAATGTACAGACACCCAGTTCAATCGGAATTGGAACACCATGGTATGAGATGAAAATCATGGGAAGCACGAAATAAGGTACATTGGCCCAGATTCATCTTCAAGTAATGAAGCACGCATAATGCAGCATTCCAAAGAATTATTGTGGATTTGTGCATAAAGTGAGAGAGAACATGGATGTTATACGCAAGATCCGGTCTTGTCACACTAAGATAAACAAGGTGATCGACTAGGCAACGATAGCGGGCCAGATCGAAAGAATATGGAGAGTCCGAGAGAGGTAATCGATGATTTTGTTCCATAAGAAAAACAATAGGTTTTGGCATCTAGAAGTCCAGCTTCGAAGCTAATATTGAAAGCATATTTCTATTGTCTTATACATACCAGTTGGACTGCGTGCAACTTTATTACCTAAAAAATACATGAGAATTTCAAGGTATCTCGTATGAAAACATAAATACAAATAATCCTTGAATTGTTATACGGCTTCACTAGAATTATCTGCAAGAATAAAATCATCAATATAAACCAAGATATGAAGACAAAATTGGTCTCGCGTGCATACATGAATAAAGAGTAATCTGCATAGGATTGTTCATAACCATACCCACGACGTGTTGAGCCACGTGCCATTCATGTTTAATGCATCAATTTCTTTATGCATTGTTGATAGCCAAGCAGAATCGGTAACATCTTTCTTATACGATCGAGGTTCTCGATCAGTTGTTATAGCTGCAAGAAACACATGATGCGCAGGTAAAAACTGGTCACATGAGACAAAGTGAGATAAGAGATAAGGTGTACATGAGGAAAATGATGGAGAAGAAGAGACTTGTAAATGGCTCAAGATTTGTACAATGTTTGTAGCATAATCTCGTAAACGAATGTTAGCAACCTTGACTCGATGACCACATCCCATTTCAGGCCCGAAATAAGGAGAATGATCACCAAGTAAGTCAAATGTATCAGAAGTAGACACGATATGCGATTGTTCAATTTTGTCAATCATGGATTAGGTGAACAAAAAATCATTTCCTTAAATGTATAAACTAGAACTTAACACCATTAGGGACCACCTTCAATGGTATAGAGGATGACTCCTTGCCCGACAACACGTCCTCATCATCTTCAACTGGAACCACAATATGTACTCCATGAGACACCATCTTGAAACAATTGATCGTGGGAGACTTATCCGAGAGTGGTGTCAAATAGGGAGACTCGGATTCAACAAACACAATGTCCCGAGAGATAAAAAAAAAAAATCTTTGTTCAAGATCATATAGACACCACCCTTTTTATCCTGATGAGTATACAACGAACACACATTGATGACTATGAGAGAAAAAATTTTCACCAAGATATTTATGATTAAGAGCATAACACAAACTCCCAAAGATTCGTATATGAGAAAGTGATGGAGGAGAACCATTGAGAACCTCAAACAAAAATTTCCATCTAAAATTAGCTTTAGTATACGATTAATTAAACATTTCGCAGTGAGAACGTATTATCCCCAAACATTCAACGGAAAACCTTAATGGAATAAAAGTTCTTGAGCCACAATCAAGATGTGACGATGTTTGCATTCGACACGAGCATTTTTTTGAAGTGTACTAACACAAGATATCTCATTTTAGATTCCTTCATGCATAAAGTAGTACGTCATACGTATAAACTCCTTATCACTATGAATTGTTTGAACACGAGTATTGTAATATCGTTCAATAAAGCCATAAATTCTTGCAAATATTTGGAGACTTCAGTTTTTCTTTTCAAAAAAATATAAGCACACACCACGGGAAAATCATCAATGACGATTAAAAATACTTTGCACCCAGATACGAAGAAGTACGTTAGGGATCCGAAACATCACAATGAACCAGTTGAAAAAGTATAATACTTTTATTAGCACTCTTGGAAAAAAAAAAGACTTGTTTGCTTGGCTCATAAAAAAACCTCATATGCCTCATTAATATCCTTAGTAGATCTAAAAAGTTAATACCAACTCTAGAAATCAAGGCGTAAAACATGAGAAAATGGATGATCCATCCTTGCATGCCACAGATCAAACGACAAACACATATGAACTTCAGCCACACACACTACTTTACAGAAGATGTAGAGTCCTTCACGTTGTTCACCCGCTCTAGTCAGCATCCTCCTAATGCATTCTTGAATAAATTGAATCACACACATTTTATCCTTCAATAAATGAGACAATGAAATCAAATTATAGCTTAAGTCAGGCACATAAAAGACATTGTGAATATGAAAATTAGGACCAAAGGTCACAACACCTTCTGATTTGACATTGTACTATAACCATTGTGAAGTCTTACATAACATGTATCAATTTTAGTGAGATCCGTAAGAAAATCGAAACGCCCAGTCATATGATTTCCGGAGTCCCGAATCTAAAATGTATGTCCTACATAACCATACGAGTCTCATTTGCACCAATCCTTTGCGTGAGGAGTTCGATTAATGTTTTAAGTTTATCATTGTCAACCCTGAACCCCTTCACAGTCGCCGCGGATAGGGCACGACCTACGATTCCATTAACAGGATTAGAAGACATCGTGACAAGCACTTGTACGACATTGACCCAAATGATGGTCCCATAACTTTTCCATGTGTGACCTTGAAGAACTAGGACATCCACGGCCATCACCCTTACCAGTAGTACCAGATCCCAACCATCGATCTAGGAAACCATTCAACTGGAAGCAACAATCAATTAGGTAGCCAATACGACCACAATGGAAGCACAACACACTCGGGTCTCGTGGTTCTAAAAGACGAGTAAATTTTGTTTTCTTCCCTCTTTCTTTCTAGTTTTGACTGAATATCACGACAACACACCCACATGTGCCTCCATCACATTCACTCACCGAATGGAAACATACAAATCAAGTTCTCCCCATAAACGATTGAGTTTATTGTAATAAGCAGTCGCCGACATTTTTTTGTTTAGAAGAGAACAATCCGACTTCAAACGCACTATCCAAGGACCTTTTGCCTTTGAGAAACGCTCCTTGATATCATTCCGGAGTTTTTTGGCCAATTCAATGTGTAAAATCGAGGAATGCAAGCTCAAATTATTTTGAATCCACAACACTGAGAGAGAGTTGTTGATTTACCAATCCTCTAAATACATCGAATTCTTCTTGAGTTTTTTATAGTACCACCAACGAACCCAAACTTTTTGTGTGCGTGTAAGGTTGTGCCAAATCTGATTCTTCGATCCACCTGCACCACTGGATTTTGCTATGGACGATTAGTGAAGAAACAAGAAGAAAAACAAATCATAAAGAGGATGAGACGCAACTTTGCATAACATAACATCAATACCGCAAGAGACACCGATGAAAACAAATGTCGAGGACAACAAAAAACACAGCAAGAACGAGAACCATTGAAACCAGCAATTGAGGGAAAACAAGCGTGATAACAACAAGAAACCGTTGAGGATCGCAAGGAAGAAGGAACTATAATAGAAAGCTCCAACAACAATAGAGATATAGACGACCACCAATACTGCGATGACAATCGGCATAGATTCTAATTTTACGAGCAAAGACGCAACATACGACCATCAATACAATTGCGAGAGCAAAGACACATTTGATATTGGCGAGGACGAAAACAAAGACACCAAAAATCAAAAAGAGAAAAAAAAAAACAAGAGATTTAAACAATTTTAAGTTCCGATACTATGTTATATTCAACATATATGAAAAAATCGTTCAAAGAACCAAAAAACGACTTTTGAATATTATTATCTCTTAGACATCTTTATATACAAAATTCTAAAATAATAAAATTACCTATATATTATTGGGTATGGGAGACTACTACTAGATTCGGAGAACCCACATGACAACATGGTGCAATCTACCAAAACCAAAAGTGATAAATAAATAAGTCATGAGCTGGTCTTAATCCAAGTTATAAATTGATCTAAAAATATTTGATTTTAAAATTTATATTTATGAGAAGTCTGACCTTTTTTGTTATTTATATAAGCCAATCTATATAGAGTCCGAATGAGTTCACGAAACTAAGTATTAAAAATAGATTATTTTCTAATTTGATTTATATTTTTTGTTATGATTTATCTAATAAATTAATAGATTTTCTCTTAAATTATTGTGTACATTTAAAATCGAACCTACAAAATAAAGTAAATTTCTAATCTTAATTTTTTAAAATATTAATGTTAATCTAAATGAAAAATTTTAATTTACGCAATTCAAAATCTATATTTTTTTTTTGTAAAATATATTAAAAGAAGATATTAGTCTAAAGAATTAAAAGTTTGGCTTTTCAAATATTAACATCAGTTAATGCTACGTGGCAAGCTTTGAAGAACGCCATGGGTTTCTAACTGACACGTGGCGATTCCCGATAAGTATCAGAAATTAAACTGCGAATTAATTATGATTACGTAGTCTTTTGACAAGTATTTAATTCAAAGTCTGATTCTATTTATATCATTGTTCACATTAATCATCATGTTAATCATTCCACACAACTTTTTGAATATTCTAAAATTTGAAATTATATCAAATTCAATAATCTCTCGAATCCATTTTAATCAAAAATTAATTAAAATAATAAATATATAACACAATAATCTAAATAATATGAGTAATGGTAAATGCTAACAAACTAAGAAGAAGTACATAAACTAATTAGTAAAATCCTAACAATATTAAAATAATATGATAGGACAATGATGTATTTGATGTATTTAAAGCGGTGAAAACGAAGTAGTAAATCGAGAGGTCGAATTTGGACATCCCTTTAAATTTTCTCCCGGATTTTATAATATGTTTATGTTTGTTCAAAATAAATATAGTATAAATTAAATAACAATATGGAAAAATAAGAAAATATATATATTTACATGTAAATAGTATTCTGATTATATTTCTTCTTGGAGCATTTGAAATTTTATTTATTCATACATTATTTTAAAAAGAATATAAAATTATAAAAATGTCCTCACAAAAACTACGAATTTAGGTGTTCATTGATGATATTTTTGGTATTGTTTTAGGGGATCTGACACAGTGATTCAGAACCTGAATCATGTCGTAGAGAAGGCAAAAACGCAACGACGTGTAGCAATCAACGAGTTTGATATAAGAAACCCATATATTTGTCTGTGAACTCTTTCCGTTCTATCTCTCTCTATCTTTCTCGTATGTGTTGTGTTTTCTCATTTCCTTGTCGAATTTTGGTTTTGAATGGATCTCTGTTGGAAATCATCTTAGAAGCAGTATTTTTTTCGTGATTGTCTTGTCGTGGAAGATTACTGATCCTTCTCGATGTGTTTTGCAGTCTTTCTTCCCATTAATGACTAAGATTGTGGGAACTCTCGGAGCGAAATCCCGATCGTTCGAGGTTATTTCAGGTTGTCTCAAAGCCGGGATGTCAGGTAATAACCTACAAACCTGTTTTGCCTCTCTTGATTTTTATTGTTTCACGAGTTGTTTAGGTTTCGTTTATACTCAATGATTTATTATGTGTTCTCTTCTTCTTATCGCAGTGGCTCAATTCAATTTCTTCTAGGCGATGTTGAGTATCACCAAGAGATGCCGGAGTATTTATAGATAGCTGTGAAGAGCACTGAGAAACTTTGTATTGTATGTTTTCTTCTTTTCTGATATATCTTTGGATTTTCCTCGAATTTTTTAGTCAACATCACTATGAATGTTCCATCTATGAAAAACATATTTGCCTATAGTTAGTAAGTGAACGACGGTTGGGTCGATAGAAGAAGGGAAAGAAAGATAGTTCCTGCGTCTTTTGTTACTCTAGAGACTTAACCTCACAATGGGATCAGTAATAATGTTCTTATCAAATAACATGTTAATCAGTAATGGGTGAGTAGGAGTTGAGATGATATGTGTATCTGCAGGTTAAGCTGGATACAATAAGACCTGAATTGCAAGTAATAAACAAGATCGAAAAATCTATTTCCTATAAAACAGTTAGCTTCGTAATTTTAACTCCGAATCAAGATCAAGAAGCTTCCTCTAAAGTCATTTACATTAATTTTGACGGGCTCGCAAAGGTTCCGTAATACCATTATGGTCTAGGCATTGAATGAGATGAGATCACATGTTGGTGTTTTTTGCTTGTGTGTTATGGACCTGTAATTTGATGTTTTCAAGCAGTTAAGAAGGGAGACACTATTTTTGTGGGACAATATCTCTTCACTGCTAGTGAAACAACTTATGTTTGCTTGAGGTGATCACAAAGCTATTATATTAGGGTTCTTATGTCTTTCAGTAGTAAAGATTCATGTATTATGAGCATGGAAAATCATTTTGATGGGCTTTCAGGTTGATGAGGTTAAAGGAGATGATGTCATTTGTGTGACAAAGAATTTTGTTACTCTACCTGGTTCATTGTTCACCTTGCATGCCTCTCAAGTTCACATTGATCTGCCAACCCTAATTGAAAGGATGAGGAGAGAATCAGTAAAAATTTTGGTTGTTATGTGTGAGTGCTCTAGGTCTTGTCTTTGCACTCAGTTCGTTGAAGTATTGTATTGGAAGCAAGACATGTTGATAAATAAGAGATCTAGTGTTAAATACAGAGAGGTCAATGTTGTTTCGTTCCATTGTCTTCTGCATTTCTTTCATCCATCTTTAAAACGAAGCTTTTTGTTGACCTTTGGATTTGGATTACATCATTTTTAATAGTTGCGTAGTTGGAAAAGAAAAATCAGATTGTTTATTTGCATTAATATTCTAAAAAACAAATACAAAAAACAGTTCAAACCTCAAAAGAGTTATATTTTCACATTTCTAGATTGTGGTTAGGGCTCATGAGTACCCTTCTAATACATTGATGTTTTTTTATATTCAAATAAAAATATATATGATCAAAAAGAAGATTTATATGAGATAACTGAAAAATATTTCATGGCTATCCCATTGATTTCATCCTTTATTATATATATATATATATATATATTATGGTTAAATATGTAAAAATGCTCTGACAATAAAGAATAATATATTTTATTTTAAAAATAATTTTGAAAATAAACTCCGGTAAAAATGCTCTGACAATAAAGAATAATATATTTTATTTTAAAAATAATTTTGAAAATGATCGTAAACTCCGGTAATGTTTTGACCTTACAGAACGTAAATATTAAAATGAAAACTCTAAAACTAAAAACATTACAACACAATTAAATTTTGCCAAGAATATCCACAAAAACATCTTTGATATCGTCTTTACTATCAAGTGTTATTAAAATGTAAACCTTATTCAACTTTATATCTTGCATCTCCAAACTACTATACGAATAGTATCTATATTTATTATTATTTTCATTGTATTGATTATTTTTTGAATTTTATTATCGTTTATTTTCAAAAGTTGTTATAGATTATACATAAATAATTATCATATTATAAAATCTAATTTATTAGTCATTCAATCTAATACTTTATCTAATAATACAAAGAGAAACCATCAACCCGCGCATCGCGCGAGAATATTCCTAGTTTGCATTAATAATTCCATATATGAGTCTAACATACTCTAGAATTTAAAATCTGATTTATTCAACTGACATTTACATTTTAATATCATCTTGTGTACATGGCATTATATATCTTCTATTGTAATCGCTTTTATATATAATAGACAAATATTAGTAAAGGCTACTTAATTTTTATTTTATCAGAAAAGTTGAATGTGAAATAAAATAGAATTTACATAAAATTTAAATCTGAAATAAATAGAATGTAAACTAACATATTTTTTCTTCAAGAAACAACTAACACATTTTCAATTTGAAGAAGATAATGTTACTTTTGTAATAAATTCTTGATTTTTTTATGAAATATAATTACGTTATAATCTTTTTAATAAGAAAAGCTTAACAAGCATATTAGAAAGTTTAGATAACAAAAATATAAGAGTCGAGCGATTAGAATCTAGACAGATTAGTCGGCTTGTAAAGTCTAAATCCAAAAGATGATTAATAATGATGATAATAATAAAAATAACAATAATAATAATAATGGTTATGTATTTAAATGTTTCAGGCATAATATAAGGTTTTTATTTTTGTTTTAAAAGACGAGAGAAGAACACTGCATAATTTAGTCGAAGATATAAGGAGAGGAGAAGGAAAGAAGGGGAAAGAAGAGAAAAATTGGAGGAATATCCACCGATTTTTTGTCGTGTTCTATTCATGAGTTAATTCTAATTGAGATCTCGGGTAAAAATCTGGACTTCTCCTTGTCATTATTCTGCCAATTTTAAGATTTATATAATGGATATTGATTATTCGATCGAATCTATACTAGAGGATAAATGATTCGTGTAATTGTTAGCAATATCAACGTGCATTGTCAAGTCATCGAAGAAATCTAAGGTGATGATCATTTCCCGTTAAAAATTGGTTTTGTTGTTGATTTTTTATTATTAATTTCATACATTTAAAATGATACATGAACATGATAAAATTTTTAGAAAAAAATCATAATGGGAAATTGAACCATTATAAGTATAGATTGGACCAAACCCTAGAATTTCATATGATGATTAATGCCATGTATATGAGTTGATTTTATTGAAACTTAAGTGGTTAGAGATGATGCTCGACCAGTGTCGGGGTCAGAGAACGTCGATGTTTTGGGTTCGATGCTAGAACGAATGAAAACTTTGTATAGCGTGTTCGATTGAGTGATTTCACACTCAATCCTTTGGAAGAAGACATGAGCGAGCATGTCGATGAGAGTTGTTACGTGAGGAGTATCGGGTCGACAATGTTAATATTACGATACTTGGATCAAGGGTCGACATCGTACCGTATCGGGGTTTTGGTAACGTTTGAGTGACAAAACACTATAGTTAGTAAACTTAGTGGATCTACGAGCGTCGTACTATGTTGGGGTTGTGATAACCTTTCGAACAATAAAGCATTGTATTGTAATGATGGTTGGATACAATGTGAACTTACGAGATCTTCAGTGTGTTGGGATCCTTTAGACTTTACGAGGGTATGTCCGAGCTAGCATATTATGGAATCGATGAATTATGATCCGGTATGGTACTAATCTTAGACCCAGGGTACTCAGTTGAGTCGGATAGTGATTTGTGTGTTTCTAGTGTGATATGAATGTTTATTTATGTAAATCAGTCGAGAGTGGGAGAATACGTGACATATATTGCGTGCAAATATTGATCTCACTAAGTACGCCTTCATACTCACTCTTTGTGGGTTGTCGTGGATGAGTAGGTTATAGCGAGGAACAAAAGCAATGAGGTAAAGCACCAGCGGAACTCACAACATATCAATCAGAGAGGCACGTAGCAAGTCTCGATAAACTTTATTATGCATTTCGTATTTATCTTGATTATATTTTTATATGTTTTCTTCCACTTTATGGTTTAAACAATTTTTTTAATTTTAAATAAAATTATTTACTTTATTTTATTTTATAAACGTGTTTGAGCGATGACACGTGTAGTCACCTTTCGGAGGTGATGGTGGACACTCTAGTCTCAAGTGTGTTCCGAGATATGGGTGTTACAAAATTGATATTTGAATCTGGTTGTCTTTTTTGTATATTATCATTTTCATGGGATTTCAGAGTGTTTCGCGAAATATTTTTAATAAACCTGCAAGACTGTAGCATGCATGACTTTAAGTGTCAAGTTGGGGTTTATGAGCTGTGGAAAGCTAAGTAGCTAACAGTGTATTATGGATAGTATTGAGAAGGATGGTTACTAGCCCACTCGCATATATCAGATGAAGTCTCTTGGTTTATTAGTCATACACAGTTCCAATCATCAGGTCAAAGGTCAGGGAATGGGTATATAGAGATGTCATAAGAGAAGTATTGAGACAAATACGACTAAAAGGTTGACAACATGACCAAAAAGAGAGTTTTAATATACTTTTATCACCATCGCGAGCACTAGTATTTCCTAGCTCGATGGTTAATCACAGATACATGGAGATGTCAGATTATTTCTATGGTATAGATCACATGATTTGATTTGGTACCAAGACATTCCGTAGAGTTCTGATATCTTTAATGTTTTGGTTAGGAAGTAAATTATCAAGATCCCCATCAGAGTTTAAAGTGGATATTGTGTTCCGCTATTTGGTGGACGAAAGGATTTTCTGGTGAGTTGAAATCCAAAAAAATTCTAGATCTTTTATTAGTTTGGATTCAGTTCAAAAAACTTTTGAGCTTAATCATGTGTCGTACAGTGCTCGTGGAGACATGAAGTTTGCATTTCTACACTTACGATGGTGATTATACAGTTGCTCAGTAAGAATTATTCAAATTATCATGAATTTAGTGACGTAGGGGACTCTTCAAGTAAGCATATATTTGCAAAGAATGCATGAAGAAACCAGAAGAAAGATTAATTTGATCATGTATGAGTCATTGTACGAAAATACTCTAGAAAGCTCACTTAGCAGAGAAAGGACTCATCGAGAAGGTCATCTTAAAGTTTTTTTTTCAAAAGGGAAACAACTCGTCCAATCAATTCGAGAGACATGATCATATTAGAGTGATTCAAATTTTTCCATCGTTGTATATTCGAGGCGCCCAAGCTATAACTGTGGAAGCGAGCATGTTGGACAATGCTAAGAATTTGACATGAGTGTAAGATACTTTCGATGTTGCAGTTTTGAATATTGAATTTGCGAGTGTCCTTGGAAAATAGAAGAATGAGCTATATGCGAGAATAATCAAGTGAGTGTTTTCATTGTGGAGGTAGGGAATAAATGTTAGGATAATGTTTGGTACCTTTATCCCTACAACCACCAAAGAATCTACCATTGGAAAACAAAGCTAAAAGGCCAAAAGAGTATGCACCAAAATGTAGAGTCATGCAATTGAAGATATATATGCCATGAAAAATTTTAAAAAAGCACAACGACCAAGAAACGGAAGCTCAACCTGTCGTTAGATCGATAATCCTAGGAGGTATATCTACTCATATGCTTTTTTACACCGGTGTGCCACATAGTTTCGTGAAACCATCGATGGCTAATGAATTGACTGCTAATTTCGAACATCCAACAAGTATATTTTGAGTGCATATTCTACAGAGTCGAAATTTATACTTTAAAGGAGTTCTTAATAGATGAGGTATATGTGATCATAAAGAAGAAGCTAACTGAGTCTCCTAATGTTATTCGTACCACAATCAAGAGTTCGATATATACATAGTGTGCACTGTAAATGGAGACATAGAAGACATGGTTAGGATGTGCATTTACGCAAAAATAGAATGTAATTGCTTATTTATCAAGAAAATTACGTAAGCATGAATAGAATTAGATGGTTCATGATTTGGAAACGCATATGTAGTCATTATATTAAATATTTAGAGGACATCCTTTATACAGATACGATATAGATTTGTTCAGACTATAAATGCATGAAGAACATATTCACATGGTTAAAGCTAAATTTGCGTAAAAAATGGATGGAGCAGATGTGGTACAATATTGTATACCATTCGAGGAAAGCAGATGTGGTACAATAGTGTTTAGTTGTAATAGAGTCAAAGTTGCATCCATGCATGATTGTAGCAATTTGATTTGTCAAATAAATGTTTTGAGACTAGAGTCAGTATTGGTCGAGTCAGAGTATGTAGGTTTCTCAATAATAAACCAAGTATATCTACTGAAAGTAGTTCAAATAATACAACTATGTGATGATGGATTGTCGAAGATTCGTCAGAATCAATAGGATCAAAAGGTATAAATTGTAAGACGATATGATAATGATCAGCGATAAAGAGTATGTGTATCAAATGATGTAGGGATTAGGTATTAGATTCTAAGCAATGCTTACCAGCCTTATTTGCGGTCCATAAAGCTGTATTTGAACTTTTTAATTTTATTGATGGTCAAGCATGAGGAAGGACATCACATGATAGGTAGAGTGTTCGACGTATCGACTAATAGAGTTATTTGTAACTCTTATACATAAGGTACTTAGTCGATTCGGATAGAGTTATTTGTTAGTCTATTGTGTGATGTGAATGTTTATTAATTTTATGTTACTCAGTCGAGAGTGGGAGAATACGTGGAACGGATTGTGTGCACATATTGATCTCACTTAGTACGTTTTCGTATTTACCTCTTTGTGGGATGTCGTGGATGGACAAGTTATAGCGATGAACATAAACAATGAGGTTAAGCAGTAGTAGAACCCACAACATATCAATAGAAAAGGCGTGTAGAAAGTCTCAATAATCTTTATTATACATTTCGTATTTATCTTAATTATAATTGTATGTGTTTCTTTCGGTATATGGTTCGAACTATTTTTTATTTGAAATAAAATTATTTATTTTATTTTATAAATGTGTTTGAACGATGATACGTAGAGGTGATGGTGGACACTTTTAATGTCGATGGTGTTATGAGATGAGTGTGTTATACGTCGTCTAAAGTTTTTTTTTCAGTTTTTTTTAATTTTTAACATCAACTTCTTTTTATTACAACTTTTGTAATTTTTTGATACGATCATATCAAATAGATTTATTTTAAAATAAATTTTCATTTTATATTTTCTATAAATAAAAGTTTTATCATAACGTGACTAAATTTATTAATAGAAAATCCATGGTAAACTAGAGTAAGAAGAGACATTCTATTTATGGTGACCCCCGACATAGAAATTAAGGAATACATGCAGAGCCGGAGGATTGTCCTCCCGATTTGAAGGCCTTTACTCAATTTCGTTTTTGATGTTGTGACTTCAACTATATTATTTTAAACAAAAAATTATTTCAAAAGAAATATAAAAAATCTAAACTAATCCGTCGATATTTAGTCTATCGTTAGATAATAATCGAACATCAAACATCTAGATATGAACTAAACAAAATTATACGGAATCTTTTAAAACATATCATGTCATCGATATTAATAATTTTTAATATTTCTAATACATATTATGAAAGTATTTTGCCAATTATGTAATATTTCAATAGTTATGGGGTTAAGTCGTAATTATTAAAGAGTTAATAATTATAAACAAACGCATTACGAGGTTTCGTAAACAGACTATTCTAAGACCAAAAACCCTAGCCGCCAAAAAGAAAGAAAAACCCGAAGAACGAAAAACAGTTTTCGTTCTTCCGAATCCCGCATCAAAGCAATCCCGATCTCGGCGTGGATACGCGTAGTGGGCTTGTACCATCAAGCCTCACATCCGACGACTGCACGTTCAACGCTATTGTTTCTGTATTTGTTCCTCGTTGAATATCCGTAAAAACTAATCCGAACATGACAAGATCTAAAATTGGGTTGATAAAACACGTTTCCGAAAATTGAAATCAACCATACAGTGGTATCAGAGCGTCTGGTCGTATGTTTAGGATTTGTTTTCGGATTTTTGTGTGAAAAATCAGATCGAAAAGCCGGAAATTCGCGCGCGCGCACACGTACCTTCGCCAGCGCGCAGGCGAAGGAGATGAAGCTTCTGGGCGACGACCGACACCCAAGCTCGCCGGACGAGGGTCGTCCGTCGCAGGCGAAGCGTCCTAGGGTGACCGGCACTGCGCAGGCATCACCAACACGCGAGAGTCGATCGCACGAGAGAGAAATCGCGTCGAGCGACTGCTCGCTCGACGGATTCTTCAGCGCAGGGCGGCGACGCAGGCGAAGGGCGAGGGTGGCGCGTCCGACGGGTGGCGACGGCGAGCAGGAGGAGACGGACGCTAGGGCGGAGTCGAGCGGCGAATCGACAGCGATTGGGGTTTTCGAACCCCCTTCTGCGTCTCTCGTTCTCGATTCGACGGGTCTTCCGTTAGACGGCGGTGCACGAAGCAGGCGGACGTCCGGACCGAGTCGCCTTCGCCGGCGGATCCTCCAGCCCGGAGACGGTGATCGACTGTTGGCGGCAGCGGCAATAGGGTTTGGGAAACCCTAATCCCGTTCGCCTCCTACCCGAGCGGGCGAGAGCGTGTGCTTGAGCGGGCACGACGCGCGTAACCGCGCGGACGCGCGTAACCGCGCGTACCCGCAGGCGAAAAAAAAATAAAAAAAATTAAATTAAAAAAATAAGATTAAAATTAAGTGAATTTTAATTTTAAAGGATTAATAATTGAGTTATTAAATGATAAATTGTTTATCGTTAAGTTTTTTCCTTCACCGTAGACGTTTTTGAATAAATTCTCGTTTACATGGTACGGCCTGATTACCAGGAGGCATGTAGTTTGAGAATTCGATTCATACGTCTATGACATCAGATGTCGAGTGGGAGGAATCAATTAGTTTTTGTAAACGCCTGGACTACCCGCGGGACATAAACTTAATTGATATCCGACCATGAGCTGAAGGATAAAACTCGTCTATATTAAAATTAGATGAATTTTAATTTTAAACTATTAATAATTGAGTTATTAAAATTATTAAACGATAAATTGTTTATCGTTAGGCTTTTCCTTCATCGTAGACGTTTGAATAGATTCTCGTTTACATGGTACGGCCTGACTACCAGGAGGCATGTAGTTCAAGAATTCGATTTATACGTCTATGACATCATGTGTCTAGTGGGAGGAATCAATTAGTTTTTGTAAGCGCCTGGACTACCCGGGGGACATAAACTTAATTGATATCCGACCATGAGCTGAAGGATAATCTATACTATATCAATAGGAACGACCTGACTACCAGGTGACTATGTGATATAGAGTCATATTTAAATTGGGAATTTTAATTAATAATTGAGTTCTTAAACGAAAAATTGTTTATCGTTAGGCTTTTCCTTCATCGTAGATGTTTTGAATAGGTTCTCGTTTACATAGTACGGCCTGACTACCAGGAGGCATGTAGTTCAAGAATTCGATTCAAACATCTATGACATCAGATGTCTAGTGGGAGGGATCAATTAGTTTTTGTAAACGCCTGGACTACCCGGAGGACATAAACTTAATTGATATTCAACCATGAGAAGAAGGATGAACTCAACTATATCAACAGGAACGACCTGACTACCAGGTGACTATGTGGTATAGAGCCATATTAAAATCAACCTGTTTAATATGCTTAAGAAACGACCTGACTACCAGGGGGCTTATGCATGATTAGTTCAGGAAATATTACTGAAAGAAATACGATTTCTGAATACTATTGTAGTATTAATCAGTAAAATAATCATTTAGATGAAAAAATCCATATCTATTTGATTAAATAAGTGTTCAAATAAATGCTACAATTTTTTCTTCTAGATTTCCCGAAGAATGTCTTCAATTTCCCTACGTGCCATTCTCGATGTCCATAAAAATGTTTGGGAAAATTTCGATGATTGGTACCGCAACCTCAAAATCGTCCTCAAGCAGGAGAAGCTACTCGATGCGATCGAGAATCCTATCAAGGAATCTCCTGCTGATGACGATGTGGATGGCTTGCTCGCTTGGATAAAACAAAAGGATGACCTTAACACTGCAAAGTGTATCATCCTAGCCTCAATGAGTACAGAATTACAGCGCCAGCATGAGGAAGATGTCTAAGGGATCTAGTGCCGTAATGATGGTCGGCTCTTCTTCCAAGAAGGGCAAGGGCAACAAAAAGCCCAAGAAGAAGCTCCATGGGCCCAAGGGTGGTGTGACCAAACCCAAGGGCAAAAGGGGTAGATATGACCAAACTGATGCTGAGTGCTTCTTCTATAAGAAGAAATGACATTGGAAGAGAAATTGTAAGGAATACCTTACATCTCTCAAAAGGAAAAGGATAAGACGTACATGAAAAATGTTTTCATGATTGATTCTTCTACTTGGGTATTGGATACCGGCAGTAGTTTTAACATCTACAATGTGTTGCAGGGGCTGAGAATTAGTAGAAGGTTGAAGAAAGGTGAAGTCAACCTACAAGTTGCGAATGGTGCAAGCGTTGCGGCATTAGCTGTAGGATCGATTTCTCTTTGTATACCTTCGGGCAAGACCTTGATTTTAGAAGATTGTTACTATGTTCCGAAATTTGTTTCGAACATAATTTCCATTTCTATGTTAGATAGATGTGGTTATAAAACAATCTTCAATAATAGAATTTGCTCTATTTTTCATAATGATGAATTATGTGCAAATGGTTATTTACATCAAGGTATCTATGTTTTACCCAATGCAAAAGTTAATATGATTAACATGCATATTTCTGGTTTGAAGAGCAAGAAAGATAATCAAGAAAATGGGATTTTGTCTCAGTGGGATTATCTAAGGCAAAATGAGATTTTGTCTCAGTGGACTTCTCGTGGAACATCGCAGCATAACGGTGTGTCAGAACAGAGAAATCACACCTTATTAGATATGGTGAGATCCATGATGGGGTTCACTGATCTTCCAATGAACTTATGGGGCTATGCTTTAGAAACAACTGCCTATCTGCTAAACAAAGTTCCCACCAAAGCAGTCTCGAAGACACCACATGAGATATGGAAAGGACGTAAGCCAAACCTGAGACACATCAAGGTTTGGGGGTGTTCGGCCTTCGTTAAGAGACTTCAGCCAGACAAGCTTGATGCTAGGTCTGACAGATGTAGGTTCATAGGTTATCCCAAGGAAACTATGAGATATTATTTCTACCACCCGTCTGAACACAAAGTGTTTGTAGCCAGAACGACAAACTTTCTTGAAAGGGAATTCCTTGATGAAGGAATTCATGGTGGGGAAGTAGTTCTTGACGAGATTGAAGAACCCGATGAGCCAACACAAGCTCATGGACATGAGATGTCAAATGAGCATTCTTGGCTAAGTGATATAGTGTTAGGCTCCGGCGCTTCATCTTCAAATGTTGAAGTGACAGTGCCCGTTCAGGAACAAGTTCAGGAACCTGTTCAGGAACAAGCCCAACAAGATATCCCAGCGCAGGTTGAACCTGCTACACAGGCTTTCTTGAGAAGGTCAACACGTTCTCGACGTGCACCTGATAGACTTAATCTAATGGTGCAGGAGGACGTGGTCGGTCATAGAGATGTCGACCCGTTGATTTTCCAAGAGGCTATACAAGGTCCAGATTTTGAGAAATGGTGGAAAGCCATGGAATCCGAGATGGAATCTATGAAGATCAACAAAGTATGGACTTTGGTTGATTCTTTACAGGTTTCCAGACCAATCGGTTGTAAATGGGTTTACAAGAGGAAGATTGGAGCGGACGGGCAGGTAGAGACCTATAAAGCTCGTCTAGTTGCCAAGGGGTATAGTCAACGAGAAGGGATTGACTATGAAGGAACGTTCTCCCCTGTGGCAATGCTCAAATCTATTTGGATTCTGTTTGCGATAGCGGTATTCCATGACTATAAGATTTGGCAGATGGACGTGAAAACAGCTTTCCTTAACGGAGAGCTCCAGGAAGAAGTCTTCATGACTCAACCTGAGGGTTTCACGTCGCCAACTCAAAGTCATATGGTATGCAAGCTTTAGAGGTCCATTAATGGACTCAAGCAATCTTCTCGAACCTGGAACATTCGCTTTAACAAGGCAGTTGAAGAGTTCAACTTTGTTAGATGCGAAGAAGAGCCTTGTGTGTACAAGAAGTTTAGTGGGAGCACAGTTGTCTTCCTTGTGCTTTATGTGGATGACATATTGCTTATAGGGAATGACATTCCGGCGTTGCAAGAGACGAAGTTTTGGTTAGCCGAACAGTTCTCCATGAAAGATCTGGGAGAAGCAACCTATATTCTGGGAATAGAGACCTATAGAGATAGATTAAGGAGATTGCTTGGACTATCGCAGTCCTAGTACATTGATACCATCATGAAGAGGTATAACATGGAAAATTCCAAGAGAGGCTATCTACCGATAGACACTAGAATTACTCTCTCCAAAGAGGATTGTCCTCAGACACAAGAAGAGAGAGAACGCATGAGTAGGATTCCATATGCTAGCGCAGTGGGAGCCATCATGTATTTCATGACATGTGCGTGGCCTGATGTAGCCTTCGTGCTAAGTGTAGTGAGTCGGTATCAGGCAGATCCCGGTGAGGAACATTGGAAATTGGTGAAAATCATTCTCAAGTACTTGAGAAGGACTAGAGACCAATTCCTCGTTTATGGAGATTCTAACGTGGAGTTAGAAGGGTTCAGGATGCCAGCTTTATATCTGATAAGAATGATAGCAGATCGATATCGGTGTGTTGGAAAAGTTCCAAGCAAGCTACTGTAGCTGATTCGGTTACTGAAGCAGAATACATAGCGGCTTTCGAAGCTGCTAAGGAAGCGGTCTGGATGAGAAAGTTCATAACTGAACTTGGTGTGGTACCTTCGATAAAGGAACCAGTTCCTTTATTATGTGATAATACCGGGGCAATAGCCCAGGCGAAGGAACCAAGGTCTCATAAAAGATCAAAGCATGTTCTGCGGAAGTACCATATGATAAGGGAAATCGTTGAGCGTGGGGACGTTCAAATCCAGAAGGTAGAAGGAAAAGAGAATGCAGCAGATCTACTCACAAAGGCGCTTGGTTCAAATGAGTTTGACAAGCACAAGTTGAAGATTGAATTGAAAGACATGGTATGCTGGAATTAGTTCTAGGAATAGTACAACTGTTGTAACTCTTTGAGAGCTATTTTATGTCTTGTATTTTGAACACTTATAAATAAATAAAATGACATTATTTTATCATTTTGATGATATTTGTAAATATATATGTGTATATATTTTCATAGCTAGTATGATAGAGTCCATGATTAAGTTTAGAAACTTGTCACATGATAGAGATCATGATAAAGAGAGTCAAGTTTTGGTAAAAACTTAATCTGAATCGTTCTTGATCATAGGATAACTAATTGGACGTTAGTAATCCGGATAGATCAACATGGATGTGATGGTTTCTATTTGATAGAAATTAGTAGATATCTTTTACTAAATCACATGTATGGATGATGCACATAGAGATGCGATCATTGAACAGACCCAAAGGGAGAATCCCTAATGGTTACATTACCATTGAACTATCAATAGGAATTTCTCTAGAAGGATTGGAATATTATAATTTCCTTAGACCTAAGATCAACATGGTAACTGACAAGTTATCTATCATTCTTTGATACTGGACACCTTATGCCTTGGGATGTAAGTTGAAAGGATATTGGGAATGATTAGATGCTTGTGCAGTTAGTGATTGATCAAGATGGAATCCGTCAACTCTAGGTAAAGAGTTTGAGCGGAGGGAAATAATAATATTGTCCTTCTACCATGGTTCTACAGAGTAAGGATGTTACTTCACACTATCTGGTCGTTGAGGAGTGTTGCTAGACGCCAACCTCGATTAGTTAATTAATGAGACTAATTGACTACCAGCTTAGTGATGAACCTACGAGGTTACACGCATACGAGTGTCTCAGTATCTGCTTATGATTGTTAGACAATCAGTGTGGGATACAGTTATATTCATCCGCTAGCACCGAAGAATATAATTGTATTTGATTTTTCTTTTGGGTTAGTACATAAGATGTACATGCAAATATGTGTATGGAGATACATGTATTTCGACTATTTGAGATATTACGTAAAGGCACGTGGGAGATTGAAAGTATTTTGCCAATTATATAATATTTCAATAGTTATGGGGTTAAGTCGTAATTATTAAAGAGTTAATAATTATAAATAAACGCATTACGAGGTTTCGTAAACAGACTATTCTAAGACCAAAAACCCTAGCCGCCAAAAAGAAAGAAAAACCCGAAGAACGAAAAACAATTTTCGTTCTTCCGAATCTCGTATCAAAGCAATCCCGATCTCGGCGTGGATACGCGTAGAGGGCTTGTACCATCAAGCCTCACATCCGACGATTGACTATAGATATATACAAATTCTTGAATTAAATTTGACTTGTTGGCATCCTTTATTGTATGAGAGTTCATCATGACATCACATATCGAAATTTGTATATATATATTGATAGATATATACAAATTCTTGAAGTAAATTTGAATTGTTGGCATCCTTTATTGTATGAGAGTTCATCATGACATCACATATCGAAATTGTAGTGTTGTAAATATAAATTTGGAATGATAAAATAAAAAATAAGGGTTGGTGTGGAAGGGCATGAACAAGCTTATATAATTCATGAGACTGTCTTTAGGTGTAAGACACTAATCAGTAGCCTACTAGGCACATTTATTACACTTTTGCACAAAATCTAACCTCCACCTCTCTCCCTAACGTGGACCCTAACCACTTAACCATGGTTAAAACTTCCACCACCTTCCTGGTTAAATCTCTCCCTTGCCCTTTATAAATTATTATTACTATTTTTATTTATATTAACTTTTAAATAACTGTTTAATTTTTTTATTTGCTCTCCTTAATTCATATATTTTTCTCTCTAAAGCAACAGTCATCTTCTTCTTCCCCTTGTTCAAAAGGGTTCAAAAAGAATACTAAAAATAACAAAGAAAATTTGAGTGAGTAATAATCACCAAAGACTCATAAATCTTTTTTATTCTTCTTCATATATTCTTGGAAATTACACAGTGTTCAAACCCTAATTTCATATCATTATTGGGGAAAGGGTCTAAATTTCGAAGGAACCATAGATGTTGAAGCTATGGCTATGACCCTTACGACGAGGAAATCGCCCGAACCCGAATCCGAGACCCCGACCCGGATCCAACCCGTTAAACCCATCTCGTTCACCAACGGTATCATCAAACGCAACCGCCACAACCACGCGGTTGTCGCCGTCGCCTACAAAGAATGCCTGAAGAACCACGCCGCGGCGCTAGGAGGCCACGCGCTCGATGGCTGCGGCGAGTTCATGCCGTCTCCTTCCTCCAACCCTTCCGACCCAACCTCCCTCAAGTGTGCAGCTTGTGGTTGCCACCGCAACTTCCACCGCCGAGACCCCGACGACTCCTCTGCTACGGCGGTCGCGTCGGCTCTTCCCGCAGCGATAGAGTACCAGCCCCACCACCGCCACCACCCTCCTCCCCCAGCGCCTCCTCCTCCGCCGGGTCATTGCCGAAGTCCTAATTCCGCCTCTCCGCCGCCGATATCCTCCTCTTACATGCTACTCGCTCTCTCTGGGACCAACAAAAACACCGGAAACCACTTAGCTTTCTCCGATCTTAACTTTGGCGGGAACAATCTCTCGACCCATCAGACTCCGGGATCTCGGAAGCGGTTCCGGACAAGATTCAGGCCGTT
>CM071865.1:30296315-30315933 GCA_036759665.1 Gynandropsis gynandra
GACTCAAACGACCCTCAGACACTCCGTGACACTCACCCATTTCAAATCAATAAACTGAGTCGAAGATGGTCATGAAACTACTGCGACCCTTGCTACTCAACCGACTCACGGAGTCGAAGATGTTCATGCAACTCCTGCGACCCTTGCGACCTAACCGACTCACTAACACTGACACTCACCCATTTCAAATCAATAAACCATTTTGTGACTCGAAAGCTTGCAAAACCCTAGAAATCGAACTACTTACACTTATTGACGCCATTGAAGATTGACTCGTGCTCTCTTCGCCAGTGATGCTGCTGATTCTAGCCCTTCTCCTTCTCGCCAACTTCAAATCGTTCCCTCTCAAGTTCGACATCACTTATTTCTTTCTTGCTATCAACTTTTAAACAGGTTTGAAAAACTGTAATTGTTCGGCTTTCTCGTTTTCGGCAGTTTTTCACGTCGAATAAGGACAAATTTGTCTTTTCTTCAGTTTTTATTTTTCGGATTTAATAATTATTTTGGGGAAGGGTATTTTTGAAGTGGTTTGGCCCTATGAGGGTATTTCTAATATTCCGCCTAAACAAACCATGAATTTATATTATTGTCAATTTTGAAACTCAATAATCATTTATAATCTATTTGGATATATAAGTCAATGTTCTATTTTGTACACTTGCTATATAATGTAGAGTTAAATTGGATATCAAACTAGAAATGGTAGGTTGCTATATAATGTTACAAATAAGAGTGATGGCAACATATAATATAAGTACATCGCATTACCCAAAAAAAAAAGGTTAGATCTTCCATACAATAGTATTTTAGCTAAATTTATTATATTGCTCCCATTTTACTTGTTCATCTGAGTTTTAAGGGTTAGAAATGGTAGGTTGCTATATATATATATATATATATATATTTTTTTTTCATCTGAGTTTCAATTATTATAAATATTTTTCAAGAGTAAGACTTAAATTTGGGTATCTATTAGATTATCGATGCTCGATAAATTTGTTATACGAATAATATTGTATGAAATACCACATGTTAAAGTTTATACGAGTTTTTTAGTCATTCATAAATTTTCGCCGATCATAGATATATCTCTGTCCATATAGAGGCGATTGAATTACCCAATTTTTTTCCGACCTTTTCGACACAACTCTTTAAACTCAAAGTTATTTTCATTAATATTATTTTTATATAAAATCAACATATTTTAAATATAAATGTTTTCTTTCGTTAGTATTACTGTCATAGAAAAGAAAAAAAAAATCTTTTATAGTATGTGGATTTCTGGCAAAAAAAATCACATAAATTAGGGTAAAGTTTGAAATATTTTAAAAACCATTTAAAAAAAAGAGAATAGAAATATTGGGAAACTTCTCGTAATATAAGTATGATATGGAATAGCATAATTGTAAGATGCTTATTTAAATAAAGTTGCGATTTGGAGAATCAAAGACCAAATTTCGTGACTCTTTTCCCCACTCCCCTTGATAAAAAAATGTGTCAATAAATAAAAATCATAAGGAAAATGAAAAAAATAAACATCCCAAAATTATATTCGAGATAGGTTTGACCAATATATATGAATAAAAGATATAATATATTCTTTTAATATTAATTGGAACTTTATTTTGGATTAATCAAAACATATGATAAAAAAGAGACATGATAAACTATAATTAGCTCCCAATTTTTTTAATAGGAAAAATGCGAACATATAATAAAGAAAATATAAATCAATTAAAAGATAAAAAAGGCAAATGTCTCTAAATTTTTCTATCCACCTTATTCTTTATAGATTTTATCATATTTTTCCATAAACTATCAATAATCATTTTATTTTCTCTCTTTTAAAAATTTGTTTAATTTTTTGTTATGTTTTGAAGTTTGGAAATGTATTATACAAAGTTTGGAAATATATTTTATAACCCTTCAAATTTATAAATTCATCTTATCTTCCCATAAAATATGTAAATACAATCCATTCCTCCTCGAAATTTATAAATTCAATTTATTTTCTCTTTAAATGTATAAACGCAACATATTACATTTAAATTTTTCGATTATTATCGTCTAAAGTTTATAAAATTCATAAACGCAACATATTACATTTCATATTTATAAACTCAACATATTATATTTTGATAAAGTTTATAATTTTTTTATTATTTCTCTTTAACTGTAACATATTTCAAAATTTTGGTTATTATATCCATATTTGATGAATGATAAGAAATATAAAATAAGATACTTTAGATTGTAAAAAATACTAAGTGTCTTCAACATGAACGAAACACCAAATTCATCCACGTCATTGGTGTCATACATTCTTAAAATCTGGTTGTTGTTGTAATGATGTGCAAAATAATATGGTCGATTCATTCAACAATACTATTGTTCCTTTTAGACGTAAACCTATGGTAGATGTGCTAGATGTAATAAGAAGACACTTTATGGTCAAGATTAATAAAAATGTTATAGTTGCGGAAAAGTACATGGGTGTACACACTCCAACAGTGATTCGGTCATTAGAAAAGCTAAGTTGAAGAGTGAGAATTGTGTCTCATATCCACTATAAAAAAACACGTCATTTCCAACGGACGAGGCAACAGATCAGTCCGTTGATACGTAACGGCAACGGATTGTACGTAACGGATTTGTGAGTACTTTCAACGGGCGCAAATCCGTTGAAATCCGTTACAAATTTCAACGGAGGTTTAACGGATACTGTCCGTTTCCCCATCCTTTGCAATCCGTCGCAATTTTTAACGAATATTAACGAATTTATTCCATTGGCAATTTTCGTTGGAAGTCCGTTAGAAGTCGGGGAAAACATTTCTATGGGCATCCGTTGTAAATGTAACGGATGCCCGTTACAAATGGCAATAAATGCTCGTTGAAATTGTTAATTTCGAGGTTCACCGGTGGAAATAAATTCATGTGATCTTGCAATGGGCATCCGTTGCAATTTCCAATGCATGTCCGTTGGAAGTTTCGCTATTTAGATCAAAACCAAAGATTGCATGAAACCATCAATAACAAACATATTTTCAAAAAAAAAATGTTGTCTTCTTCAAATCAAGATATATGTAGATCGAAAGAGTGGATGTATAGAAGAAAAGATCCTATAAACGAAGAGATTACGCAAGAATTCTTACACGGATTGGAGCAATTCATGAGTTTTGCATCAATGCAACCTTTGTGTCAAGAACGCGAGACAATGTTATATCCATGAAAAAGATTCAAAACATAAAGTATCGAAGTCAAGAAATTGTTTGCAAACATCTTTATAAGGCGGATTTCGTTGAAAATTATGAAATTTGGTTTTTTTACGGCGAAAATTGCGGTGTTAGAGATATTATCCAAGATGCACGAGTAGAAAGAAATGAAGAAGTTATTTATGAAGCATCAACGACCAATCCATATGTGGAAATGGTGTCAGATGCTTTTCCTGGAGTTGTTAATGAACAAACACATGAAGAGATGTCGAAAATCGATGCACGTCGATTCTTCAATCTATTGGATTTGGCGAAAAAACCTATATATGAAGGTTGTTGTGAAGGTCAGTCTCGCTTATCTTTATCTTTAAGATTGATGAGTATTAAAATAGACTAAAATGTGGCTGAAAATTTCATTGATTCATTTTGCAAACAATGCGTGAATATTTACCGGAAAATAATCAAGCTCTTGAGACATACTACGAAACAAAGAATGTGTTAAAAGATTTGGGAATGCCACATGAGAAAATTGATGTTTCTAGAAAAAATTGCATGTTGTTTTGGGGAAATGGTAAAGACTTGTTGGAATGCAAGTTTTGGGGTGCAAGCAGATTTCGGTCTAAAAAACCATCTTCACGTAAATATGTACCATACAAGAAAATGTTCTATATGCTTGTAGCAAACAGGTTGAAAAGGTTATTTGAATCGAAAAAACTGTTGTGGCAATGAGATGGCACGTAGAACACTCGACGATCGAAGATATAATGCAACATCCATTGGATGGTAAGGCTTGGAAAGATTTCAGTGAAATATTTCGCGAGTCCGCGTATAAAATGAGAAATGTTTATCTTTCCTGTGCACGGATGGTTTTAGTCCATATGGACAATCTGGAAGTCAATATTCTCTGTGGGCGGTGATTTTGTCTCCATATAATTTGCCTCTCGAGATGTGTTTGAAAAGAGAGATAATGTTTCTGACGTTGCTGATTCCAGGACCATAACATCCGAAGCAAAAGTTTCGATGTCTTTTTGCAGCCCTTAATTCATGAATAAAGACATTTGTGGAACGAAGGAATTCTTGCTTATAACGTCAGTACGAAGCAAAATTTCACATTGAAAGCGGTCTTGTTGTGGACAATTAGCGATTTTCCTGCCTATGGAATGTTATCTAGATGGAGCACGCACGGAAGATTGGCATGTTCATATTGTATGGAGGATACATATTCATTTCGACTAGTACATGGTAAGAAACCATGTTAGTTTGGTTGTCATAGAAGATTTCTTCCTCGCTGGCATGCTTTCCTGAAAGATAAAAAATATTTTCGGAAGAACGTGGTATAAAAAGAAGAGGCACCGTATATGCATACCGGAACACAAATCTTTTACGAAAGATTGAACACAATGGGTAATTTACAAGAATCGGTAGAATGCGGTGGAGATCGTGGGCATCGTAAACCAAAAGGCCAAGGTGAATGAAAAAACTGGTATAAACGCAGTATCTTTTGGGAATTACCATACTGGAAATCATTGATATTACGTCATAATTTAGATGTTATGCATATCGAAAAGAACTTTTTCGATAACATCATCAATATTGTTTTGAATGTGGCTAGTAAAACTAAAGATAATATAAAATCAAGAAAAGATTTGAAGTCATGTCGACGACCTGAATTAGAATTAAGAGATGGAAGGTCACATGTTCCGATATTCAGATTGTCTGGTCCGACGAAAACGACATTATTAAAGTGGTTAAAAGAGGACGTTAAGTTTCCAGATGGATATACATCGAACATTGCTCGGTGTGTGGACATTGTTGGTTCGAGGCTGATCGGGTTGAAAAGTCACGATTGTCACGTTTTCATGCAGCGACTCATTTCAATTCCATTTGTTGAGCTCTCACCACGGAATGTTCACGATGTGCTATACGGAATCAACATATTTTTTCAGAGATATATGTTCAAAGAATTTAAAAAGGGATGACTTGGATTTAATGAAAAACAATATCTCTGAAGTATTATATGCATTGAAAAAAGTTTTCCCGCTTCATTCTTCGATGTCATGGAGTATTTGCCAATACATTTACCAGATGAGGCAATACTCGGTGGGCCGGTTCAATTCAGATGGATGTATCCTTTCAAAAGGTTTTTCTTTCATTTAAAGGAAAAAGCCAAAAAAACAAAGCAGCGGTCGAAGGATCTATGGTCAAACAATACTTGTTGGAAGAAATCACATATTTTAGCATATTTTATTTCGAGTCGCATATTCAAACGAAAGAACGACGTGGAATGATCACACAAACTATTTGTATCAATATAATCCACAGTTTGACACAATCTTTGAATGAAATGTAATAGGATTAGTTGTTGTTTTAATGGTTTTTGTAAACAATTTTAATATTTTAATTAAAGACTTTTTATTTTAAAAAATATTATTATTATTTTTTATTATTTTTATTTTTTTAACCAACTTTCCAACGGATGCCCGTTGCAATTTCTAACGGGCATCCGTTGGACACTATTTTCCCGTCAAATGGTAACGGACGTCCTTTGCCCCTTTTTGCCAATTTGCTATGGACGTCCGTTGCTCTTTTCCGCCAGTTTCCAACGGATCCCCGTTGGAAATTTTTAAATCCCGCTCATTTTTCCCGCCTCGATGGCAACGGACGTCTGTTAAAACTTTTTAACGGACATCCGTTACCAATTTTCAACGGGTGTCCGTTGTAAATTTGTAACGGGCATCCGTTACAAAATCTTTCAACAAGCATCCGTTACAAAAATCAACGGTTTTATCCGTTGGCCGTCCTATTGCAATTTTGTAACGGATAGTATCCGTTGTAATTCCGTTGCGAATTGCAATGAATCC
Source organism: Gynandropsis gynandra (assembly GCA_036759665.1). NCBI lineage: Eukaryota > Viridiplantae > Streptophyta > Magnoliopsida > Brassicales > Cleomaceae > Gynandropsis > Gynandropsis gynandra. Next base: position 30,302,389 of record CM071865.1, read on the forward strand.
CTATTTGGAACGAGCGATTCCCAACGACCATAGATCCGTAGCTGTCTGTTGGGAAACACCTGTTTTTTTGTAGTGATCCTAGTTCATACGAGAGATTTGAAGTTGATGATATTGGAACATCAAATATTGTTGATGTGGTTAATCTCAAGTAACAATTTACCTAGACTATAATGCTTCCGCAAGAATACGGATCGTATAGTACCAGGGTCGAACACAATCAATTGATGCAACTCTAAAGCTACTAAACTATGAATAAGACGTGTAAAATCAATAAGTGATGAGAATACGAATGAAACTAAACTAAGCTAATTAACGGGATAAACTCAATGACTAAACACCACAGGTTTCGAGAGATGCACGATGATGCAACGAAGTTCTAACAAGATCATGGTCTTAGATATTATCACGAGTTTAAGGAATTCAAGCTCTAATATAGGAACTGACTGGCGTAGACTTGTCCACTACCTAGCGTGCGTACTACCAATCTCCCAATTGTATAATCTCACCCACTAGACGCATTAAGACTGCTATCCTAATCCCTAGATTCAATCGTCCGACCTGGCATATATTTTAAACCGATTAAATCCTAAATCATGACTAAGTTCCAAAATCTAATCCCCTGGCGTAGATTCATTAAACTTCTATGATCATTCATTCGAGTGGCGTACAAGAACGAAAGCATTAAAAACAACCAATCAATCTGAAAATGATCAAATACCAAAATCATTTATTCAAGTGGCGTTCAAGAACAAAAACATTAAGAATCACCAAGCATTAAGAACAAGACTTCGTACATATCGGCCAAGCTCTCTAACCTATGACTGTGGACCTACTCGGACATGAACTCAGCAAAAGAAACACAAAAAATAACTATATTCGACATGGATAAAGAATGAGATCTCTCCCTATTCTATTACCGACGTCTTCAATAGCTCCTCCGCGCTTCGGCTTCCTCGCTCCGTTCTTCGCCCTTGTGTGTACATTCTGATCTCTTTCTCCCTCTCTATGTGTGCTCTGTGTCTCTCCTTGTTTCTGTCTCCATTCGTCCCTCAAGCTCTCCCCTCTTTCCGTTATAGCAGCCACCCCTCTTTCTTGCCTTTTCTTGAGTTTTCCATTACTTGATTAAGTTGGCAACATTTCCATTACTTTTTCCAGCGAAATATCACTTATTCCTCTTCTCTAAAGGCGTTTTCCTTCTTGTATAAGTCCCCAACAAACTACCATTTGTTTTAAGTCAAATTAACTTATTTCGAGTTGCAGATGACGGACCCGACCCGCGTGGGCAGGGTAAGTGACCCGCTCGGGTACGACGCGGAAGATCGCGCAAGAACGCGATGGAAAAGAGGCAGCCCGCTTGGGCTGAGGTGCTGCCCGCTCGGGCTGAGCTGATGCCCGCTCGGGCTGACTTGCTGCCCGCTCGGGCTGAGGCCTCGGGCGTGGTATTTCTTGCCCGATTCGTGCACAATTCGCTGGACAAAATCGCCGTAACAAATGCCTGCTCGGGCTAGGGAATTATCCGCGCGGGTAGTGGCTATTCCTTGTCAATTCTCGTTCCGTTTATCCCGTGATGATCCTCGATGTTTGTACTTTGTCTTGGCACGTCCTTTAGCTCCAAAATGACTGAAAACGGGATGATCATGATGTTTAATGCTTGGTAAAATCAAATGAATGATGAAACTAACTATGAAAATAGATGAAAATACTAGAACAAAATTGACGTTATCAATTGTTAATTTGAGGTTAAAATCATGTACATGTAGCAAATGAGATATAAGTGGTATTATTTGTCAACATGCATATTGTGTGATAATTGAAAGAAGAATAGATGTTGAACTTTATATCAGGGAGTATTATTTGGCGTGTAAATGACAAGAGATTTATTGGAGAAAAGTTTCTCCATTTTCTAGTGCAAAATTTTGGAAGAAATCGTGCGAAAATTCCACATGCGCTAAGAAACATGCCTAGTAGACCTAGAAAATATCATAGAAGAAATGATTCAAACAAATCTCCACTTTCCTGTACAAAGTTTTGTATTTTTGTTTATGCTGAGGATATTTTAGTATAATTTATAATTTAAAGTTTTTTTTTATTTTAATATTTTTTTTTATCAATTTTCAAAATATGGATATAATAATCAAAATTTTAAAATATGTTACTATTAGAGGTAAAATAATAAAACAATTTATAAACTTTAGCGGAAATAATAAAATTTTTATAAACTTTAGACGAAAATAATCAACACTTTTAAATGTAATATGCAGCATATATAAATTTTATAAACTTGAGACGAAAATAATAAAAAATCTTAAGTGTAACATTTTGCATTTATACTTTTAAGAGAAAATAAAATGAATTTATAAATTTTGGAGAGAAATATAATATATTTACATATTATGTAAGAATATAATATATAATATATTTTCAGACTTTAGTGTGATATAAAATGATTTAATAAAATGAGAGGAGAATAGACATAATGTATAATATTTGAGGGGAATAAGCTAAGAATCGTATAGTATTGGTAGAGAAAGAGAAAATTTGTCTTAAAAAGACTTTTTAATAGAAAATATAAATGAGAGAGTAATAAAATGATTATTGATAGTTTACAAAGAAATACAATGAAAACTATAAATTTAGTTATAAATAAGATGGATGAAAAAGTTTAGACGGATTAAGATTAACGGAATAGTTTAGAGTAATAGAAACAAAAAATTAAAGAAAAAAATCTTAAAAAAATTATTTTAATGAATAAAAAACACTAATTTTATATAGATTTTGCGTCGTGGTCGAGATGCTCTACAAGTCTTCTTCATATTTCTTTATATATATATATAAATAAATCTATATATATATAAATAATAGAAATACGTTTGATCACATTTATTAAATATATGTAAATAAGTGTGTATATATATATATATATATATAATTATGTCCACTAGTGTTGCGAAAGAATATTATCACAAATATAATGAATCATTAATGTTCAAACAAAACTTTTAAAATTTTAAAAAGATAAAATTTTCCATTTTCATCCATAGTATGAAAAAGATTTATAGATGTTTTTCTAATATTACAGTTAATTTTTTTTATTGAGCATCAAATTAGATATATATTTTTTCCTCGCAAAATAGCTATAAAACGTGTAACAATTGCTAATCCCGTCACAAAATACAATTTCTGTAGTAGTCTATGTAAAGGGTTTACATATTCTTGAATAAAAATCTATTAAACCAACATGCAAACAATGCCAGTATTGTATACACTTTAATGAAAATCGAGGGGTTTTATGATTTGTTTCTAAATTGAAAACAATAATTAAAAGGAGATGAACCTAAATTACATTTCCCGAACCAAAATAAACGGATCTTTAACTTTAGCGTTCACGTGCTTTTATTCCCTCCTTTGTAATATGCATGCAAGTGAAAAATAGGATGAAGATAACTATATTCCATTTTTTCCCATCGTAAAGCATATGCTGTATTTTATATATAAAATTATAAATATGTCAATTTAAATAATTGTTAAATTATATATATATATATATATGCTAGTTTAGCAACTGTTATATGAAAATGCATTTGATATAAAAAAACAATCATTTTTCTACATCATATGCGTTGAAAATAAAAAAAAATCTGGTTAAAGCAATGACGAACTTGAATCAATTGATAATAATCTGTTGAAAACATTCATCCGTTGAAAATTTTGACGGTATCGTAACGATCAAAATTTGTTGTTATTTTATCAACGAATGTTAACAAATATATGCGTTGAAATATTTTAACGGATATTCACAGTCGTATCCGTTAAAACGATCAACATACACATGTAAAAACTATTGTTGATTTTTCATTGATATTCTCAACGTATTAAAGTTGATATTAGCATGTTGATATCCATTAAAATCTGTTGGATTTTATCAATAGATGAATCCGTTGGATTGTCTGTTGAAAATCACGTGTTTTTTGGTAATAGATTTTATTACTACGTCGCTAATTTCATACGAATTAAGGACGATTCACATTGGTCCTTAATCTGTATGCATTTGTTCTAATTCTTCTGAAAATTCCTTATATGACCTACATAACAATCCTATTTATTTTGTGCACTAGATTACCATTTCTTCTACTAACATAATCTTTATAGATTTCATATTACATCATCTTCAAGTTCAAATATTTAAATCCCTAATGAATGTACAAAAAATCATCCAAAGTTCAAGTTATCTCATTAGAGTTTATGATGAAAGGTATTACACAATTTATGAGGTTGACGAAAAAGTCAACAAGTTTCCAATGAAATCGATAAATATGTTTGTTCATGTTTTAAATGCAAGAACAAGAAATTCGTGAGTGAGATAACCAAGTGAAATCATCATTAGTTAGAAGGTTTCACTCCAAACTGCTTTATATAGTTATCTCATATGGAAAATTTTGCATTACGAGGTAATAATGTTGTTAAAGAATAAAATAGGTGGACAAAATGATGTTATTGAAATAAATCAAGATATTGAAATATACCCTTATGTTGAAATGATTCAAAATGTATTCGGTGAAACCAAGTAAAGAAATATTAAAGAATATCAGAATAATGATGCAAAAATATTTATTAATATACTGGATAGTGATAGACATCCATTTTATGACGGTTGTAGAATGTGTATTTCACAATTGTCTTTTCTACACATCTAGTGAATTGGAAAGATATAACAATCTTGATAGTTGCTTGAATTATATGTCTCAAATAGTGATGGATTACTTGCGTGAACATAACAACGTTTCAGAGTCTTACTATGAAACAAAGAAGATAATGCGATCTTTGGGTTTATTACCATATCAAAAGATTGATGTGCATATCACATATTTATTTTAAAAAGAGACATCGTATCAAATGTTGATTTTATAGAAAAAGATCATTTTCATTTTTATAAGAAAAGAGATTTGGTCTCACATCGTCATACGCAATATTTAGTAATTAGAGATAAAATCAAAAGATTGTATCAATATGATAAGAAAACAAGTAGCAGGGTATGACGAATATACGAATGGTGAATGAGAAATGTGTCATCCTTTCACTACAAAAAAAAACATGTCATTTCCATCGACCATATCCGTTAGAAATGCATTTTATCTGTTGGAAACGACTGTTTTCAATGGATTCCAAACCGTTGGAAACCGATCGTTATAAACCATCATCTGTTGTAACTTTCAACGGGGTACCAACAGATAATATCCATTGATAGTTGTCAAAGGATTTTAACGAATATTTTTGTTGCCTCGTGCAACCGATAACCGTTACAAAATGGAAACGGATGCCCGTTGTCAACAAATTGGCGGGAAACGCTAAAAATTGCAACGAACGATCGTTGAAAACTAATAGGCAGGAAATTTGTGCATTGCAATGGAATCATGTTGATTGTTTTACCGGAAAATAGAAACGGATGCCCGTTGCAAATGTTTTGGCGAAAATTTTGTAACTTGCAACGAATACCCGTTGCAAAATTGGTTCTATTGTCAACGGGAATCCATTGCAAGCAGAACGAATTAAAAAAATAAAACGATAAAATAAAAAATGGTTATATATATATAACTAAATACAAAATTCTAAAACTTTATTACTATATTTCGTCTAAACCAGTACCGTCTTCTTTGTCTCCGTCCTCACCAAAGCCTCTAAAGACGTTTCATCAGAGTTAATAACATGTTCTTGTCTCGGCGTTGTCGCCCCCGTATGTGGTGGTGGAAACTGATATGTTCGTCCAGTCATCAACTCCATTATGCTCTCCATGTGTCGCATCTGCGCTCGAGATTAGTCTCGAGCTGTTCGATGCGTTTCTCTTGAGTATACGTCTCTTGGACTGTATGGGGTACCGTCGTGGCATTCTCGACGATTTGTTTTTGTAGAGCACCTAGACCATACGTAATAGACTGCATAAAAAAATAAATTAAAGTTAAATTATATCGATTTAAAATATCTAAATAATTAGAGAATCATTATACTATAAAGTTTTTATTTACTTCTAAATAAATCTTGTTCTTTTTTTTTTAAGGATTAAGATCTTCGGGAATTGAACCGAAAGCTTGTGATTGTTGTGTGATCTTCTCGATCACAATTATCACCGTCCACTCTATCTGGGGGTCAATGAGTTCCGGCTTATCGAACTCTTCTCTTTGGACGAACTTCTTCTTGGCGTGAGTCTCAACGACTAGCTCAAGAAGAATCAGTTCTCTTCTCATTCTTTGCATATGTAATAGTATAATAATATTATTAGTAACCAATTTAAATTAAAATATAAATATAAATATTTCTTACCAATTCTTTCTTTCGTATTAGGAATAACTTCGATCACGATGTATGGTGATGCGGACCATCCCCGGGAACCTTCTCGCCGCACCAATATTTTTTGACCTTGTCGCTTTTGGCCTTGAAGGCCTCTGACTCCCAATGTTGGACGAGTTGGTTGAAGACTTCGTCTGTTTCCCATGTCGGTTTGACGTTCTTCTATAGTAGTTATACTTGGCATTGTTTATCATCAAGCGTAACCGAGCCTACATATCGCGCATCCATGTTGTATAGATAAGCGATGTATCCTTATTCCCCCATCTATATGCCCGCTACAAAAATTAAATTCATTAAATTTATCAATCAAATTCGATGATAATATTAAATTATATTTTATATTAAAAAATTACGATAAATGTACACCACCATTGGTGGCGTATGACTTCTGGCGTCATTTGCCAAGAATAATATAGCGAATCATGTAAAGAGCTTTGGATAATGTTGTTGTTTGTGTGTTTCAACTATTATAATTAATCCAAATGTAATTATATGTATAAGACAATAATATCTTACCATAACGTCGGGACAGGACGTTCGGGATCGATAATCAGAGTGGTGGCGAGGCTCCGGCGGAACCCGCCAACAATCCACATTGCCCAATAAATCGTCGAGTTCTCTTTTTTATTTGTGTTTTTAGATATTTATTTGATAGAATTTGTTGTTTTGGATTTGTGACTGTGTTGAAATAAGGACTATTCAACGATATATATACATGTCAACTCAACAGACGCAATAAATTGACATAACTATTGAGTTTCTAATGGGCATCCGTTATAAATTTGCAATTCCTCCCCATCAATTTTTCGGGTTCCACGTCCCATGGTTTGGTCGAACCACTGACATTTAAAAAAGCATAACCTTCAATTCAACGAGATCGAGATATTCCACCTGTAGGATTTAGTGCAAATATCGTAGAAGTTATCATCCCATATTTCACTATTAATGCAAACATCATAATTCTAAACTTATATAAGATAAGTGTAACCATTAGCAAAATCTCTAAGTAAATAAAGTTGGCCAACACAATACATTTCTTCCAGGACCATCAGCCAAATCTCTTAACCAGGTCGGATGTCTCTCATTTGAAACTTATATAAGATAAAAATGAATGATTATTATGACATCAATTATTTTACGCATTTATACAAAAATATATGTACTTACATAATCTCTCATGAGGCATAATATAGAACTTTCATTTTGGTGAGTTCATATACGCTTAGATGAGGATATGTATCCATTACTTCTTCATCATATATCATGTAATGAAATGTTCGTTAAGATATATATATATATATATATGTAAAATATCGATTGACATGGTTTCGTACCTTTCGAAAGGTAATAACTCTTGAGAATTTAGTAATATATATGTGTGAACTTGATTATACTCCTCTAGTGTTAGCCAATATTCTTCGGATTTCCCTCCTGTACATCTAATTGGTGTAAAGATCTCCGGAATTGCACTGAACTAAGGATTATATTGATATAGATTGTTTGTGTGATCTTTTTTGATCTTCTATGTTTCGTTAGAATACGTGATTCGAAATAAAACGTGTCGAAATATGTGATTTCTTCTAACAAGTATTATTTAACAATACATCCTTTGATCGTTGCTTTGTTTTTTTAATTTTTGTTTAGATTAAAGAAAATTTTTTCGAAAGGATACATCCATCTGAATTCAATTGGCCTCCAAGTATTGCCTGATCTGGTAAATATATTGGTAAATATTACATCACATCGAAGAAGGAAGGCATAAAAATTCTTTCCAAAGAGTATAATACTTCCAATATATTGTTTTCAATAACTCCAAGTCACCCCTTACTAAATTTCTTGCGTATATATCTTTGAAAAATATGTTAATTTTGCATAGCATAGAGTTATGGGATAATAGCTCAGTAAATGTGATTGGAATGAGTCGCTTCATGAAAACGTGACAATCTTTACTTTTCAATCTGATCAGCCTCGAATTCATAATATCCACACAAAGGGCAATGTTCGAGGCATATCTATCTCGAAATTTAACGTCTTCTGTTAACCATCTCAATAATGTTGTTTTCGCTGCCCAGATAAACTGAATATTGGGAAGGTCTCTTAACTCCAACTCATGTCTTCAACATATTGTCTTGAATTCTTTTCTTGATTGTATGTTATCCTTCATTTTTCCCATCACATCCAAAACTAGGGGTGGGCGTTTCGGGTTTCGGACGGGTTCCTCGGGTTCGGATTGGATTCGGGTTCCTCGGGTTCTAAAAAATTGAACAAAAAAAAACCCATTTGGTTTTCGGGGCGGATTCCTTGGGTTTCGTGTTGGGTTCGGATTGTTCGGGTTTTGAAACATTGAACCCAAAAAACCCAAATTGTATTTGGGTTCTCGGGTTCTTCGGGTTTTTCGGGGTTTTTGGGTTATTTAAATACGGGTAATTCGGGTTTAAACGAGTAATTCGAGTTTTAAACGGGTAATTCGGGTTTTAAATGGGTAATTAGGGTTTAAATAGGTAATTCGAGTTTAAACGGATTATTCGGGTTTAAATAGGTAATTCGGGTTTAAACGGGTTATTCGGGTTCCAAATTTAACATACGAAAAATTAGGTTAGAAGGGTTATGGTTTTTTTCCGGGTTCCTCGGGTTCTCCCGAACCCAACCCGGATCGACCCGAGCCCATTTGGGTTTTAGATTTCGAACCCATATGAGTTTTCTACAAAATCCGTTTATCTCACGGGTTGGGTTTTTCAGGTTGGGTCGGTCCGGGTAACCCGAAACGCCCACCCCTATCCAAAACAATATTGTTGATGTTATCGAAAAATTTTTATTCAATATGGATAACATCCAAATTATGACGCAATATCAATAATTTCCAATACAATAGTTCCCAAAAAATACTATGTTTATACCAGTTATGCATTCACCTTGGCCTTACATGTTTCGATACCCACGATCTCCACTGCATTCTATCGATCCTTGTAAAATATCCCATCATGTTTAATCTTTCATAAAGGATTTGCATTCATGTTTGTATCCATGATGCCTTTTTTTGTATCATGTTCTTTCGAAAATGTTTTTTTTATCTTTTCTGAATGTATGTCCACGGGGAAGAAATCTTCTATGTCAATCAAACCAACATGATTTCTTTCCATGTACTAGTCCAAATGAATATGTGTCCTCCATACAATATGCACATGCCAATATCCCATGCATGCTCCATCCAGATAACATTCCATATGTAGGGAAGTCGCTAATTGTCCACAACAAGACCGCTTTCATTGTGAATTTTTTTTTTGGTATTGACGTCATAAACAAGAATTCCATTGTTCCAAAAATCTCTTAATTCATGAACTAAAGGCTACAAAAACACATCGAAACTTTTCTTCGGAAATTCAGGTCCTCGAATCAGCAACATCAAAAACATTACTTCTCTTTTCAGATACATATCAGGAGTCAAATTATATTGAGATAAAATCACCAACCATAGAGAATATTGACTTTCAAATTGTCCATATGGACTAAAACCATCGGTACAACAAAGATAAAAATTTCTCGTTTCATACGCGAACTCAGGAAATATTTCATTAAAATATTTTCAAGCCTGTTTTGCATAAAGAATCCATGCAATTTCCAACTACATTGCAGTCTATTTTTATATCCATCAATCTTGATGACAAAGATAAACAAGAGTGACCTTCACGCCAATTTTCATATATAAGTTGTTTTGTCGAATCCAATAGGTTAAAACATCGACATACCTCATTGTTTAGAATTTCTTCATGCGGTTCCTCAACAACACCAAGAAAACATTTTGACACCATTTCCACATATGGATTGGTCATCGACGTTTCATAAAAACTTCTTCATTTCTTTTTATTTCTTGTGCTTCCTGCACAATAATATCTCTAACGCCATAATTTTCGTCGTGAAATAACCAAATTTCATAATTCTCTATGAAATCAACCTTGTAAAGGTGTTTGAAAACAATTTTTTGACTTCGATACTTCATGTTTTTGCATTTTTGTAGGGACATAACCTTATCCCACGTTCTTGACACAAAGGTTCTCAAAATTCATAAACTGCTCCAATCCGTGTAAAAATTCTTGTATACTTCGGTTATCTTTTCTTCTATACATCTACTCTCTCGATCTATATATATCTCTATATGAAGAATACAGTATTGTTTGAGAATATAATTTGTGTTTATGGCTTGAGGGTAAACAAATAAGTTAAATGTATAAAAACTGCATTTTCCAAAAGTCATCTGTTGGAAGTACCAATGGATCACCATTGGCAATATGAACGGATGATCGTTGAAAAACACATTGGATTATGCCAATGTAAATCTCGAAATTCTAAACTTTCCAACGGACATTCTTTGTAGCCATCAATGGACGCCTTTTGTCGTTGCCAACAGGCATCCGTTGCGCTTTTTCTCCCTTTTTCAATGGACTATCAACGAATCTGTTAACAAGTTCATAACATATATCGTGTTGTTGATAATTTTCCCACATCTGTTATAAAATTGTTGCAACGCATATCAACGGACGGATATGTTGCCCCGTCTGTTGATAATCGATTGTTTTTTTTTGTAGTGTTTAGATCGTGAGTTGTGGAAGCAATTTAACGAGGTAGATATGTTAAAGTAGAGACTTTTATTTTTGCCTTTGCAAGAATGAATTTAAACCTTCCAGTATATCCAGAATGAATTACTCGATATGGTTATTATGATCTCACACAATTTACCACCCGATGTGAATGAAAATATAGTTATGATCTTTTCAATATTGATTCATGGGCTTAATCATCTTAGAAAAAAATTCGATATATTTTTTCAACCATTGATCGAGGAGTTACATGATTTGTGTATAAGTGTTCAAGCCTAAGGTATTTAAGTATCACATAATTTTATGTTAAATATTTATTGTAAGGATATTATTATGTTGTATTGTTTCATGTCGGTTAGTAAATGAATAATAAACTAATATTTTTTTTATTAATATAAACTCTTGAACTAGCTTTTAGATTAAACCCAAATTCATTTAACATGATATTAAAAAACTTATTCGTTTTGATTTGATGATTTTATTTTTTGATGGACATATTTCAGAATGGAACATGAACTTAAAAGAGATTAATATGTTATATTATATTATTCTATATTGATTAGAATATAAATCAATAATATTTAGTTTTCGAAAATTTTAAACTATTCGTTTAGTTTGTTTAAATGGAAAAGTGAAATCTCATTTTAAAATAAATATTAACTATTTCATTGGTCGACATACTACATGCAGTTTTTTTTAATAAAAAAACAATATATGTTAATGCGCTTCTAAATAATATTTTATAATATGTGCATTGTTTAACATTCATGGAAACTGAGATACTTTTTGGACAAAATATAAATGTTTTATTAATTTTGAGACTGTTCCCCTCTAAAATATATATATTTATATATTAAAAATACCATATCAATTATTGTTGTAGAGTTGAAAAAAGAATCATATATGAAGGCAAGACTGATTGGGCCGAATATTACCACCACTGCACGATGAGTCCTGCTTAACGGCCCGCAAGATTTATTTTGGGCTTCATTTTATATATTGCTCGGAATTTGACACTAACAAGGAATAATATAATAATAAAAGATTGATTAAAGTTATATAGGTTATATAGGTATATTCGAAGGTGAAATTCACGGTATACGATTTGAGATAATCTTTTACCATCTCACCATATGTTCTATATACGATAAGAATACCAAATTATCATTTTTAACAAAAAAATGTATATTTTTTATATAAAAAAATAAAGTGGAAATTGGGCAAAACATTAACGTGCAACGAACAATTATTTTTATATACATTTTCTATCGGAACACAAAAGACCTAACCATAAACAAGAAACACGTAATGCACCTTTTCACATGTGAAATATGTCTAACTTATACACCTTTTGTTTCATGTTTCTTGTGTAAGGATTTTTGGGGTCATATATGTATAATTAAAATGTATGGTGCCATTATATTATTAGCCAAAACTAAAGTGATCTTGTATAATAATTTATGGTTAAAGGGTGTAATTGTTATGAATTGAAAGTGTAGAAACCAATTTGTAATTTCTAATTTGTTGAGGGGCTAAATTAGAAATAACTAAAGTTGTATTTCTATAAATACATGGGTTGTGGTCCCCAATGAACATATAGACAAAAGATAAAAATATTTTGTTTCATAAGAGGAGAAACAAAAGGTCTCTCAATTGTCGAACAATTGTTCATTGGAAGATTCAATCCGAAGTTCTTCCATATCTTCGATGGATCAAGGTACGCTTCCGCAATTCATATATACTTTCTAATTCTTACAATTGGTATCAGAGCATGTAGAATTAGAAAGAAATCATGATTTTTTCTTTTTTTTCTTGGTTGAACATATTATTGGTTATGAACATAAAAAAAAACTTATTTATAACAAATAAAACAATTGTGGATCAAGGATTATGCAATTTTAATAATCTGATTTGGGTAACTTGAATGTTCAACCTATCAAATTGTCGAATATATGTAATAAAAAAAAAAACTTTTGAAAGTTTCCACGAAACGGTGCCGGAAATAGATCTCGACGTTTCATCTGTAGTTACGTTTCGTATTGATGATGTTTCGTGTAAAATAACGTTTTGTGGGTGATTTATTTAAGTTTTACCGTTTTGAGAGGGTGACGTTTCGGTTTACTGTTTTAATGAGGAAGAAGGAGATACATACATGTGTATGTATATACTTCTGTTTTATTATTATTAATTATTAAAAAAAAAATTATTATTGAAACAGTAAGTTTTGACTTCTGTTTTATTATTATTAATTATTATTAAAACAGAAAATTTATTACCGAAACGGTAAGTTTTGACTTCTGTTTTATTATTATTAATTATTATTAAAACAGAAAATTTATTACCGAAACGGTAAGTTTTGACTTCTGTTTTATTATTATTAATTATTATTAAAACAGAAAATTTATTACCGAAACGGTAAGTTTTGACTTCTGTTTTATTATTATTAATTATTATTAAAACAGAAAATTTATTACCGGTAAGTTTTGATTTCAAAAAAAAAAAATCCACAAAAGGAGTGTAAATACACCGTCTTTGGATTCGAACCCGAGATCAAAGATAAAGTCTTGATATTAGGAAACGCATAGCCACTAGGCCAAGCGCAAGTTTC
>CM071865.1:30320084-30358751 GCA_036759665.1 Gynandropsis gynandra
GTAATTTCTAATTTGTTGAGGGGCTAAATTAGAAATAACTAAAGTTGTATTTCTATAAATACATGGGTTGTGGTCCCCAATGAACATATACACAAAAGATAAAAAAAATATTTTGTTTCATAAGAGGAGAAACAAAAGGTCTCTCAATTGTCGAACAATTGTTCATTGGAAGATTCAATCCGAAGTTCTACCATATCTTCGATGGATCAAGGTACGCTTCCGCAATTCATATATACTTTCTAATTCTTACATCTTGTACATTTATTTATAATTTCAAAATGTTCGTTTGATGTCTTCTTACAACATGCTTAAGTTCATGTTGTTCGATTTTAGTAAATTCTAAGAATTGTATTTTAATAAATTGGTAAATTTTAATAAATTGGTGAGACTATTGATCCGGATGTCTACGTTGTGCGTCGTCGAAATTTCAAATGTTTGATAAATCATATCTACAATGTGCCACAACAATAAAAAAATCATTCATTATGATGATCTTTTTGAAGATATTTTATATTTATACTAATAAAGATAAAATATATGAAAAAAATATTTGTAATGATTTATAGGATTAATCGTAAAATCTTTAAGTTTTTCGAAACAGATGTCCATAATATAAAAAAGGGTTGGAGCGTTATAGAAATCAATTACGTATGATGAAAATAATGTTCGGGAGCAACTTGTACATATTAAGTGATAACAGGAAGAATAATGGGAATAAACGATGACGTGTAATATGTTCATGAAAATATAATCTAACATACATTAAGTTGTTATCAATTATTTTTTTTCTTTTGCGACGGTCTCGTAATTGATGATTGTATGGAAGACAAACCCACGTGGAACCACGAAATTCTTTCCTTTTGGAAATTGTCGTTCTCATTTTATATTAAACTAATTTATTTAAATTAGATAATTGTCCCCTTTTTTAATGAAAAAAATGTTCATTTTAAAAAATCAAAATTTCATGACCTTCAATTATTACCATAATTTTAAATTAATACATTAATATATGAATTATTCTCAAAATAAAAGATGATTTCATTATATAATTCTATAAACGTATTTAAGTTTTATTAAATAATTTTATAGAATCTCCTGGGCATTTTAAAAAATTGATCTTTAGAATAATTAATTATATAATACATGTTTAATTTAGCTAAATAATAATAATACGTATTAAATCTAGGGAAATGGACTAGTTATTAATAATTATTTCGTTTTTTATAACATGTTCAAAATTTTGCATGGACGGAATTGATAACATGTTATGCAACCTGTAAAGCCTAATTAGACAATTTTATTACAACCAATACTTTTTAGTTAAGCAGTGATTAATTTTAAGCAACTAAACATATTGCGAGTCGTTATATTGGCTTTTATAATCACCTTTTAAATGAGCCAATAAATTTAACTTTGTTTTAAATGACATCGTAAATAAGGATTATATGTGCGGGCCTCTAATTTATTAAAGAAAAACAGGGTGATTTTCCACTTTCACATTTGCTATAAATTATAAAATCTTCAGAATCTCCCTTTTTCATTAAAAAGAAATCAAAGGGCGTATGAGCCTTACTTCTGACAGCAAGAAGCCATCAATAACGAAATCATATTTTATATATGATGTCTTTTTTATACTTATATTTTGAAGATACTTTATTTTTTAATATATAATTAATGGATCTTATGATCCACTATTTGTTCCTCTAATCTGGATCTAGACTAAATGAATATTTTTTTAAGATGATGATTTATATTTGAGGTGCGATTAGACAGTTTATTTCACCCGTTCATCATATGAACTAATTAAATTTGTATAATAATGGATGATCTTAATTAAATCAATTTTAATATAAAGACGTATATATATATATATGTTTATGTATCTATGTCTATGTGTGTGTGGCAAAGGGTATGAATCTGTCATTTTCATTTGGTTTGTAAAATGTAAAATATCAATGTAAAGAATGAAGAATTAATGATGTTAAACTGAATCAAATGTGTTTTTCCTGTTTCCGTCAATCTAAGATACTAATTAATTTAAGAAATCTTACTGTAAATTCGTATGTGTCAAAATAATATACGGTAACCTGTAATTAATACATTATCAGAGTTAATTTTTTACATTTCAAGAGATTGGAAAGGTTATGGTAAATCAAGCATAATAAATCAATAATATTGTTGCTATATATTATTCATAGCTTATGAAAACAAAAGAACCTTCCACATACACATATGCCAAGGAAATAATTAATGAACATTGAACTATAACAATCTGCATTTCATGAGGATCGATCATCATCATCATTAACATCATCAACTCAAAGCCTCGTAGATTAAATTTATCAAAGAATCTAACACTGGTGAGATTAAAGAGGTACAACGGCGAAAGAAAACAACCACAAACAAAACACAATAATATACTTCCTTAATTCTGATAAATTCTTCAAGTTTCATAAGTATGTATGTATATAGATATATATATGTGTGTGTATATATATATATCACACAAAGACCATACAAACATGTAGCTATGTAGGCTTTTCTAATTTCCGACCTCGGTTCCGACTTCACGGCGGTGGAAATTGCGGTGGCAGCCGCAGGCTGCGCAGGTTAGGGCAGTGGCGGTGCCTTCCTCACCGCTGGCCATGAACTCGCGGCAGCCATCCACGGCGTACCCTCCGACGGATGCCGCGTGGTTCTTTTGGCATTCTTTGTGCCTAACGCTCCTCACCGTCATTGACGACGCCGTCGAAGAGCTTCTAAAAGTTTCCTCCGACGTTCTTCTCAACACCACTTGACGTTTCCTCATGCCTTATCAATTCCTTTGTTTCTCTCTCCCTTTCTCTCTCTCTCAACTTCTTCTTCTTCTTCTTGAGCGATTTATATTCAAAAAGGTAAAAACAAAAGGAAATCCTTTTTTCTGTTTTTTTTTGTTCGATGAGAGATAGAGAAGATGCGAGAATGACTACTTGTTATATATTTGATGATGAGGTGTGTTCTAACACGAACCCTAACCCTAGGTGATATATATAGATTTTTTTAATAAGAAATTAACAGCTGACTTTATATCTTTAGGAGTAGGCCATTCTTGTTATCATAGCTTTTACCATATATGCGCGTGTATGTACAAATATAATTATATATATCTGTGTGTTTAAATTAATTCGAAAGTGCATATAATTACATCATATATCAATTGACGTCACAGCGATCACAGACCATCTATTGGATCATAATCACATTTGACATTGATCCTATATCTTAAGATATTATATATTTAGCTATAATTAGGTCAAAGATTGATGTTCTCTTCCACTTACGGATATATATATATATATATATATAGGTAATCATACCATAATTTAGGAGAAAAAAATCCACTAAATCGAGATCGAATGCATATACGTGTGTCCACCAACATAAGAAATAGAATACGTTATTTATGTAAAACCTTTATAATGGAAGTGGTACATTATGAAGTCCTAAACCGGATTCTTATCCCTAAAGGACACGATAAACTTCTAATTAATAAATAGGATTTGAGGTTACATATGCATCATTACAAAAAGAATAACAGCTTTTGTTATTGGGCAAACCTTCTGGTCCATGTGAAGATACTCATCGGGGGATCATTTCCTGATCAGAACTTTAGGCTCGGCCTAATTTTTTGTATAGCTGCTTAATTTTAATAATATATATATCCAATCCAATTGTCCAAAAGAAAACTGCAAAAATAAAATATAATTGGGGGGCGGATTCGACTTTGGGAAAAAAAGAAGGACAAAACCCTAAAATGATGAGAAAACTTTTCTTTAAGACCAAACAAAGTGATTGGTTTTAAAAGGAATGAAACAGCTAAGCTTTGTCTTCTTTTAAAACCTAATATGTACTGTGTGTGGCCCCTTAACCCCATTCCCCTTCTTATATATACATACACACGTATATCCTTATTTTCTCATTCAATTGTTGATTCATCGAATAACTCGTTACGAGTGTTATCAACTATATTTGATATTAATCATGATGGTTATCAAGTCATCGTAGGTTCAATCCTTTACTGTATTATTTACTTTTGAAGCCATTTGTATTGAATATAAGTTCGAGTCTAATTCAACTTAAAAACTATCTCAAGAATTTTTCATTTATATATATAATGTTATGTTTTATGTTGTAATTGATGTGGTACAAAATAATATAACATTGTGCTTTCCGCGTAAGTTTGATCTTGAAAAATACACATTACAATCAAGAATTCAAAATCAAATATTCGAATTGATATATATCATGTCAAATGTGAATTTAGATCAAATTTTAGATTAAAATTAAATCAAGAATTTAGAATTATTCGACCCATAAAATCATAATAATCTAATATTTTGCGTCATAACCTAAGATGATCTTGTAGGAAAATTTCATGATGCAATAGGAAGAAATATGTAGACATTAGTGTTGATAGATAGAGAGAATATTTTGTATATATATAAATATATATTATACTATGATTTTAGTAAATGAGGATACAGCGTTTCATGTGTTTCATATGCATGTATATAGGTCTTGACCTAATAACGTGATAAGTTGGGCTGCCAAACATTTTAGTACGTCGGACCAAAGCAAACTCACGATGTCTTGGGTTTTCCGCAAATACGTATGAGTTTAATATCACACGTGCAATACCCAATTATATATATATATCTATATATATGTTAAACATCATTTTTATTTAATTACTTCAAATTACACATATATATATATATGTATATTTCTTGAGGAATTCGATCATTCGGATTTGTTTCTCATGGCTTTTGTGGTGTACTTATGAAAACATGAACCGGCCTTATTGTAAGTAGCCTCGCATTAACATCACTTTTTCAGAACATTAAAGACCAAATATACGAACAGATATACTTCCGTTAAAGACTAACTTTAATTTGAAATAGAATTCTATGGAAAAAATATGCGCAAAAATACATAGATACATATACATATATACCAAGACAAATGCATATATTTCTAAATATTCAACATATATTAAAACTTAGAATTTGAAAAGTTATATTCAAGATGGTTAGTTATGATGTAAAATATCATTTCACTCTAGATTTGAACTCGAATTTTCACAAAGACGATGGTTCGAAAATATGTGTATTCACGTTCTATCAAAATTAAGTTACATAAGAGAATATTTATATAATACCAGACAAATGTATTTATAAAAACATCCTTAGTTGGTGCATGCAAGCTTTGCCATTCCGATTTAACAATAAATGATTCGAACCCAAGAACTTTAGTAAGAATATCAACTAGTTGAAGTTTGGTGGGAATATGACGCATTGTAATCACTCCTGCAACTAGTTAGTTCGTACGTAATGATAATCCACATCGATATGTTTGGTGCATTCGTGCAAGAACAGACTGTACTGATATGCACGGCATATACACATCGATATGTTTGGTGCATTCGTGGAAGAATGGATTGCACTGATATGCATGACATATGGCTATCACAATGTAGAGACATGGGACGAGGATGAAAAATGCCAATACTGAAAAAGAAGTTTCTTAAGCCAAAATAGCCCGCGAACCATCATGACCATTGCACGGTACTCCGCTTCGGAAAATGAGGAAGACAAGGTAGGTTGTTTTTCGTCTTCTAGGAGATAGGTGACGTACCAAGTTAAGTAAATCACCTAGTAACCGATTTACGAGAAATAGGACAACCCATCTAATTAGAATTTAACCATGCTGTAATATGCAAGTGTCATGAAAGAAGTATATCTTGTCCAAGATTGGACTTGATATACCGTACAACACGTAGAGCTTCTTGCCAACTATCAATTGTTGGAGACTGTATAAACTAAAGGAGGATATGAATATTGTATGAGAAGTCAGGGCTAGTAACACCGAGAAAGATGAGTTGACCAACCAATCCTCTCGATCTAAGAACAATTTGGATTCTAATGATACCAAAAGGTGATTCTAATCTAACGAAAACGTCATTGGTTTGGTACCAAGAAGGCCCGCCTCAAAGATGATATCTGAAACATATTTTTACTGACAAGTAAATACCATGAGGACTTCGTGCGACCTCAATATATAGATAATACTTGAGAACTCTTATATCCTTCATATAGAAGCAATAACAATAAAATAATTATCAACAACGATAAGATCATCCACGTACACCAACATTTGTAGTCGTACATGTCTTGAAGAATAGGTTTGCAACATCGTTCACAAGCTTGGAAAACAAAAAATGTGGCGTCTATTTCAGTCCATACAATGATTTTCTGAGTTGGCACACCTGATCAGGTTCAGAAGCACATCAACCTGGTGAAAACTTCATATATTCGCATAAATCCCTGTGAAAAAAACCATTGTGCACGTGCATTTGATGAACTTATCAATTTTGAACCGCAACCACTATCAGAAATACCCTTATAGTAGTCATCCTAACGACCGGTGCAAATGTCTCTGTGTAATCCAATCCTTCAATGTGTCGACTACCCATTACCACCAGACAAGCTTTATAATTATCTATGGAACCATCTAATCAAAATTTGATCGTGTATATCCATTTGGAACTAATGGTTTTTTCCGGGAGGAAGACACTCCAATAGCCATGTTCCATTTCTGTCCAACGCATCGATCTCGGATTTCATTGCCGAATGCCAATTGGGATCACACATGGCTTTGGCAAAGGAAGTTGGTTCCTCATGTTTCATAATGACTACAATAAAAGAATGGTGTGCCAACAAAAATTTATCACATGAAATTGAGTGAGACATGGGGAATGCGGTACCTAACGATGCGACAGAGGGAGGTGGGATAGAATACTAGGGTGACGAGCTCAAAATGTTGATAGTGTGAATGATATATTCATGTAGACGAGTGGATTGTTTCCTAGTTTATAACCAACAACCTAATTTACATTTAGATTTAGACACACAATATAGATCATGCGTGGAAAATGCGGGTTTAGGCACACCCGTGTTTATGTGAGGTGTGTTGTAAAGGTCGGGAGTATCGCCAAAGCCAAGAGGTATACCGAAGGCAACAACACTTGATGAATGTATTTCTGATCATCAGTGGTAAGAAATGGAGTGGACGATGGAGTAGAATGAGTTGCGACACTGGAACTTGCAGATGACACCACAAGAAATGGAAACTCCATTTCAATAAAAATTACATCCAGTGATACTAGAAAACTCCAGCCTATTTGGGAATTAGGATATCCGATAAAGGAAAATCTTCGACTACAAGATGCAAACTTATCTCCAAGATCCTTTTTGATTGTGAACGTAACATAGTGAATAAAAAACCTAGAGATGATCCATAGGAGGCGCAACACCATTTAAGATCTCAAAGGGTGTTTTTTCTTGAGTATAGGCGTGGGTGTGCAGTTGATTAGATATGTCGTCGTAAGAAAACAATCCATCCAAAACTCAATAGAAAAACTAGATTGGAAAAGCAAAAAGCACATGCCACATTGAAAATGTGATGATGTTTATGTTCCACCCAACAATTTTGTTGCAGTGTATTAACAAATGATGTCTCATGATGAATTCCACTTTCAATGAAGTAGTCGACAAGACTCATGAATTCCGTTCCATTATCATTATGGATAGTTAGAATTGAAACACCGAACTCTTCTAGAGAAATCATCCACAATGATCAAGAAAATGTTTTACCAAAAAATGACGGAGTGCGATATAGTAATGAACAAATCGAAAAATTCTCGATGTTTTATAAGCACTTAATGGAAAAGAATCTCAAGATTTTTTTGTCTCGAAGAAAAATATTACAAGCCTTATTGTGCAACCAGAAGACTCAACATTAACACTAACAATTAAATTCAAAACTTGAGAACACAGATGACCCATATTCACAAACGACGAACATGTCCAAACTTCCAGTGCATTCACAATCCATTTGGAGAAGTAGAGCCCATCATGATTCTTATCCTCTCCAATCAGCATCCTCGTAATGCAGCCTTGAAAAATATAAAGTTCATAAGTGGACAGAACAACACAATCTATCTCACAAAGAAGTTGAAGTATAGACATGAGGTCGAAACTCAATATAGGAACGTAAAACACATTATCAAGCACCAAGGAACCAACAATTGTTTCTTTCTGTGTTGATATCGTGCTCTTCCTATTAGGAATTTCAATATAACACGTTGGCATATCAACCATGTTGATCATGAGATCTCAATGCTTTTCCAAATCTAGAGTCAAGACTCAAATGCAAATAGACTCCCTTACTAGTGATATTCTCTATCATACCAAGTTTGTGGGAAAGCAAATCTAGGAATGATTTCAATTTATCAGAAGAGATCCCCACAAAATCCACCACATCTTTGTCCAAGAATCTTGTAGACGATGAATTGGACAACTTGGAAGTCAAAGCAACATGCGTTGTGACAACATTCATATGCATCATTGAGGAACGATCACAACTACATGAGAAGGACCCACCACTGCCTTTGGGACTCATGTGACCCTTTTGAGAGCTTTTTGAGGAGTTGCGCTCTGATCACCAATCTAGATACTCATGAAGTAAGAATCACCTACCCATAACATGACCGTTACATCCACAATGAGAGCAAACAACAGAAAGGTCACGAATATCAATACGAGTCTTAGATTTTGACTCAATCTTCACCGAAAATGCCATCACCTCTTGACAAGCATCGATATATTTCACATATAGTTTCATGAATTCATCTTGAATCATCGTAGTGTTCACCCATTTTAGATTTGACAGGATCAAGTGCAAGTAGATTGGAACTCACAGTTGCATATAAAGCATCATAAAGCCCAAGTATAAACAAGTAAACTTTGTCATCCTCTCATTTCTTTTCGAGTTTAGCCACCAAATTGCACTTGCAAACACCACAAGAACACTTGTTACACTCGCATATAGGCAAAACATGATAGACCACAAGTCCTTCCCATAATCGTCTAAGCTTATTGTAGTAGGCTTAAGGCGATGCCTTGTTGTTTGCACGAATAAAATTCCACTTTTAAATAAAAGATGTGCAAGCCATTATTAACAGAATAGTTTAGCTTCATATCATTCCATAATTTCTTGGCTATCTTTAGGACTGGGCAAATAACGAATATTTGCGAATATCAGACTATTTGAATTTGTATTTGTATTCGGCGAATATCCAAATTTAGTATTTGTATTTGTATTTGTAATTTCGAATATTTGTAAATACGAATATTTGTCTAATATACGGATATTTGTCGGATATACGGATATTCGTATCTGAACCTAAATTTTTTTAACGTATAAAATATATATAAAAAAATTTTAGTAAAAAACCAATAATCATCAAATATAATCTAAAACAAAAATTTCAAATCGCACAAAGATGCAAATATGCATAATATAAATAAAACAAAACACCAAATCTTCACGTTCATCTTCATACTAGTCATTTAAATTTAATTTCGTGGATGATTCTACGAATATCGTCAAATCACCTAAAACAATGAAACAAATTGTTAGATTACACACTAAAATAAAATTCGCAAAAGTTATATATTTAGTGAGTTCTGTATTTTTTCATATATTGTAATGTCTCTATAATATTATCCAACCCATTTGGATTAGAACCAATCTTAATATAAATTAAATCTTCAATAATATTAATTATTAAAAGTATTTGATTTTTTTAGTCCTCCAATCATAAATATATTACATATTTGCCTATATATATTTATATAATAAATGTTTAAATAAAATTAATAATGTTTTTTATTTCAAACTTTATCATTAAAATCTATTTTGTATATAGGTATCTATATATTAACTGAATTTCTATTTAAGTACGAATACGGATAGTTCGGATAATTGAGTCTACTATTTGTATTTGTATTTGATTTGTATTTGTCGAATATCTGATTTCTAATATTTGTATTTGCATTTGTTTCCGCGGATATTTGAATTTGCGGTTCGAATACGAATCGAATACGAATCGGATACGAATATTTTGCCCAGCCCTAGCTATCTTGATATGAGAGACATTAGAAGGAAGCTCCGAAAAGATCATGTTATAGATCCAAGACACCAATAGTGAATTATAGGCCAACTAATCTTCCAATTCATTGAAGTCCTTTGATGGTTTTGCAATTGTCCCAAATTTCTTTCGTGAAAAAGTAGTTAGAAACTCACAAGCTCAATCCACATATGATCCATGACAATAATAAGAGAAATCAGTTATTCAACGATGATAGATATCTGAAGACACACCGAAAGATGCTCTTGAAGGAATCATATGAGAACTCATCGTTTGATCTCTAGCTACAGTAGGCATCCTTATTACAGTCTGGACGTTGTTCATGTTCAGTACCACGTAATCTCGAAGCCGACGTGGTGGAGGAGCCTGTGGCTCTCGCGGCCGAGGTGGTAACTGAAGCTGTCCATTGTCGCCCCATATCCCGTTTTGGCCATCCATCTCTCCTTGATTGGTCGACTCTGCTTTCCCCTCTCCCTTGCCCTTTTTCAACTATCTGTAGGTTCTCTCAATCTCGGGGTCGATCTGAAGTAGGTTCGAAGTACCGTGAAACCTAGGCATGCACTTTCAAAGGACAAGTAGAAGGAGTTAGGTAAAAATGAAAGAAAAAAACAAACAATCCGAATCTATTTCCATATCTAAAACATGTTGACAAATAGTCTCCGACAACGGTGTCAAAAACTTGATGCTGCATTCAAGTTAACCAAATGTAACCTAAACTACCGCAAGTGCACGAAACGTGTGTAGTACTTTAGGTGTCAATCCCACAAGGACTACACAACACAAACTAAACTCAAACAAGAAATCAAACTTGCTACGAACGAATATTGTTTTTAGATCGAAGGTAATAAGCTAACGATTTCTCGACAATGAAACAAATATTCTAGAATACGGTTTCACCATAAGGCTCTCCGGAACCAACAATCAATCAATCAATCTAATCATGCATTCCCAATCAAGGTATCTAAGGCAGACGATCCTAATATGATTTTTACCTCTTTTAAGGAATAGAAATGTGATTTAGTCAAGTTACCCCCTAGTTTCATGGCTGATACCTTAAACTAAACCCATAATATTCTGTGATTCATTCGATTAATGCACAACCGTTACTACTCTACTTTTGTGACCTAGTCTCGATTATTCTAAGCCTGACTGTTCGAGATTAGAATTCTCCTTTCGGTCCTTCTTCTAAATCCCTAAAACATAAATTTACTTGGCCTTCGCAAATACAAGACATTCAAATACTCAGAAAAAGAATAGATAAACCAAAATAGGGAATTGCATTCATAAATTAACCAAAAGAGGTTCTGGGATTGCCAAGAGCTAATCCCTTCTCCGAGAACAAAACTATTACTCAGACATGAGTTCGAAACAAAACATCATGAAAGAAATAAATAGTCTAGAGAGCATAGATATCAAATGAAACGAAGTTCGGATCGATCTTCCCATACTCCCTCAATGTCTCTTGCCAAGATTGCTCCTAAGGTGATGAACAAACTGAGAGAATCGCTCCCTACTCATCTGCCACCAAACTTGGGAACTTCCCCCATCAAAATTGAGTTCGAACCGAGCAAAGGAAAGTTTCTGCTTAAGGTGCCCGACCGAGCTTGATACCATGCCCGACCGGGCTGCCTCTATTCCTTTTTGTGCGTTCGGTTTCTTTTTCCTTCAAGCGGTGTGCCACATTTCCTTCTTCATGTTAGGGTTGTGTGCCCAACCGGGCATAGCATGCAGCTCGGTCGGGCACTTCCTCAAAAGGGTGATCGTTCGGGCTTTGCATGCGCTCGAGTCGTGCGTTCTCTTTGGGATGTTTTGCTGGTTAGTGAGCCCGACCAGGCTTGACAATGTGCCCGACCGTGCTGGTTTGATGAGAGGTTAATGATCATGCTGCTTATAAGCCTGGGCCGTGCATTGTTTTTGGCATAAATCTATCAAGTTCATGTTCGATCGTGCGTTTCATCATGCCCGACCATGCATGCCATCATGCTCCGGTTTGATCCTCGATACTCGTATTCGTCCCGTGTATGTTCTTTAGCTCTGAAACAAACCAAATACGCCTAAAAACCTGCAAGAATATGTGAACACAAAAACAAGTAAAATGGAAACAAAATCACACGTAAACATTGCAATCTAATTATTATTTCTTTCTTTTTTCATTTTCGGGGTCGGTTAAGATTTAATCAATGTAAAAGTATTCTTATTGTTCGACCAATAGATTTGTGAGCACAAGACGAAGGCCATTAACAATAATAAGAAGTTTTTCTACCATCTTAAATTTTATCACTTTTCATTATTACAAAAACTGAGATTTACAATGGAAATTATTGATGGTACTGATCCTTATCGAACACAAAACAAGGATGAGTCAACAATTGAGGATTAGGGATAGGGTTCGAATAGGGTTGGGAAGGAGACAAACTAGAACCAATTGAATCAAGATTAAATGATCATGCATATGGACTTACAAATTCCCAAGGAGGAACAAACATTGAAAACAAAGTTCAAGACATGAACACTCGTTACAAAGTCGTGCAAACCCAAGGCGAAGCCTCACGATTCTAAAAACCCAGACGAAGCCCATCAGAAGGTTTCAGAGCTCACATCTAAACTGAAACCCAGTCGCTGAAGGAAGGAGACAATAAACCTAAAACAACACAAAAAATAAAGCAACGAATATGAGTATAAATGAATGGAAAGTTCCTTCTATTTTGATGTCAAACAAGGCACATGTTTATCTAGTTTTATTATACTACTAGCTAAAAACTTACAGGATAGAAAATGTACATGTAATATAAAGTTTTGTAATGTTTTGAATATATAGGGATAAGGTGAGGAGTATCACCTTTGAAAAAGTTTCAAGTTTTCTCACCAAAACCTAAACACATTCAACCACCAAACCAATTCGTCCAAGAAAAACTTACACTTCAAGACATCATTTTATTTTCTTGTTTGCACAAGCTAAGGAATATGGTAAGAAGGTCATGAGCTTAATATCAATAAAAAAACACAAGAAGCACCAGAAAACACAAGGAAGCACTAGAAAATCCTAGACCTAGCAAAGTAAAGCAACAAACCTTAAATTTTCTATGAAAGTAGATGTACATGAGAATGCAGACTGCTCCACCTATTCTATTGTTTGATGAGAAATGATATAGTTGTAAGGTTAAAGTATATTTCATTCATCTCATAGTACATTAGGAGTATATATATACAAGAGACTTAACCTAACTAAGTGCTACAAATATGGTAACTGAATATTTACATAATATTCTCCATAACTTCCCATATGCCCCCTCAAGATGGATACTAAGAGTGACTCCAATCTTAATACTAAGAGGAATGAAGCTTGAGCGAGGCAATGGCTTGGTTAAGATATCAACAAGTTGGTCTGCTGAGGAGACGTGAGAAACACGGAGCATGCCAGTTTGGACTTGGGATCAGACAAAGAGATAGTCGAGTGGAATGTGCTTCATCCGGGAGTGGAAAACAGGATTTTCCGAGAGGTATGTGGTGCCGATGTTATCGCAGGACACAACTGGTCCACAAGGTAGTTGAACTCCAAGTTTTGTGAGAAGATTGACAAGCCAACGGCTTTCAGCTGCAGTGGCTGCAATAGACCTATACTCAGCTTCAGTCGAGGACCGAGATGACAGACTTTTTTTGCTTCTTGGAAGACCAGGATATGGGATGCTTCCCAAGGAACACAACATAATCACTTGTGGAGGTAAGATCATCTCTCTCACCTCTCCAATCAGCATCGCTGAAGCCATGAAGAGATATTGAATTTTTTGTTGAGAAGAAGATACCTGAGTATCTGGTTCCAGCTAAATATCGAAGAACTCGCTTTGCTGCCTGCCAATGATCAGTGGTAGGTTTGTGCATAAACTGTGATAACTTGTTCACAGCAAAATTGATGTCTGGACGAGTGTGAGACAAGTACTGCAGGCTGCCAACAACCATTCGATATTCACTTGGGTCTATGAGAGGTTCACCTGAGGAAAGACTAAGGCGAAAGGTGGAGGCCGTAGGCGTAGAGACATGTTTGCCTTTGTGCATTTCAGCACGATGCAGAAGGTCTCCAATATATTTCTTCTGTGTTAAGAGCAGGCCTTTAGAAGTTCTAGTTGCCTCTATGCCAAGAAAATACGAGAGTTCCCCAAGGTCTTTGAGGGAGAATCGAGCAGCAAGAGATTGTATGAACTGGTGAACTTGTGAGCTATTGTTGCCTGTGACAACCAAGTCATCTACGTAGACAAGGAAAAAGATTCGAGTTTCACCAATATTCAAGATGAAGAGTGATTCATCAGATAGGAATTGGCAAACCAAATAGATAACAGAAAGTGACGAAGCTCAGAATACCATGCTCGTGGTGTCTGCTTGAGTCCATAGATAGATTTGTTCAGTTTGCATACATAATTGGGTCGGTCTCGATCAATAAATCCTTCTGGTTGAGACATGAAGACTGCTTCAGAGAGATTGCCTTGGAGGAGTGCATTGTTGACATCTAGTTGTCTCAATATCCATCCTTGCGTAACAGCCAAGCTCAGAACAAGTCTTATAGTTGCAGACTTAACAATATGGCTGAAGGTTTTGTGAAAATCTACACCTGGTCTCTGATGGAAGCCCTTTGCCACAAGCCTGGCTTTGTAACGATCCACAGTCCTATCAGGTTGGTGTTTGACACGGAAAATCCACTTGCAGCCAACTATCTTTTGGGCTTCTATTGGTGGAACCAAGTCCCATGTGTGATTCCTAACAAGATCATCAAATTCATCACTCATGGCACGTCTCCACAGAGGATGTTTGAGTGTAGCTGAGGCTGTATGTGGTTCCTGGTCCTGAGAATGACAAGAAACATAGTAAGTGAGCTTCTGTATTGGTTTAGAGATGTTGTTCTTGCTCCTGGTGGTCATCGGATGAGTATTGGGGACTGATGGAGCAGGCTGAGAATCAGATTGAGACTCTGTTATCAGGTTCTGTGAAGGCAGAACACACTCCTCTATGACTTGCTGTGGTGAAGTATCTGAGCCACGGGGCACTGATGATTGTGATGATGGAGACACAAGTGGCCAGGAAACAGGAAAGACTCAAGTAACAGGAGGTGTGTTCGACGGAATACTGGTGGACTGAGGTTCTGTGAGAGTGTGACTGGAGGAGGATAGGGTAGGAAAGTACAGAGGTATATTTGAGAATGGGAGGATATGTTCCAAAAAGTGAACATGATGAGAGACGTAGGTGTGAGATGTGATTGGCTCAAAACAAAGATATGCATTCTGAGTGAGTGAATAACCAAGAAAGATGCAAGGAGTGGAGCGAGGGGAAAGTTTTTTTGTGGAGTAGGGTCTCAGCCAAGGGAAGCAGAGGCATCCAAAGACTCTAAGTTTAGTGTAGTTTGGTTTTTTGCCAAAGAGAAGAGCATATGGGGAACTGTTGGAGAGGTTAGGTGTGCACATTCTATTGATGAGGTAGACTACAGTTGTGAAAGCAAAGGACCAATAACTGACATGAAGTGAGGCATGAGAAAGAAGAGATAGTCTAGTTCAACGATCTGTCTGTGTTTTCTCTCCGAGATGCCATTGTGCTCAAGGGTGTGTGGTGGAGTTGTGAGATGGGAAATGCCATGAGAGGCAAGATAAGGGGTAAGAGTTAAGTACTCTCCTCAATTGTCACTGTAAAGCGACGAGATTTTGGTCTGAAAATGTGTTTCAACTAACTCTTTGAATCGTGTGAAGGTGAGGTAGACCTGTGATTTTTGTTTGAGAGGATAAAGCCATGTGTATCTTGTGAAATGGTCAACAAAGATCACATAATATTTGAAGCCATGAGTGGAAATATGAGTTGAAGTCCACACATCTGAGAACAAGATTTCAAGAGGTCGAGAAGATGTTATGGACGTAACAGAGAAGGGTAATTTGTGGCTTTTAGTGCTGAAACAAGAATCGCAAAAACAGAGAGTCCGGAGACTGAGACAATGGAAGGGAAAACACAAAAAGCACATGACACAAAACGAAAATAGAGGGATGTCCTAAACAAGAATGCCATTGAGATAAGGGGATTCTAGACGCAGAGAAAGCAGTTGCTGAGAGACTAGGTTGTGCAGAGACATGCCACTGATAGACTCCATCTTTAGAATGTCCTTTAAGGATTGGTGCCCCCGTGCTTAGATCCTTCACCTGAAAATCATTGGAGAAGAATTCAACCGACACATTATTAGTTTTGCACATCTTGTTGATGGAGACTAGGTTTTTGGTGATCGAGGGAACATGTAAAACATTAGAAAAATAGAGTTTTCGAGAGGGTAAGGTGATAGAGAAGGAACCAGTGTTCGAGATCTGCAGGTTGGAACCATCGCCTATCATGACAGACTCTCCTCCTGTGTAAGGGCTATGGAGAGAGATTATTGAGGTCAGACGTAGTGTGATGAGTTGCTCCACTGTCCATTAACCATTGGCCTGCATCACAGGAAGGAACCATGGTATTGTGTGCTCGAGGCTGAGAGTGAGGATAGCTGAAGTTCTTGTGTTGCTGTGGAAAATATGGTGAGTTACTCTGGCCAGGAGTAGAGATCAGTTGGAACATAGGACACCTTTTTGCACTATGCCCAAAAGTACCACAAGCTTGACACTTGCCTTGGTATCCCTTGGATTGAACTGAGTTGTTGCAGTTCCACTTTGAATTTTGCTTGCCTCTGGAAGCAGATTGTGGACGAGCAGAGGCTTGAAGAGCAGTTACAGGAAGCTGTGGTGTTGGGAAGTCTGACTCTACAGTTTTGCCTCATGATTCAGTAGACGCTAATGAAGCTCATCCATTGGAATAATGGAGTCCCGAGCATTAACAGAATCCACAATGGATTTGTACTCTTCAAGCAATCCGTCAAGTACGTACTCTATCAAATCCGCAACATCAATGGCCTTTCCAAGCAAGGCAAGTTCATCAGATTTTGTCTTTACAAACTAAATATAGTCACCAATTGATTGTGTTCCTTTAGTGCAGTGTTTAAGCTGATCCTTCAGCTGACGAACGTGACCACGAGAGGGTTTACCATAGGTGTTAGCCAAAATCTACCAGCCTTAACGAGTGGACCCAATGCACGCAACCATGGGCTGGAGAGGTGTTGAGATGGCACCAAGGAAGGCTGAAAACAAAAGCCTATCTTGCTGTTTGAATGGCAAAAAGGCTGGGTTGAGAGTTTTGATCCCGTCAACAAGGAATGTGGCTAATGGAACAACCGAGTTGTCTTGAATAAAACCTTCAAGACGATGTCCTTCAAGGAGCGCAGCAACTTGGACATTCCAAGTGAGATAGTTGGACGTGGTAAGCTTGGTGACATTGGCCATGTTCACCTGAAGCAGAACACATTGAGGTTCTTACGGGTTAAAGAGGAGGGTTTGCTCAGTGTTTGATGATTGTGCATCATCATGAGAGGTGGTTTGAGGTGTAGTGGTGTTGGACATGGTGATCAGGGAAGGCTAGGCGGTAGATGAAAGAAAGAGTTCGAAGGGCTGAGGGACGGCGTTAGGGTTGTGACGCTAGTCAACAAAGGCTCTTGATACCGTATAAGGTTAAAGTATATTTCATTCATCTCATAGTACATTAGGAGTATATATATACAAGAGACTTAAACTAACTAAGTGCTACAAATACGGTAACTGAATATTTACATAATTTTCTCCATAACTTCCTAAAATAGTTAGTGGGTAATCATCAAAGCTATGCTAAGTTCTAAGCAACTGTCGAATGTGGAAAATGGCCACAAAGGGACTGCATGAAATGCTAGTTATATAGGGGTTGTTCATACCGAGGAAGAACAATAGAAAGCTATAGATGTATGAGAAGAAATGGAGGCTAAGGATCACACTGCTCTACAACTACTATATAGTGTTGTAACAGAAGAAATCTTTTGGAATCTTTTATCTAACTTCGAGACCTCAAATGTTGATTGGGATCTATCAAAAGAAAGGTTATAAAGTTAACTGCCATGATTATTTTACAAAAACTGAGAGCAAGTTACAATACTTTGAGATAGAGGGAGAACAATCTAAAGATGAGTTTCCTAAAGTTTCAAATTATAAAGTGAATGAAATCTTGGACCTTATACACATTTCTATGTGTGGTCCTATACAAACCCCATCACTAGATGGCATGACACTGACTAATGGTTTTTCACATGTATTAAGTGTATACTTTATGAGGTTGAAATCTGATCCATTGAGTATTTTTAAAAAGTTTGTTGCATCGATTGAAACCCAAACCAGTAAAAAAGTGAAAAAGCTATGGTATGATAGAGGAAGGGAGTTTTATTCCAAAGAATCGATTGAATTTCTAGAATATCAAGGGATTCAAAGAGAATTAATAGTGGTATATCCCCTTTAAAAAAAAGAGTTACCGAGAGGAAAAATGGGACCCTAACATGGCTCGAAATATGATTCAGGAGAAGAATTTACCTTATCAATTCTGGGCTGAAGGTGTCTTCACGGCTGTATACTTGCAGCACAGGCTCCCACTAAGATTCTAGACAACATGATCCACTTGAAGTGTTGAGTGGACAGAGATCTACGATAAGTCACCTCAGAGTCTTTGGGTGCCTCTGTCATGACCATGTACCTGCACGCAAAGGAATAAACTGGATGAAAGATAAAAAAAATAGGAACATTTATTGGGTACAACAACATGAATTATAGGGTCTACAAAGTCCATACAAGAAAAATTGAGATTGCAAGAGATGTTATTTTTGGATCGGATAAGTGTTGAGATTGCTCTACACAGTTAGGTTCCAAGGAGACAATGTAGATTCCTACTAGAGTTGATATTTCTAGACCTATTCAGACTAATCAACCTACTTCTAAAATGAGCACAAAAGGAAGTGAGATGAACTTAACTCAATTTTCACAAGTTCCTTTCCATTTAAGTAGTGATTAGTCTAGCGGAAGCTTCTCCCCCAAATAAGACACAAAACAAGAAGATTGAGTCAGATATATGAGGATGCAGAACCAATGGAATAGGAAGAAAGCAGAATTATGAAGCATGTTAGCGGTTATGGAGGAACCAACCTCTTTTGAAGAATGTGTCACTGATTTAAGTTGGAGAAAAGCCATGGATGATGAGAAGGAGATGATTCACATAAATAAGATATAGGAGTTTGATAATGCGTAATTTCTCTTAGGATTTTCATCGCTTTTCTAGAATTAGTTTTATTATGATTGTTGGACTTTACAGTCACATTAAGCAGAATTGAGGCTTCTTCTATTGTTTTCTCGTGTTTGCAGGAAATAAAGATATCGGGACACAAACACAAGCAAATTCGCAAAACTATCCTACGTTTAGAAGCGCCCGACCGGACCGTGTACTGTGCCCGACCGGACACATCTAAAAGCTCGATTGAGTGAATGGAAGAAGATACCTCGGGAAACTGAAGTCTAGTGCCCGACCTGACGCCTCAAATAGCCCGATCGTGCTCACTAACCAGAAAATGTCCATTCGAGCGCCATTGCCCAGGCGATCGCCCATTTTTGAAGAAGTGCACGACCTGGCGGTTTGCTGTGCTAGGTCGGGTGTCAAAGAAATCTAAAACCCGTGAAAGATAAGAAACTTAAGCGGCACGCCATTTGGAGATAAAAGGAAACCAGAACACGATTGGCAGAAAAAGGAAAGAGGAGGTCGTTTGCAAAACGGAAAGACACGCCGTTTAAGCAAAGGACGTAAATTTGCAGAAAAGGGGAGCTGGGAGAGGATATCAAAGGAGTCTGAGAACTTGACTCAATGCTGGTTTGAGATTAGGGAAGATTGAAACTTTATTTCTTTTTTTTCTTTGATTTCCGAGTAAATCTCTTTGCCATGGGTGCTCTTGTAATGTATTTGTTTGGATCTTAATGCTTGATTTCGGATTTGTTATCTCAATTGATTTGATGAGTTGTTCTTAATGCCTTTTGATAACGTGTAATTCATCTTAGTATTTTCATCACTTTCTAGGTTTAGTTTTGGTATGATTTTGGACTTTATCGACATATTAAGCAGGATTGAGGCTTCTTCTATCATCTTCTCGTGTTTTGCAGAAAACGAAGACATCGGACATAAAGACAAACAAATGCCGCAAGACTACCTAAAATTCAGAACTACACGAGCAATTTGTGTACTGCGCCCGTCGAGCACATCGAGCAGCACGACCAGGTGAATGGAAGAAGAGAGCCCGACCGAGCACATCCAACAGCACAACCGGGTGCAACTAAAGTCTAGTGCCCGACTGAGTACACTAAATAGCTCGATCGGGCTCACTAACCCAAACATCCCCAAAGAGAACGCACGGCCCGAGCAACTCCATTGCACACTGCAACGGGTATCCGTTGGCCAATTTTTTAAGTTTTCTAACGGCGTTTCAACGCAATGGATTGCATACGTTGCTCGTCTGTTGAAAATTACAATGGATTGCAACGACTATGTGGTTCTTGAACATTCTCGGACATCCGTTGCAATCCGTTGGAAATTTCTATTAACGGACGGATCTGTTGGTCCGTCCGTTGATAATGCCGTGTTTTTTTGTAGTGAATATATATTATACAAAGGTGAATGTGAGGAGTATACCATTGGAAAAGTTTCAAATTTCTCACCAAAACCTAAACACATTCAACTACCAGACCAAATCATTCGAGAAATACTTACATTTCAAGAGTTGATTTTATTTTCTTGTTTGCACAAATTAAAGAATATGAGAAGAAGGTCATGAGTTTAATATCAATACTAGAGCTCATACACCATTAAACTAACAATTATCAGCACAATATTCTTCTGACATAATTTTGCGAAAACCAAAACAATAACCAAGTGGTAATTATGGCAAAATTTACAAAAGTCTAAATAATTCTATTGTTTTTCTTTGCTGAAATTGTAATTTAAAATTTTCCATAAAGTTCTAACACTATTTTTTGTAATGCATCAAAATCAAAATAGACGGTTCAAATGTATCTAAAATTTTAAAATACATGTATTTTTATGATGTTAATATATTTGTATTTACTATTTTAGATTTTTAATGAAATAGAGCTGTACAAAATTAATCAACATTTCAAATTTTCATCAAAATTTTAGTTGCAATTTTTTTTCCAAATCATTTAAACACTTGAGACAGAAATTTCCATCGCAAAAGTTGTTGCAATTTGCGAAGATATTTCTGTAAATTGCAATTAGTTTTGCAAATTTTTTACATTTTCGTCACAAGGCTAGTTTATTACGTAGAGATTTTAGAAGTTTACACCGAGTGGTGTATATGTATAGTACCATTTTGGTCAATATATATATAATTTCAATATAGAATCTATATAACGGCAACAATTATTGAATATTAACAGGATTTTACGATATTGTGATAAGGACCAATGTGGAATAATGATGATTGATCACTAAAGATATTGAACAGAAAAACAAAGCAAAGAGCTTTCTGTTTCACAACAACCCAACCCTAATTCCCCATTTTCCATTAGTGATGCATAAGCTTGTGGTACTCCACAGTGTAAATTATGCACATGTCACTTTTAGTTTTGTTTAGGCAAGGAATCTTAGGTTTTAATAACCACTATTATTAGTTTACTGACATATTATCTTTTGTTATCTGTTTATGTTGTTATGCAAGGATTCTAAAATTAAATCTCATATTTATATTTATTTAATTTGTTTCAAACATTTAAAAAATATATTCAGTATTTAATTTATAAATTTATCTATTATTTTATATTAGAAATGGACAAATATCGAATTATTCGTATTCAATCCATATTTGATCTATATTGAACCAAAATGCAAATATAAAAAAGATCAAATATAAATACAAATACAAATAATAAAAGTTAGATATTCGACAAATATAAATACTAATAATAGATTCAATTATCTTAACTATTCGTATATATATATATAATACTAAATAGATAATTTATTAAATATATAAATATATTTATAACAATTTTAATTTCAAAGGATTAAATTGCAACTAATAAAATTTTTAATCTCATTTTAATAAATAATTTTATAATAAGTTTATTTTAAAAGGATTAAATTGAAACTCTGAACATTTTTAATCTCAAAACAGAAATATATAGAAATATCTACAATGAATATATTATAGACAACTAAATCTATATATTAAAAGTTGGATAAATGAAGACTTGTCATTCATTCTCTCTTCTCAAGCTTCCACGTCATCAAGTTAAGTTTTTTTGTTGTTGTAATTTTTTATGTCAATATTAGTTACAATTCATAAATTTCTTTTAAAAAATTATATATTAGTAATATTAATATTTTGAAGAAACATAAAATATGTAAGTTAAATTTAAAGAATATTTAAGTAATTATATATGTAAATCTATATATTAAAAGTTGGATAAATGGAGACTTCTCATTCATTCTCATTTTTCAAGCTTGCACATCATCGAGTTAAGTTTTTTGTTGTTGTAAAAGTTGGATAAATGGAGACTTCTCATTCATTCTCTCTTCTCAAGCTTTTCCACATCATTGAGTTAAGTTTTTTTGTTGTAATTTTTTTATTTCTATATTAATTACAATTCATAAATTTATTTAAAAGAGTTAAATATTAGTAATATTAATATTTTAAAGAAACATAAAATATTTAGGTTAAATTTAAAGAATATTTTAGTAATTATATATTTAAATCTATATATTAAAACATTCAAAAATCCCTTGCTCCTCAGCCATTCTCGCATCTCAGCCCTCCACCTCAGCAACCTGCATTTATTAAAAGTTTGCCTTCTCTCTCCCACGATCTCTCGGTAGTGAAGGTGAAGAAAACAAATGGTGAGCCATCGGATAGTAAGACCAAGAGGCTCTCTTCTCTCCCACATCCATTCGAAGAATGATTGGTTCTTTTCGAAATCCCGAAGAAGACATCTCAACGTTGATTTCACGGTTCCATCTTTGAGCCTGATAGGACTTGTCCATTTCACCGAGGCGCGATGGAGAGAGATTTTCTCGGGTTGGGCTCAAAAGCTTCTCCTATTACTGTGTTAGAGCTGAGTGATCCAGACAGTACTTGGGTCGCACAATGATAACTATTGTTGTTTTCTCTTCTTTATTCACGTTCAAATTTCTCATCTTTCGAGTATTGCATCTTGATACAATACAATACTCAAAATTGATTAGGGTTCATCATGATTTCAAGTATTGTATCTTGATACAATACAATACTCGAAATTGATTAGGGTTCATCGTGCTTTCGAGTATGTTCAAATGTCAGGATTTATGCTCTTTTCTATTGATGTGTATGTTAATGGATTGTGGTCCTTTTTGATCTAACAAGCTCCTAAAAAATTGATTAGGGTTCATCGTGCTAGTCCACGGGAGAGCATATATTTCAGACCTGCACAAGTGAAGGCAGCAATAGTCACATGTGGTGGTCTTTGCCTTGGTCTCAACGATGTCATCAGACATGTGAGGACATGCTTTCTTCTGTGATGTATAGGCATTTGTGTTAAGTCTGCTTATTGTTCGATGTTTTGTAGATTGTCATCACTCTTGACATATATGTTGGCCTGCCGTTTCAACTATCAAAGAAAGTGGTGCAAAATATTCATATATCTGGTTGAAGCTTATTAGGAGTTTCACGTGGACCGCCGTCAGTTTCCGAAATCTTTGATAGCCTACAAGCTTCCACATCATCAAGTTAAGTTTTTTTTGTTGTAAAAGTTGGATAAATGGAGACTTCTCATTCACACTCTCTTCTCAAGCTTCCACATCACCAGCTTCAGTTTTTTTTGTTGTAATTTTTTTATTTCTATATTAATTACAATTCATAAATTTCTTTAAAAGAATTAAATATTAGTAATATTAATTTTTATAGAAACATAAAATATTTAGGTTAAATTTAAAGAATATTTTAGTACTTATATTTGTAAATCTATATATTAAAAGATTCAAAAATCCTTGCTCCTCAGCCATTCTCGCATCTCAGCCCTCCACCTCAGCATCCTGCATTTATTAAAAGTTAACCTTCTCTCTCCCCCGATCTCTCGATAGTGAAGGTGAAGGAAACAAATGGTGAGTCATCGGATAGGAAGACCGAGAGGCTTTCCTCTCTCCCACATCCAATCGACGAATGATTGGTTCTTTTCAAAATCTTGAAGAAGGCATCTCAGTGTTTATTTCGCGGTTCCATCTCTGAGCCTGATAGGACTTGTCCATTTCACCGAGGCGCGATGGAGAGATATTTTCTCGGGTTTGACTTAAAAGCTTCTCCTATTACTGTGTTAGAGCTGAGTGCATTGATCCAGACTGTACTTGGGTCGCGCAATGGTAACTATTGTTGTTTTCTCTTCTTTATTCATTTTCAAATTGCCATCTTTCGAGTATTGCATCTTGATATAAAACAATACTCAAAATTGATTAGGGTTCATCGTGCTTGCGAGTATTGTATCTTGATACAATATAATACTCAAAATTGATTAGGGTTCATAGTGTTTTCGAGTATGTTCAAATGTCAGGATTTATGCTATTTTCTGTCGATGTGTATGTTAATTGATTGTGGTCCTTTTTGATTTAACAAGCTCCTAAAAAAATTGATTAGGGTTCATCATGTTGGTCCACGGGAGAGAATATATTTCAGACCTGAACAAGTAAAGTGATCATCTCGTTTTCATGCGTATTTTTTGCACGATTTTGAGATGTTTATGATATAGATGCGATGCTTTACGTATGATTCTGTATCCGTTTTACTTGTTTTTGTGTTTTCTTGTTCTTACAGGTTTTTATGCGTATTCGGTTCATTTCGGAGCTAAAGGACGTGCACGAGACAAAGTACCAACATCGAGGGTCATCACGGAACAAATGAAACGAGAATTGGCGAAGAACACACACTATCCACGCGGGTAACTCCCTAGCCCGAGCGAGCATTTATTACGGTGATTTTTTCCAGCAAATTAAACACGAGTCGGGTAAGAACTACCACGCCCGGGGCCTCAGCCCGAGCGGGCAACAACACAGCCCGACTGAGGCACCTTCTAGCCCGAGCGGGTCGCCCGTTTTCCATCGCATTCTTGTGCGATCATCCTCCCCGCACCCGAGCGGGTCACTTACCCAGCCCGCGCGGGTCGCGTCTGTCACCTGTAACTCCAAATAAACTAATTTGTCTTAAAAAAAATGGAAGTTTGTTGGGGACTTATACAATAAGGAAAACGACTTTAGAGAAGAGGAATAAGTGATATTTTGCTGGAGAAAGTAATGGAATTGTCGCCCAGCTTATTCAAGAATGGAAATTCATGAAAAGACAACAATCGGTGGCTGTTGCAACAAAAGGAAGAACTGAACGACCGAAAGAGAAACAAGGGAGAAAAGGAAAGAAAAAAGGAAGGAAAGAAGAAGAGAGGAGTGAGAGGTCGAGCTCATTCACTCAGTTTTCGAGTTCTTGATCGAGGAGAGAGAGTAGAGAGAAGGAGGAGGTTCTTGCGAAGGAGACTTACAAGGAGCATTGGAGATCAACCCCACACTTCGGTTTCGTTTGGTTTTCATGTTCCTTAGACCTTCTATTTTGTTTATGATTGTTTTTGGACGCATGAGCGAGTTGTTTGTTTGTTCCAGGAGAAGGGATTAGCCCATGGCTATCCCGGACCCACTTTTGATTTATCTTTGAGTACATCTTCCCGTTTTCGTTTATCTATTCTTTATCTGAGTGCTTAATTTACTTGTGTTTGTGATGGCCACGTAGATGCATGTGTTAGGGATTAGGAGAATGACCGAAAGGAGAATTCTAGTCCTAGAAGATCAGGTTTAGAAGAATCGAGATTAGGCCACGAAAGTAGGGTAGCAGCGTTTGAGGGTAAAACAGATGAATCACAGGTCTTATGGGTTTAGTTCAAGGTGTCAGCCACGAAAGTAGGGGGTAACTTGACTAGATCACGTGTCTATGCCTCGAGAGAGGGTAGATATCATATTAGGATCGTTGGTTTCAGTAGTCTTGTGGTGAAACCGGTTTCCTGGAACGTTTGTCTC
Source organism: Gynandropsis gynandra (assembly GCA_036759665.1). Lineage (NCBI taxonomy): Eukaryota > Viridiplantae > Streptophyta > Magnoliopsida > Brassicales > Cleomaceae > Gynandropsis > Gynandropsis gynandra. The sequence continues at coordinate 30,346,099 of CM071865.1, forward strand.
ATTCTTAAGAACTAGTTTGTTTATTAGTTTTTAGTATTTCATTCTTAAAACCATATTTCGTTTGTTAGCAAGTATGATTCGTAGTTTGAGTTTAGGTTGTGTTGCGTAGTCCCTGTGGGATCGACACCTAAAGTACTACACATGTTTCATGCATTTGCGGGTAGTTTAGGTTATTTGTTTAACTTTGATAACGCATCAAGTTTTTGGCGCCGTTGCCGAGGACTATTGTCAACGCGTCTTAGATTCGAGCCTAAAGTCTTACTTATTTTGTTTTTGTTTTTGTTTTCTTTTCTTTCGTTTCTTTCTACCTGATTCCGTCTATTTGTCCTTTGTTGGTTTATGACCAGGTCTCAAGGTGTTTCAAATCTACTCCAAATCGACCCAGAGATCGAGCGAACTTGCAGACAACTGAGAAAGAGCAACACAGAGCCATCAGATCAACGAGATATGGATAATCAAAACCGCCACGAGCAGCTTCAATTACCTCACGGTAATTTGGGGCAACTGCAGCAACAGCCACTCGCACCTCAACCGCGAGAACCACAGGCTCCTCAACCACGTCGAATCAGAGATTACGTGGTGCCGAACATGAACAACGTGCAAACAACCATAAGGATGCCTGCTGTTTCTAGGGAACAGTTTGAGATTAAGCCTGCAATGATCAACATGCTTTATCAAAAGCAATTCATGGGTGAAAATCACGAGGATCCCCATCAGCACCTCAGAGACTTCCTTGAGCTTTCCGGTACATTCAAAATACATGGAGTCTCAGAGGACGCGATCTTGCTGCGTCTCTTCCCCTTCTCAATTGGGGGATGAGAGAAAACTTAGCTGCAATCGCTTCCCGCTAGATCTATCACTACTTGGGATCAGCTCTGCACATTGTTCTTATCACGCTTCTTTCCTCCGAGCAAGACGATTCAGATGAGGGGGGAAATCACAACGTTTAGATGCAGAGATGGAGAGACTTTGTTTGAGGCGTGGGGCAGATTAAGGATCTTCTACAGTTGTGTCCACACCATGGTCTTGAGCAGTGGTACGTTATCCAAACCTTTTATAATGGAATTTCAGATGAACACCGAACAACGTTGGATAACGCTGCTAGAGGATCATTTATGGATCTGAGCATCGAGGGGGCATACGAGCTGGTTGATAACCTTTCCATGAACCACACCATGTGTTCAACACCGAGAGGTATGCCTAACAGCACTCGTCGCCTATACGAGTCGAATCAGAGCAGAGCGACGGGCAACACAGCAAACACCATGTATTGTGTGAATTTGGAGATACGGAGCATGTAACGTATCAATGCACGGTACGTGAGGATTTTGAATAGATGAACTATGGCCAGTAGCAAGGAAACACTCAATTCCGGAATACCTACAACCCGAATTGGAGGAATCACCCGAATCTTTCGTATCGAACGAATCAACCGGTAAAGTATTCGGGGTTTCAGCAAAGGCAGCAAACATTTTAGCAAAACAATCAGCAATTTGAGCAATCTCAGCAAGTTCCGCAAGCTCCTAAACCTTCTCAAGCCTCTTCGTCAAACCTTGAAGGAGTGTTGCTCGAATTTATTAAGGAGCAAAGGCATCAACAGTCGACTCAAACCAAATTCAACGCGGATGTGAGGACAGCGATTAGTGAGCTTAAATCTCAAATGGAATCCTTGAGCACACATGTGAAGATGTTAGAAAATTCCATAGCACAACAGGCCACCTACCGGCGTACAAACCTCCAATACCGTATCCTCAACGGTTGGTGAGCAGCAAGAACGAGGTAAGGTATGGACGGTTTGTAGAGATCCTCAAGAAGCTTCCCATCAACATACCATTCAACGAGGCTCTCCAAAAAATGCCCACGTACGCCAAATTCCTCAAATAAATTCTGCCAACAAACGACGTATCGAAGAGAGTGAGAAGGTAGCACTTACCGAGGAATGCAACACCATTCTTCAAAACAAGCTGCCCCCAAAGTTGAAGGACCCTGGAAGCTTCTCCATTCCGTGCACAATAGGTAATCTTGATATTGTTAAAGCTTTGTGTGATTTACGAGCAAGCGTGAGCCTCATGCCACATTCGGTCTTTAAGCGGATGAACTTCGACGATTGGGGATTGTTGAAAACATTCCCACCAAGGTAGGTAATCTTTGTATACCCACTGACTTTGTTGTACTTGATATTGAAGAGGATGCTAGGATACCGATTATTCTTGGTAGACCGTTCTTAGCTACTGCAGGTGCGATGATAGACGTACAACAAGGAAAACTTTCCATACGTATCGGAGACGAAACGATTGAATTCAACTTATCCAAATCCATGAACGGACCCTCCATCAAGGAGTCTTGCTTTTGAATTGACTTGTTGAACAAGTTAACGAACGACACGTTTGATCAAGTAAGTAATTCTGATCCACTCGTTAGATGCTTAACTCAAGTTTGCAAAGATGCGAGTTTATCGATGAAGAAGCTGAGGCATACGCAGAATTTATGAGTCCTATTGAAGCGCTAAGAGACGCCCCATGCGAGGAGATACCACACGAAGCACAAGCTGACTTCACAGTGGAGAAGGCGCCCAAACTCGAGTTGATGCCTCTTCCTTCTTCTCTTCGGTATGAATACCTCGGACTTAATGATACATACCCCGTTACTGTTAATCCTGACTTGAGTGCAGATGAGACCTAAAAGCTACTTGAATGCTTAAGGAAGCATAGGAGAGTGATCAGATACACCATCGAGGATATCAAGGGACTAAGCCCTTCGTTATGCATGCATCGAATACTCATGGAGGAAAGATCACTTCCCTCTCCCATTCATCGACCAAATGTTAGAACGGTTAGCGAATCATGCCTATTTTTGTTATTTGGACCGATATTCTGGTTTCTTTCAGATTCCCATTCACCCTCAAGACCAAGAGACGACGACTTTCACGTGTCCTTATGGGACATTCACTTACCTTCGTATACCTTTTGGCCTCTGCAACGTTCCGGCTACATTCCAGCGTTGCATGATGGCAAACTTTTCCAATTTAATTGAACATATCATGGAAGTGTTTATGGATGATTTTTCGGTTTATGGGTCTACATTCGATGATTGCCTCGTTAATTTTTCTAGAGTGTTGCAGCGATATGAGGAAGCGAATCTTGTTCTTAATTGGGAAAAGTGTCACTTTATGGTGAAGGAAGGTATTGTAATTGGACAACCAAAGCTAACTAATGTACATTTTGTACAAGGACTTCAAGAAAATTTGATCAGTATTAGTCAACTATGTGATCAAGGATTACGTATCTCTTTCTCACATGAGAAGTGCGTTGCCACAAGCGAGGATGATACGAATGTTCTCAAAGAAAAAAAGAGCATCTAACAACTGCTACATTTGGGCAGAAGAAGTAAAGTGTTATCATGCTACACAAGATCCGATTCACCTTTGGTATCAACGTTTATGACATGTTAATTATCGAACTATTATTAAATTGTCTAATTCTGAGTTGATTTGAGGTATGCCAGGGATGTCAAAGACAAAGGATGTTATCAACATGGGAATGGCTAGGGCAATGCGGCACAGTAAGAAACAAAATTCTACGTCCCTATCCACGACAAAAGCGAAATATATTGCATTAGGAAGTTGTAGCACACAACTCATTTGGATGAACCAAATGTTGTCGGATTATGGTATGGATTCTAAATCTTTCATTGCTTATTGTGATAGTACAAGTGCCATAAACATTTCAAAGAATCCAGTACAACACTCTAGAACAAAGCACATTGAAATTAGACATCATTTTCTTAGAGAGCTTGTTGATAAAAAGTAATTAAAAATTGAATATGTGCCTACGGAACGACAATTGGCTGATATTTTTACCAAACCTCTAGACATTAACCACTTTGTGAATTTTAGAAAAGCACTTGGTGTGTGCGACCTTTAATTTAAAAATAAAAGGGTAAAGAATGTGCTTTATTGTTTGAGAAATATTTTAGTATGAGTATATTTACGCTGATATTGAGGTGCACCTAGTATATTGGAAAAATCTTTTAGTGCATAGTGAAACAACACTCCTACACTCTGTTATCAATAAAGTACTTGAAAAATGTACAATCATTGATAAAAGTGCAATGGAATTGGCTCAGGTCTGTGGTGAGGCAGATATCCATCTTTGACGTCTTAAGGGAAAAAGGTTAGTAAAAAGAAAAACAAGAAAAGAAAAAGATAAAAGAACAAGAATATTCAAGAATGCATATGCAAGAATAAACGTAAAAAGTGATGATAAAAGAACAAAACCTACATACTCTGTTATGATTTGATCATAAGAGTATAGACTAAGTCTAAGTGTTGGGGAAATCTGTCAGTTTTGACGATCTAAAAGTCTAGAGTGTTTGTTCTTAATCAGGTACAAGATTTTATTTTTATTACTTGGGGTGTACTTGGTGGATGTGTTAAGTATATTTGTGAGTATATTTAAAAAAGAAATGGTTGAAAAAGTGTTCTTGAAGGATTTCGTGGTAAATGTCAGCTAAATTGAAGTGAAGTATCATATTTCGAGTAGAAATTGTTTTTTTAAATAAAGGAAATAAAAATGTGATGAGATTAAAAGAATAATTAAGTTCGATACTGCATGCATTGTTTATCATTTGAATGTGAAAGTTGAAATTCTTTGTATAAACAAAACTCTAATCCAATGGCGTCGAAGGGAAAAGATCAATCTTCTGCAGGAATGTTAAGAAGTTGAAGTCAAGTTGCTATAAGGACTACAAGGAGTATTGTTTTCTCGATCTTTCCCCTCTAATTTCGAATTTGCTTTAATTTTTTCTGTGAGTCTCATACAGGGGGAGAATTTTTCTTCTTATACTCACACAAACAGGAGGAGAATGTACTAGTGCAGGCGTAATTTTTACTTATGCAGGCAAACCTGAAGACATGCAGAAGTGAATAATAATCGTGGATAGTTGGTGTTTGGTCCTTCAAAGATATGGATGATGCGATGATGTGTTTGTTTAAGTATAAGATAAAAAAGGGGAGATTGTTAAAGTCTTTTTGGTCTTAAGTGGTGTGCTGGAAGTTTCATGTTTGAATAGGTAAAAATAAACAAATCAAAGGCTAACAAATTGGAGAATATCAAGGGAGCTAAAAACATGGAGATTTGTTTGAGAAAATCAAGGAGCATGAATTATGGAGATTTGTTAGCAACAAACACATCAAGAAGACCTCTATATAAAGAGTGTTGATCCTATGAACGAAATTAAGACTTCTCCATCAGAAAAGAGTGTGCCTAAAAGTCTAGAGAGAAGTGGAGCTTAAACGGAGAAACCGAAATAGTGTTTCTTTAACTTTTTGAGTGGATTTACGTAAATCTTAGATATTGTATCTAGGGGTTTGGGGGAGAGTGATTCGTAGAGTCATTCTGTAACCTAAGGCTATTGTGAAAATACTCTTACGCGGTCACATACGGAGTGTGTGACGTTTGAGACTTGGAATTTGGATTCAAGACGGGTAGAGTCTGAGGGGAAGTCTGAGTCTGTATTCAAGTAGACCTGGAAGACCGTTTGAATTAAATAGGAATTCACTCATTTATATTGTGATGCATTTTATTCAATACTTTGTCATATACGATCACTTCTTCATTGAACTAATGCATAACATTTATATACATTCTAAAAATTACAATGTTATATCTTCTTGCGCATCGCGCGGGTATATACCTAGTTAAGTTTTTTTTAACTTGGATAAATGGAGACTTCTCATTCATTCTCTCTTCTCAAGCTTCCACATAATCAAGTTAAGTTTTTTTTTGTTGTAATGTCTTTATTTTTATATTAATTACAATTCATAAATTTCTTTAAAAGAATTATTTATTAGTAATGTTAATATTTTAAAGATATATAAAATATTTAGATTAAATTGAAAGAATATTTTAGTAATTATATATATAAATAAATAACAAATTAGTAAATAATTAAAAACAAAAATATGTTTATTTAAAATAAAATCTAAGATAAAAAGGTGGATAAGTTTTTTTTTTATTCAATATTTCTTCTCAAGTTTCCACATCATCAAGTTAATTTTTTTTAAAATTTTTTTGCTACATTAATTACAATTCATAAATTACTTTAAAAGAATTATATATTAGTAATGTTAATACATTAAGACACATAAACTATTTAGATTTAATTTTGATAATATTTTAGTAATTATATAAGTAAATAAATAGAAAATTAATAAGTAAATAATTAAAAACAAAAAAATTTTATATGTTTATTTGAAATAAAATTCAGTAAACTATTAAACATTGACAAAAGAAATAAAATTCAATAAACTATTAAACATTGACAAAATAAATTATTAGACAAATATTGATTTTAGTTATATATATTATTTATTTATTTTGAAAACTAAAATGTGATATTAAATGATTTTAATAAATTTAAATTAAAAAACTACAACTACAAGTATTTAAAATTAGATATATTATTGAAAACGAATTTTGGATTAAAAAAATTAATACCCATCATATCATTTACCCTTTCTAATTAATGTATATTTTCATATAATTATATCCAATCTATCGTTTAATTATTATCCATTTTCTCTACAATTAAAATAAATAAATAATTTTTATATATTAAAATTCTACAAAAAAAATGATCCATAAAAAAATAAAATATATAAATAGACAAAGATAATATCATAATTTAATTTTAATTTATATATTTTTTCAACACTATCGTTACAAAATAAAAATTTATTCACGCAATGCTCAAATAAAAATATTAAATTTTGACAAAATAATTATTAAAAAATATTTGTTTTTGTTATAAATATTATTTAAAATTAATTATCTTCAAAAAAATTTAAATTGAACATATTTAAATAAATTTAAATTTATAAAAAATGGAATGAAAAAAGTTATTGTTCATGAGATCATTTATTGTATTTAATGTTTATGTTCTATACAACTTTGATTCAATCTATCTCTTAATTAATTTCTATTTTTTGTATAACTAAAATAAATAAATAATTTCTCATATATTAAATTTTTACAAAGAAAATAATCTGTAAAAAGATTAAAATATATAAATAAACGAATATAATATCATAATTTATTTTGAATTCATATATATTTTTAAAATTTATCGTTACAAAACATAAATTTATCCGTGCAATATGCGGGTTATAAACTAGTTATAAATAACAAATAATTAAACATAACCCTAATCTTTAACTTTCACTCTCCTTTTTTCTTACGCCGCAACACTAACTCATTTTCCTATCTCTTCTAACTTGCTCTTTCTTCTCCCTCTCTTTCTCTCTTCTCTTCCTATTCCCTCTTTTTCTTTCCTTTCAGCGATTTGAACCCACACACAATCATTGGTGTCGCACGTGTCTTTCATCTGGTCGTCTTCTGTGTCGTCCATCTGACCGTCTTATCTAGTCTTTCCTCACGTACATATTCCCGTCGCACGCATCTGGCCATCTCTCGCATCTTTCATCTGGCGTCTTCCGCATCTGACAGTGTCTCACCTCTCCCATCTACCCATCTCTTGCATCGTCCGTTTGGTCATCTGCCCTTCGCCCGTCGCCTGTGCTTGTCCATCGCTCACTTGGATACGGATATCCGACGAATATTGTATATTCGACAAATATTCATAAATACAAATATTCTCAATTTACGAATACGAATAGTCGAACATATATTTTTCGAATACAAATACAAATAGTAGAAAAGTTACGTATATTCCTTATTTGCTCATCCATAATAATAATAATAATAATAATAATAATAATAATAATAATAATAATAATAATAATAATTAACTAACACATTACTTTATAAAAATAAAATTAACTTTTAAAATTAGTTATAAATTGATCAACAAACATAATCTTCATTAAATTATCAATTGATCAATTTTGAAATAATTTCAAAGTTTTAATATATAGTAATAAAAATTATGAATAAATATGTAAAAAATAGTTTTATATTTTTTCGATTTAAAAAAATTCGCAAATTTACTGATTATAGGATTCTAAAATTAACTATTGTAGGATTTTCAAATACAAACAATGCCATTATAGGATTTGTTTGTCTCATCTAAATTCATGAAAAGATTAATGAAGTGGTGATCAATACCTTAAGCATCTTTTGTATTAGTAAATTGAGAGTTTGATAACAAATTTTTAGCCATGTTGGGAACTAATAGCACATGAGATCGAGTGATGTTACATGTTATAATGGGTAGAACAATAGAACCAACATGAGATATTGGTAGGAATTTTCCATCTCCAACCAAGGAGTTGCAGAATTCAATTGTGTTCTTAGGATTTGTTGTGAGTGAGCAGGGAATAAATTTTGATGAGGAGAAGGTAGAAGCCATAAGAAATTGGCCTCGGCCTACAATGGTCGGAGAGGTTAAAAGCTTTCATTGTTTGACAGGCTTCTACCGATGATTTGTGAAGGACTTTTTCACTCTTGCAGCCCGATTGACTAAAGTAATAAAGAAGAATGTCGAGTTTCAATGGGGTGAGGCGCAAGAGAAGGCATTTGCGATCTTGAAAGAGAAACTAATGAATGCTCATCTCTTGTCTTTACCTAACTTTGCAATAAATTTTGAGATTGAATGTGATGCTTGAGGTGTGGGTATTAGAGTTGTGTTGATGCAAGAATAAAGTCCAATTGCGTACTTTAGTGAGAAGTTAAGCGGAGCACAATTGAGCTAGCCGACATATGACAATGAAATATACGCATTGGTGAGAGCATTGCCTACATGGCATCATTATTTTGGTCCAAAGAGTTTATGATTCATAAAAATCATGAATCTCTCAAGCATTTAAAATGATAACACAAGTTGTACTGGAGACATGCAAAATGGATAGAGTTCATAGAAACCTTCCAATATGTGATCAGCTATAAACAAGGTAAGGAGAATGTGGTAGTTGATGCTCTTTCTAGACGTTATGCACTAATTTCTTCTTTGGATGCGAGATTAGTCGGTTTTGAGCACTTGAAGTACCTGTACACATCTAATAATGAATTTTTTGAGTTAATTGAGACGTGTGAGAAGACTGCCCAAGGTAGATAGTACAAGTTAGATGGAATTTTTTTTCACAAGAACAAGCTTTGTATTCCAAACTATTCCATGAGAGATTTTCTTGTTAGAGAAGCACACAGGGCGATTTAATGGGCCATTTTAGTGTGACCAAGACTTTATCTATGTTGCAGGAACACTTTTATTCACCGCACATGCGCAGGGACGTCGAACACATTTATGGCCGATGCGTAACTTGCAAGAAGATGAAATCTAAGCTACAACCGCAAGGTATGTACTCTCCCTTGCCTATTCCTCATGAACCATGGACTAACATCTCTATGGACTTCGTCCTCGGCTTGCCTCGAACTAAGACGAATGATGCATCACACATTGCTACTTTGTTCTGTAATTTGGTGAGTTTGCATGGGATGTCTAGAACTATCGTGTCTGATAGAGAGGCTAAGTTCTTTAACTATTTCTGGAAGACACGTTAGTTTAAACTCGACACCAAGTTGTTGTGCTTAACGACTTGTCACCCGCAAACGGACATGCAAACTGAAGTGATTAATAGAACTCTCTCGTCTTTACTATGTTCTTTAATAAAGAAGAAACTTAAGATTTGAGAGGAATGTTTGTCGCATATAGAATTTTCATACAATAGGGTTGTTCATAGTGTTACATGTTTCTCACCATTTGAGATAGTTTATGGCTTTAACCCATTGAAGCCATTGGATTTAACACCACTATCTATGTCTGAGCTTGCTAATCTTGATGGAAAGAAAAAGGCTGAGTATGTGAAAAAAATTAATGAGAAAGCAAGGAAGAACATTGAGAAGGTTATTTTTCAATAATAAAGGGCGTACGGAGGTTATTTTTCAACCTGGAGATCTCGTGTGGGTGCATAGGCGCAAGGAGAGATTCCCATAGCAGCGGAGGTCCAAGCTTATGCCCATTGTCGTGTCATTGAGCACATTAACAACAATGCGTATAAGATCAAGTTACTAGGTGTGTATAGCATTAGTTAGACGTTTAATGTTGTTGATCTCTCTCGTTTTGATGCAGATGACACCAAAGATCTGAGGATAAATCCTTTTGAAGAGGAGGGGAATGATGAAGATATCAAGATTGATGAGGAAAGCAAGGGACAAGCTAAATAATCTGGTCTTGAAGTTACTGGGCCAATGACGTGCCACGATCCAAAAGATTACAAAATGCATTCACCAAGTTTGTTCAAACTGAATTTAGCACAGAAGCACTAGATAGAGGAGATTCATAAGGAGATTTAACTTTAATCACATTGGTTGGAGCCAATGACGTGGAGACTTGAAAAGCAAGAAGATTTGGACTTTTTTTGCTAAGCCTTAAAGCCAAAACCATAGAGTTTTGTTTAATCAGATTGATTTCCAGTTTTTGAGCTCGGTTGGTGCTTATTTGCTTGGTTTGAGATTATTTTCGGTTTATTTGGTTTAGGATTAAATAAAAACACATGTTTTTCCTTGCTATGGTTTATTTATGTCGTTTTCTATTCAATTGCAAGACATATTACGAGTCTTGAGATTTGAGAGAGTTTCTTTTGTAAGTGTCTGAACTCTAGCCTTTAACTCTTGATTTGAAGTCTTGAATTCCGACTTATAAAGCACATAACCACATGTGTCTTTACACTTTTTCAATGTTTTTTAGCTGAAGTTCTTCAGGAGTTTAGGACGTCTTCATCATTAAGACTAACCTTAGGTTTTGCTTGCTGGTTATCGAGGGGTTTTGAAACACAAATCTATTATCTATCTCGTTTTAGAACATTGAAACATGATCTGGGGTCATATCATCTATTAATCTCAGAAGTTCTTGACTTCTAACAATTGGTTAAATCCGAGTTTTCCAGAATAAGTAGCTCGTTTCATTGAGCTTAAAAGGAACAAACATATGAAATGTTTAGGTGAATGTGGAAGGGATATTTCTCATCATCGACCATGATTCTTGGATATGAGAAAACCCTAGGACATAAAATTCAAGATACCATGCGAAAAAACAAAAAAAAAGAAGAAGAAAATAGCGGAATGCTCTGAAATTATAATTCTATATTTCATTGATTGATCTTAACTGTCTCATCCTTACAATAATTTTCACTAACAACCTCTAAAATAAAAAATTTGTTAAACAACTAATTTGTTACAGATTTTGTTACGGAGAAAAGTATCTTTTGACCTTATAATTTTGTAGGTTGAGTAACTATCAGCCGATAAGAACCGTTGTGATGAGCATATTGATAGATAAATTATATAGTTTGAGTTTTGTTTATCTATTGACATGAAAGTCGATGTAATGGTGATAATAATTATATCGCTTAATGATTTTATTTCAATTTCATTTTGATATTTGACGTCATTGGATTTTATCATAACTTTTAGTAAATTCTATCCAAAAAAATTGGGTGTATTATGAAACTCTAATTTTTAGATTTTAGTAAAATCGTAGATATATTATATGTTAAATATATTATAAAACCAAAATTTATAGATTTTAAGAAAATTAGATAAAAATTTATACATTTTAGAATATTACAATATCAAACGAATTTTTGAACGATGGAAATTCATATTAAATTGGACAATTTGAAAAAAAAATAAAAGGTTAAATCGAACAATACCACCAAATGAAAAAAGAAATTGGATTAAGCAGAAATATCTAGAGGAAAATAAGCTATTGTAGGTATTTATTAAAATTAAATTTAATCTGCCATACTTGTAATCATTTCAATGTGAATATGATTAAATAATGAAATAGTTATGTCTCAGACTCAATTGTGTTTGTTTTCAGGTAAGTATACATCTCACTAATGTTAGTGGAAAATACGATCCTCAAATATATTCGGTTCAGTTCTTTTTAGTCTTATTATAAATACGATTTGCACTTCCCACTTTGTCGCTGAAACCGTAAAATCGGAAATTTGGAAATTAAATAAAAAGAACTTGCCATGGTCCATGACGGCGGAATATCAGAAATACCTTTATAAGGCTAAACCACTTCAAAAATATCTTTCCCCAAAATAATTATTAAATCCGAAAAATAAAAACTGAAGAAAAGACAAATTTGCCCTTAATGTTCGAACGTGGAAAAATAGAAGTTCGGCAGTTTTTCGACGTGAAAAACTGCCGAAAACGAGAAAGCCGAACAGTTTTTCGCCGTGAAACCTGTTTAAAAGTTGATAGCAAGAAAGAAATAAGTGATTTCGAACTTGAGAGGGAACGATTTGAAGTTGGCGAGAAGGAAAATGGCTAGAATCAATAGCATCACTGGCGAAGAGAGCACGAGTCAATCTTCAATGGCGTCAATAAGTGTAAGTAGTTCGATTTCTAGGGTTTTGCAAGCTTTCGAGACACAAAATGGTTTATTGATTTGAAATGGGTCAGTGTCAGTGAGTTGTCAGTGAGTCGGTTAGGTCGCAAGGGTCGCAGGAGTTGCATGAACATCTTCGACTCCGTGAGTCGGTTGAGTTGCAAGGGTCGCAGTAGTTTCATAACCATCTTGGACTCAGTTTATTGATTTGAAACGAGTGAGTGTCAGTGTCAGTCAGTCGGTTAGGTCGCAATGGTCGTTTGAGGGGCGTGGGTCGGTTGAGTCGCGGAGTGTCTGAG
>CM071865.1:30377290-30388245 GCA_036759665.1 Gynandropsis gynandra
AACATGCCATACGTAGAAGCCCTCCAAAAAATGCCTAATCATGCCAAATTCATCAGAGAGGTACTGTCCAAAGAGAAGCACATCGAAGAACGAGACGGTAGCACTCACCGAGGAATGCAGTGCAATTCTTCAGAACAAGCTACCACCAAAGTTGAAGGACCCCGGAAGCTTTTCCATTCCATGCACATAGGTAACCTCGATATCGAAAATTCTTTGTGTGATTTAGGGGCAAGCGTGAGTATCATGCCACACTCAGTTTTTAAGCGGATGGACTTCGGGAACCTCAAACCTACGAAGATATCTCTACGCCTCGCGGATCGTACGGTAAGACATCCAGTGGGAATCGTTGAAAACGTTCCCACCTTGGTAGGTAAGCTTTGCATTCCCACCGATTTTGTTGTACTTGAGATAACGGAAGACGCTAGAACACCTATTATTCTTGGTAGACCGTTCTTAGCTACTGCAGGTGCCCTGATAGACGTACAACAAGAAAAGCTGTCCTTACGTGTCTGAGATGAGACGATCGAATTCAATCTGTCCAGCCCCATGAATGAATCCTCATTCAAGGAGTCTTTCTTTACAGTTGATTCGCTGGACGAGTTAGAGAAAGACACGCATGATCATGTAAGTGCATCCGATTCTCTTTTACGGTATTTGACACAAGTTTGCAACAATGCAGGATTTGCGGACGAAGGAGCTGAGATGTACACGAAATTCATGAGTGCAATTGTAGCACTAGGAGACGTCCCATGTGAGGAGATACCACGTGATATCCATGCTGGTTTCACAGCGGAGAAGAAGTCCGAACTTGAGCCCGACCCTCCACCGTCTTCTTCTCGGTATGAGTACGTTGATTCCGATAAAACATAGCTCACGTTTTTCAGGTGGTTTCGTTTCATTTTCTTTTGACTTTTTAGTTTTTAGGTTATTTTTGCGATTTTTAGTTTGTTTTTGGGGAATCCTAGTGTTACTTATGGGGATGTTTAGACGAGGTTGCTAGGTTGGTCTGTCGTTTATTTTCTCTACCCAGATGGTCATACTTCGAGTAGATGATGCTTTGATTCTGCTATATTGGGGATTATTGGATCATATAAAATCGAGCTTGTTTTGCAGATTAAAAGCACACACTAACACTCCGCTGTCGATAGAAATAGTGCCTAATAAGCATGATCCAAAATCGATATGAGTGCATCGACCTTGATACTCCTTCAGTGGCTCGGGTCTAAGTGGTGGGTTGGCGATCATCTTTCTACGTCCTAAGGGCATGGCACAAAAAGCCGCCTACTCCGCTGCGCTCTTACACGAGATGCATGAGTATATCGTATCGGTAGTCTGGGTCTAAGTAGAGGCTGGATCCCTTCAAATCCGACGTCCTAGAAGCCTAGTGTGTATGCAAAAGAAAAAGAAAAAGAAAAAAAAGAGAAGAATATAAAAAAAGAAACAAAAAGGAAAAAAAAGAAGTCATAAAAAGAAAACAAAAAGAGAAAGAAAAAAGAAAAAAGAAAGAAAGAAGCTCGGAAAGAAAGAAACAAGTATCCTCGGTTGATCTAGGTTTGGCATTGCCTGAAGTCTTGTTTGGTGGAAGGAGTTACGGTAGCGTGTCTAGTTTCCTTTGATTTAATTTCTCATGGGTAACCGTGGTGGACCTAGGATTAAGACTGAAAACTCGATTAGGCCGAATTTGCTCTCGACATGTTAGTTGATCGGTTAGATTCGCTTTAGCGGTATTTCTAGAAGAAGGGGGAATTCTCGTGTTTTTATACTCCATATATTCCACGTTTACGTTTGCTTAGGGACAAGCAAACATTCAAGTCTGGGGGATTTTGATCATCTCGTTTTCATACGTATTTCTTGCACGATTTAGGAGTCGTTTTTTATATATATGTGTTTTTTTACGTATGATTCCGTTTCCGTTTTACTTGTTTTCGTGTTTTCATGTCCTTACAGGTTTTTACGTGTATTTGGATCATTTTGGAGCTAAAAGGACATGCACGGAGTTAAGGAACAACTTCGAGGATCATCACGGGACAAACGGGACGAGATTTAGCATGGAAAGCCTCCACCAGGTCGGGCACAACTCATGCACGATCGGGCAAAACCTACGGCCAATTTTGTGCACAATTCATGCACGACTCGGGCATGAATATGCCCGACCAACTGCCTTGTACCCGAGCGGGTGCTCACCATGCCCGATCGGGCATCCATTGCAGGCCACAACCTGCACGTTCTGCCCTAGCCGCACCCGAGCGGGCACATTGTGTTCCCGAGCGGGTCGCGACCCGAGTAATCAGCAAAATTAAGTTAAATTAGCTTAAAACAAAAGGGAACTCGTGGGGGCAATTAAGGCAACACTTAGACCGACATAAGAGGCATAAAAGAGGCCAAAAGATGTCACTAGAAGCAGCTTACAAGGGAGATTAATTCAGTTCGTGATTGGAGAAGAATTCTTGCGAGGAGGCAAGCAAAGAGCATTGGAGATCAACCCGACACTTCGGTTTCGCTTGGTTTTCATGTTCCTTAGACTTTCTATTTCGTTTATATTTGTTTACAGACGCATGAGCGAGTAGTTTGTTTATTCTAGGAGAAGGGTTTAGCCCTTGGCTATCCCGGAACCACTTTCTATTTATCTTTGAATGCATCTTCCCGTTTTAGTTTATCTATTCTCTATCTGAGTGCTTGAATTTACTTGTATTTCCTTAGATAGCTTAAACTGGGATTGCATGATAGATAGATTGATCGTTGGTTTCGGTAGTCTTGTGGTGAAACTGGATTCCTAGAACGTTTGTCCTATCGTTAAGAACCAACTCATTTATTTACTTTCAGTATTTCATTCTTCATCCATATTTGTTCGTTAGCAAGTTTGATTCATAGTTCGAGTTTAGATACTTTTGCGTAGTCTCTGTGGGATCGACACCTAAAATACTACACACGTGTCGTGCACTTGCGGGTAGTTTAGGTTATTTTATTTAACTTTGAGAACGCATCAATTAGCAAATACACCCATATAGAGCGTTAATTGTCATCAACTATTGTGAGGAAATACGATGCTCTAGATAAAGACGGTGAATTATTAGTGCCCCAAACATCACAATGAATTAAATCGAAAATGTGATCAGCCTTATTATTTCTATCCGGAAAAGTTGACCGAGTTTGTTTGGCTCGGAAAAAAATGTCGCAAGGAGGCTTATTTTTCTCTTCGGAAACTCACGTTCCAACACAAACAGAATTAGACAAATTACTCAAAATATAATCTGACAGGTGACCAAGACGTCGGTGCCATAGATCTCAGGAAGATTCTTCTATGACTTGATACATACGCACTCCCATTGCTCCCCGAAACCGATAAACCCCGCCACATTCTTCACCCACTCCAATCGACATCCTCGTCCTACGGTCCTGTATGAAACAAAATTTCCCGATGAATGTCATAAGACAGTTCCTCTACTACACCAGACGAGCCACATAAATCAACGTGACTACTAATCCTGGTACATATAACACATTATGAAGCCAAATATTATTGGCCAAACAAAAATATCCCCGTTGTATGGGAAATGTATGTTGTTCGTCCGGAAGACCAATCGGACATGATATAATATCAGAAACATTAGTAAGTAACTCCAAGTTTTCGGTCATGTGTCATGAAGCACCAGTATCTTAAATCATTTCGGGTGAGCTTGTCTTACCAGAGTGTCTCTCGGTTATACTTAGGTTCTTCATGTTGAAGAGATTAACCAAGCTCTTCCATTATTCATCCTAGAAACCGGGAACATTGCTCCTATCCGATTTGTCAAGGACAAATAAATCAGATCGTGCTTTTGCGGCATTTGCACGTACGTTCGATCCTCGTCCTAATGACAGAGAATCTATGGTTGTCCCAGGTCTGGTTTTACCGCGGGTGGTGCCTTTCTGCTGACGCTCGTCCCACCAGTCTGATGGTGATGTCGTGACCTTTCTTCTTGCAATGCGAGTAGAGTTTCGTCTTTGTCTGCGTCGAATCATTCACGCGAGGTGGGTTTTCTCCGACGGCCAGAATGGAAGAGGTAATCGCAACAAAACCCATAGCATCGATCGACTCATCTTGTGTTCGAGACAAAGTCTGATACCTTTTTTTCTTGAATAATCCGATTGAAGCCTTGGTTGAGATTGGGCAACGGCTCAATGGAAAAAAGTTGAGATCGCACTGTTCAAAAACGCGATTCATCCAATCCCATAAGGAAATGGTGAATTTTCTCCTCCTCTCAGTCACAAACGAGTTCCATCTGCAGATCTCCACAGTTGTAGGTACGAATGGGCTTGTATGTTTCAAGCTCATTCATAATTGCTTCAGCCTTCCGAATAAGGCTTGAACTATTTGGCCTTGTTGTGTGTTAAATATTTTTGTTTCAAGTCATCCCACAATACTCGCACCTCATGGCCTTGTTGTGTGTTAAATGGTAACCGAAGCGCGAATCTGAGGATCGAGGGTGTTGAAAATCCATCCGATTAACATAGAATTCACCGACCCCATTCATTGAATTCGATTTCGTGGGGATGAGGCTTCGTGATTGTGTCGTCAATGAAGCTGATTTTCCGCTTCGTCCGCAAAGCATGGGTGATATGCTTTGCCCATTCAGCATAGTTGTTGTCGTCCTTCAAATGAATAGAGATGATAATGGTTCCCGATCCTTCTGAAAGGTGAAAGTAATAGGGAGAATAGGTCGATATCT
The DNA here is from genome assembly GCA_036759665.1 of Gynandropsis gynandra. Lineage (NCBI taxonomy): Eukaryota > Viridiplantae > Streptophyta > Magnoliopsida > Brassicales > Cleomaceae > Gynandropsis > Gynandropsis gynandra. Next base: position 30,382,000 of record CM071865.1, read on the forward strand.
CTTGTCCACGGGAGGGAGCAGCCGTCGGAGTAGTTGTTGCAGCAACATTGCCTTCGGTATTTCCCTCAGGAACATCGTAAATTCGTCGGTGTTTGAAGGGCCAGATCGATTCTCATTCGACCTCTTGTCGGGAACAAGGCGTGAGAAGCAACGATCGATGAATCAAGATAGAGGAACAATGCTCACGTTTCGATGGTAGAGAGCAGGGTGCTCTGACACCATGCCAAAATTAAGTGAATTCCCTTTGAGTTTTCCTTTTCATTGATTCAAAATATATGCACGTTGTCATAGCTACAATTAGGAAAAATTCAAATTCAAATCCCATACAATTAGAAAACTAACAAATTAGCTTAATAGGAGGAATTAATTCGGCCAATTACAGCTCATCCAAATCTATTATAATCAAATCTTTAAGAGAATTTTGAAATATTTGTTGTTAACATTCCAATTACTTACATCCGAATAAAACTATAAAAATAGTATTGGATAATTGGATAATTGGATTCTAACATACAAAAAAACATGATATTAATAGAAAAACAACATCTTTTCATTATTCTAGTAACTTTTGAAAAAACAAATAGTAAATTCATCATGATATTAATTTGAATTTGTTGTGATTGTTGGATTTAGACGGGACTACACAAAACTTTTTGTCTTTAAATACTGCTATGTGCAGATCTTAATCTAATCTAATATTTTTATTTGTTATTTATTTAATTTATCAATTCAAAATATTTATAATTTTTATTTATTTTCAAATTCAATGCTTCCAACATAAACATTAACATTAATTCCTTAAGAAGTATCATATTATTATTAGCCACCAAATAGATATTTTAAAGTAAACTTAATTTTGTGTGTAATCATGTGTATATATATATATATGAATTGGCTTAAACAATTGAGAGGTAAAGCCAACTCATCAATATATATATATATATATATATGTGTGTGTGTGAGAGAGGCCATGAGCAATTCGTATGTACTATTTATGAATGAAAATACATATTCAACTGAAAACGACTTTTGAATTCATTTTGGTCCACTAAAATTGATTTTTTTAAGAGAGTATGTAAAATTATGGTTATATTATTAATATATAATTCAAAATTTCATAAAACATTTATATTTGATTTATTTGTCTAAAATCAATATATTTTTTTATTTTTCTTAAAATTTCACCATATCTATATTTCCGTAGTACTTACTCATTCAAAAGAAGAAATAGATGAGAAATAACGCCAAAGACTTTAGGAGAATTAAGGCAAAGTTAAAGAAATGCATACAGATCTTGCCGCACGTCGCTTTACAGCAAAGGACTTGCAGGTTTATAAACTGTAGTTTTTCTCGTTTATATTTCTCCCCTTTTTATTATAATTAATGTGAGTTTTTACTATTATTAATTTTACGTTAACGATTAATATAATATATAAATATCATGAATCAAGTCATTTTATCAATTAATTTTTAGTTCGAATTTCTTAATTTTTATAATATCATTTGTTATGAACATAAATGGATAAGCTATGAATTTTAAAAGTAAAATTTAGTTAGAAATGAATTTAAAAATCATCATCATTTATAATAATAATAATAATAATAATAATAATAATAATAATAATAATTCACAGGAACACCATGTATAAGCATGGATAGACATAAATGCATGCGTAAAAGAGATAAATAATTGTTGCCAGAGCAATGAATACAGCATTTATTAGTACTAACATGATAGAAATAAGTGGTTAATGAATTTTTACAATTTTTCTTGGCATATTTTCTGTTATTAATATTGACCATAAACTAAAATTCTGATTTTATAATAAAATAAATTAAGCATCTAATTAGTGAAAAATTTAAAAATGATTTTTCACTGAAGTATATTAAAAGATTAGATGAATTTTTTTATTATTCATGAGTTTTAATATAATTTTCAAAAAATATATAAATCAATTTTCAATTATAAATATATAAATTTAAAATAAAATTTATTAAAATATTCAGATTCGTTAACCAATAAAACATATGAATCACTTTTTCAATTTTCGTATCAGTTATATTTATCATCGATCTTTTTATAAAAAAGAAGTGATATACAATAAGCAAAAATCAATAAAATATTTAAATTGTATGTTTTTATTTCAGAATATAGAATTCCTGTATTTAAAATATGCTAGATAATTTCAAACATTTATTTTGATAATTTTAAAATAATTAATATATTCATTAATTTTTTCTGAAAAAAAAATAATGGAGCAAAATTCTAATTCAATATTACCATTGACTTCTTTTGGCTCTTCAATGGCAACACTTCACGACGGTCACATGAGAAAAGAAAGTCAAACTTTTAATTCTTCGTCACTTTCAATGAAATTGTTTTCTCTGTAGCGACTCTTCCCCACTTATTTTTGCAATAAATTCCATTGATAAGTTTTATTTTATTTATATGAAAAATGTATATATTATATATATATTCACATATATATTTCACTTGACTAATAGCAAGTGCTTCTTTAGTATTCTCTGTTTATTTGAACTACTGTATAGATTGGTTCCACCATTTATTGGACGGTATGATTTTTAAATATTTTCAGATATAATACAGTCCAGATAAGAATTAGAATTTAGAATCGTGGAGACTTTGTATATCCATCATCCGTAACATCAATATTATAGATTTTAATTAAATTGACGTTGATGTATATTTCTTTCTTTTACAATAGATATTTGCAGAGTTTTTTTTTTTTTGTGACGAAGAAAAATAATATTATTAAAATGAGAAATAAGAATTTACAATAATGTTTCCTGTTCTCAATGCCGTCGTAAAAGAACCCACAATATAGAAATAAAAACCAATAAAATTATTAGTAATTAAGCCCTAAGGGAGCTAGTTTCAAAGGGAAAAACCCTAAAATTAGGATAAATAACCAAAATTTCAGAAGAAATTAGGGTTTTCATCGAACAGGATATCACCAATCTGTCCACCAGAATCCTCAAACAGCCACTTCTCAAAAAGTGACCACTGACTTTGGTTTGGTTTGATCTCATCTAATGAAACTGCAGATTGGTAAGATTCTGATGCCGGAAATGACTGAAATGCCCCTCCACAGTCGGTCCCAATCTCATTCTTGATCTCTTCTTTGGTGTCTAAACCTGTGGAATCGATTTGTTTGGGAGAGTTGTGAGTCTTGGCTGAGTTCTTCACCCACCCTTGCAGCAACTTTGCTATGTTCTCAGTGCTGGACGCATAAATCTTGGATCTTTCTTGCGTACCAAGAAACCTACTGGCCGATGTAGAGAGTTTAGATTCCGAGGAGGAAGAGGTAGTAGGGGCGGCGGTCATCGGTATTGACGGTGATAATGCCTCGTAAAGAGCTTTTTTCGCCATGTGGATATCGGTTTGAAGGCGTCTCTCCCATTGGCCTCTCGAGATGTTTGAATTAGAATTAGCCGAAGAATATGAAGGCGAAGAAGACTTAGAAAAACGATCTTTAGATAGGTCAAGTTCTTGCGGACTTTTTTGTAATTTGTTGAGTTTCTTCTTCAAATGGGTGTTCCAGTAGTTCTTGATGTCATTATCTGTTCTTTGTGGCAGATATGATGCTATTGCAGCCCATCTGTATCCACAAAACATAATAAAATTGTATTCAGTATCAATAACTTTCTTGTAATTAGAGAAACTTAAGATAATTAAGAAGCTTTTAAATCGATTTTAAAACCTGTTGCCTAAGAGGGCTTGGAGATGGATAATCATCTTCTCTTCATGTTCTGTGAAGTTGCCTCTTTTGATCCCTGGCCTTAAATAATTTGTCCATCTAAGCCTGCAACTTTTACTGCATCTCAGTAACCCTGAAAACATAATTAAATGAAAATTAAAATAGAATAAAAAAAATCAAAACTTGATGACATAAACAACATCAAACAGTCATATTCTTGGATATAAGAAGATGAACTTTGAATCTATATTATCATCGTAATCAATCTCAGATAAATGGTTTCGTATAAACGCTGAGAAATACATATAACACCACTTTTTATATAAAAAAAAGGTTTAATCTCTACTAAAAATGCCCATTAGACCATAAAAATCAAAGATGAAGAATAATAAAAAGAAGTATAAATTACCAGTATTGGTAGGAACAGATCTCCAATTGCCAGGACCATGTTCTTGAATGTAAGTGACAAGAATAATGTCTTCTTCAGGAGTCCATGGCCCTTTCTTCACTCCTCCTTTGTCACAACAAGGAGGCCTCACCATTTTTATTCCTTCAAGTGAAGATAAAGAAGAAGACTTCCTTTATAAAAAAAATTGATTTATTGAAACTACCCTTTTGTCACAATGATACTCTTTCTTTGCTTGGATCTTTGGGTTATAACAAGGCTTGGCGACAAAGGTCTATATCCACATGTTCTACTATATATACAAAAAAGGAATAGAAGAGAAATGCTGACCTCTTGGGGTCAATATATGCATTCAATTGCACAATTAAAATGAATTTTAATAAATAAATTAGTAAAATGAGAGAGATATGTGTAAAGCATTAACTACAAAAGTGAAGGTATAGCCTCCAAAGTCAGCTGTGTGGCAAAAGGAAAGTATCACAAAAACGCGTCGCATTCAATGTGGGTTTGCTCACTTGGGGAACCCTAAAATAGATAATAAAATAAATTATTATATAATTACAATTATAATTATCATTATTATAATTATAATTATATCACCACATATATATAATTATTAAAGTGAGATTAAATACTCACATCTCCCTTTGATTTATTGCGATGACAAAGTATATTTATGAATTGAATACTAGCTATATATATACACATATATGCATACATCCTCTTTCAGTCGCATTTCCTTAGAGCGACGCTTCTCGACTACGATGTGACAAAATATTAGACGCAAACTATTTTGGATTCAAGCCGAGGAATCTTATATAAATCTTTTGATTTCGTCTTCTGTTTTTTTTTTACTATTGATTTGTATGGCATATTCTCATTTCCACTTTTTAAATCTTTATATATATATATAATATTTTTATATTTAACCAAAAAATATATGTATATAGACTTTGTTATTCACAGACAAACGAAGGGCTCATTTAATGAAGATCATGATTTGCATTGTGATATATATTATTTGATGTTTTCGGTTTCATCAAAACGAAATAAATGAATGATTTTGTTGTCATATTGAACTAGTGGGTCTTGGTCTTTGTTATAATACATGATTGTCTACGTCATTCGTGATGTTTTTTAACTTTCTTATATATATATATATATATATATATATACATGCGTATGTAATTAAATACATTTAGGATAAGTTATGTGATTTTAGTTTTCCGATTTTTCTATAAATATAAATTTGTAATTAAATATAGTACACCCGCTAACACAAGTCATATATTGTGAAATCGGTATATATATAACCAATAGAAAATTAGAAAAAGCGTAAACATTTTGGTGTTGATAATCATAACCATATAAATTCCAAATATTCAGTTTTATGGTTACAATCTTATCAACTTGTAATATTCATTTTTCTGCCATATACTCTGAATGGCGCCGCAGTTAGCATTTAAGCTCACACATACACTTGTCTATACACAATATTATATATATATATATATTACAATACATGCATATATAAAGAAAATGCCATTATTATTTATGCGTTTTATAAATGTATATATATATTTATTAGTTCAAGATTTGAGATTTTAAATGAAAAGAAATATATGTTAAATGTCAATATTTAATACATATATATATATATTATTTGTTATGTACTATACTAATACTTAATTAGTAGTATAGTTAGATGTAATTGAATTCTGGTATAAAATTATGAAGAAAAAAATTCATGGAATATATTTTGAATTGAGATGTAATGATTATATATATAATTTGCGTGTTGAATTATTTTTTAATTTATATGGAAACATGAATATACATGTGTGATGTATGGATGGTGCTTGTGATGTAGGGACCGGCCAATCAAATTGGGGTAACTTCAAAAATACCTTCGTAGGGCTAAAACACTTCAAAAATACCCTTCCCGAAAAAGAAAATATTTCTAACTTCAAAAGTACCCGTATAAATGTTGATATTCCCAAAATACCCCTGCGACTTTACGACCCATTTTGACCCAGCGACCCAGTTTGATCCTGCGACCCTTGTCCCTTTGCGACCCTTGTTCCTCTGCGACCCTTGGACCCCTGCGACCCTTGTCCCTCT
>CM071865.1:30396416-30412422 GCA_036759665.1 Gynandropsis gynandra
GTTTTTATTTATCGGATTTAATAATTATTTTGGGGAAGGGTATTTTTGAAGTGTTTTAGCCCTTTGAGGGTATTTCTGATATTCCGCCAATCAAATTTCGTATGTAAATATTTAAATAATAATAATAATAATAATAATAATAATAATAATAATAATAATAATAATAATAATAGCTTTTACTAAATATTAATTACCTAAACTAAAAAGAATCATACATCAAACGGAGATAAATCAAAGCACTGCAAACGCATATGAACTCATGGATAAGAACAAATGCAGAGTTCAGTACATATTAATGATAATATATTTCTAGATATAGATCAATATGCATGCAATTGCTATTAAGATTTTATATGTACTGTATTTTTTTTATTAAATTTTCTTCTAATATTATTTTTTGATGTGTTTGTTCATGTTAATTTGTTAATTCAAGATTTTGAATATTTTATAAACGAATTAGAATTGAGCGGAATAATATTTATAAATATATTATTGTAATTAGTTATAATAGTTTTAATAGATTTTTTAACAAATAATAATAATATACTTTTGTTTTTTTATTTGATTTAGAATTTTAATTAAAATTCAATGATATTGACAAACTTCTTAATTACATAATTTATAATATAAAACTAATAATTTTAATATTTAATTGTATGAGACCTAAAATTGAAAAAAAAATTGAACCACAACTCATTCATAAAAACTTCACACGAAATTTGGTTATACTGTAGAATATCAATTATATCAATTTTCAATTAAAAAATAAAATTTATATATTACAAACAGAACATCATATGAAAGACATAAAAAATTGATGTTGATGATGTATTTTGTATATCATTTTATGAAAAAAAGGCTAATATATTAATGAACATAAAATTGTAGTATTAAATTTCTATAATCAAATAATAAGAATAAAAGAAAATAATATTTGATATAGTCATTCATAATGTTAGCATAACAAAAGATATGTAGGAAATCTATATATAAAATGAAAGAAAAAATAAGTCATTAAATAGCAAATGTGAATTCGTTTACTGCAATATACTAAAATACTCATTTTGTATTTTTATATTTATTTAAAGGTTTATTGTATTTTAAATAAGTATAAAACAATTATATCAATAAATTAATATTAATCTTCTAACATAACAAATATTGAGATAATATCTATTAACATTTTTCTAAATCTCACATGTTCTTTTAATCTCATTATAGTTTTATTCAACATGTATTTTTTTCGAGAGCTATATATATCATTCATTTGTCAAATAAATATATTAAAATTGTAAATAAATAATTATAAATTAATTAAATATTTTAAGAAATTTTAAATAAATCAAATATAAGATATATTTTCTCTAGTGATATATCATGTTTCTTTGAAATATATCATTTTCATATTAGTGAATGGAAGAATTTATTTTCATATTTTTATACACCTTATAATTCGTGATATAACTAAAATTAATTATTATTCAGTATTTATTTTCTTATCAATATTTATAATAATTTCAAAAATTGTTATTTTTTATCTGTTATTTATTTTATTTATTATTTAAATTAATATATCTAGAATTGTTGAAATATATTTCTAGAAAAGGGAAAAAAGATAAGTGAATCATTGGTCATATACCATCTCAAGATCGTAGTAGTTTGATCGCTTAAACATTATAGAGGTTCAAACTCACGATCCTAGAATTTATTTGCCTTTTTCACTTTTGTGTTTCATTTTGAATGCTTCAACAGTATCAAATAGCCAATTGTTGTTTTTTTTTCTTCCGGCAGCTTAAAAAATTTTGTTGTATGCATGTTTGTTCTAATAGACAATAACATTATAACTAACAAAAAAGAAACCTGCGTAAAAATTATCATAATCATGTGCTACTTCTAGCAATGCAGTGAAAACTATATTTATTGGTCGAGACCATACTAAACCATGGGCGCTTCGGCCCTCACCCTATTCCATTGAGTTTAGACTTCTTCATGAAGCTCAAAACAACCAAGTTAGTCTCAATATTCTTGTAATTTGGGTATAATATAAAAACAATATGAATTGGAATTACGTCGATGTGAATGAATATGAAAAATTCCAATATGCCAATGCAGCTAATGGGATGAAAAACAAAGATTTAAACCTACTTGCCATCACATCTTCATCCATACATATGGATCTTGAGATGAGTTTGGTACATCTATCTTTTCAGCGGTTTAAAACTAATTTAATATGTATAAGGTTATTTAGATGAATGAGTTTATGATAATACTCATAAAACGTCAGATGCATAACATTTGAAAGAGAAAAGAATATACAAAACTCATATGACTTTGGATTGCACAAATTAAGAGTTCTCCATCCTCCAAGAGACTGAAGTACTGCTTGTTGTCCCTACAGACTGGCTGAAAGCAGCCACAACCTTATGCTCTTCAAGATACATCGGATCAACAAATCATTTACAACTCAATAACCTTCAATGATATCTAAACAAAAGGCTTATAATAAATAAACACAATACAGAAAATGACCTCCCTAATTTCATCAACTGTGTGTGACCTCAATAGGATATTTGTGAATGTTTTCACGTTCCGTTTGAGAAAATCTTCAACTTTAACATTCAATGAATCAATCCTCCATAAAAATTATAAAAGATAATGTCTAGTGTTGCATTTAAAAGTTTATATGGATGTAACGAAATATGTATTAGCTTATTTAGAATGATGGGTTTATGATAATACTCATAAAACTTGAGATGCTTACAATTTGAAAGAGAAAAGAATATACAAACCTCATAATTTACGGTGTAAAGAGCCTATCACTAAAGTGATCAATCATTTCATTTAAGATATACGAAAACCTTAAACATTTACAAAGATTAAAGGATATGGGGCTAGAGGATCTTAACTTACCTAAATCGAGATTAGAAATCTAACGCGAGAGTAGTTTGGTAGGTGGAGAGAAAGGAGAGTGGTCAGAAAATTACGTTGAAGACGAAACATAGTGACAATGCTTGAGAAAGAATGAACACCGGGATAAGTGGATGCTTCAGATTGTATGCAATCATTGATGCTACATCAAAAATCAAATGAATTACCTAATAAAACAAATATTTTATGCAACCAGTTGACCTCATGAACCATTTCTTCAACTGATATGTTTTGATTTTTGTAGTAGGATTGCGAATCAGCCTTCCATGTTTAGTTGGAGATCTTATAGGATAGGAGAGTCCGCCAATTATGAGAATAGGTGATTACCCCAAGAGATCTTGTTTGCTTCCATTCTTGTTGCATCGCATTTTTCCAGAATGATTAAAAATCAAATTCACAGAAGAGAAATTCACCAAAGGAAATCGGTTGTAGTTGAATCACATAATAACCTAAAATATTTCATGAGTGAGAGAAAATGGGATCAAGAATCCTCAAATATCTAGCATGAACAAAACTACGCTTGGTCATGGTGTTTTTATCGCACTCCACCAGCTCCACCCCCCAGTCTGATCGAAACTCATCCACAGTTGAACTCCTAACCCGTCGAATTTTGAGAATCAGAAACCTACTTGGAAGAAACAATCAACGACCTTCTAGTCCCGACACGACCATCTTCGGCCCAGACTTTTATGTGGTTCCCATTGGTAGCAGAGGGTGACGAATGAGAGATTCTCTAATGTTTCAGCTTATACCATTAGGTTTTGTTCATTAAACATGTATTCAAAAGCGAGAAGAGAGGATCAAAGAAGACTGAGCGTTAGGGAGAACTAAGAAATAATTATAATGAATATTAATTTTTGAAATGTTTCTTTTAATTATAAATAAAATATTTAAAAATAAAAATTTTATGATGTTGAGGTGGCGCAAGGATGATGCATCATTTTATCCTCTTTTTTATATGTAGACTAGAAAAAGATCCTGCATGATACGCAGAATCTTAAAAATTTGTAATATATAATAAAAATTAATTTATTACATATAAATCGATATATTAGAGTTACTAAAATATTTGGATTCATGGTACTGTGTATATATCATTTTATCAAAAATAGGCAAAAATTATAATTAAAAAATTAGAATACTATAACATGAAATGGATTTTGTTTAATAAGATTAAGTGAAAATTATATTTAAAATAATCTTTTAATAATATAGGATAGTTAAAAATGAAGCCAATAAAATATTTTTGCCTAAAATATAAGTAATTGTTATAATATTTCTTCTATATCTTAAAATTATAAGAAGAAACAAAATAACTGAATCATAGTTAGAGTGAGAAAAAAATGAACAAATTTAACATATATAATATATTATTATACAGTGATACACAATGTTTGGTGTTTATCGGTTAGAAATTTAATTTAACTTTGCAATCTTTATTTTTTTTCTTCCATTTTTTTAACATTTCTCTGTATTTTCTTTTGTTATTTATGTTTATTTTAAAATGTAAAATGAAATAAAAACTCCATCATATTTCTTGTTTGAGTAACGACAAAGAAATTCTAAGGGATTCATCATATCATCCACATGAGCAAATGAACCGTTGCCTCTTCTACCGAAGGCACACCTCATTAATATAATTAATTAGTACAAATTTATAATTCACTCACCTTCCACTATTCTTTATATTCACCTTTCCACTCTAAGCTCTTCTTAACAATCAGAAAAACAAATTATTTACCATATAAAACCATGATTCTTTGTATCTCATACAAAAAGCTTGAATCAAGAAGAATTTTATAGGAGTAACTTTCATTACTCTACTTTCAAGCATAGTGATTCTATGTTCAATCGATCTTTTGCTTCTACTTCTTCAAGAGCCAAACAAACACCCTTATACTCATTGTTGTTCGGATTTATGCCACATCAAATCATTTTTGAGAATAAGCGAAGGAGAGTGTATCAAACCAGGATCGGTATAAGCCACGATAATGTTGTTCCATGATAAAACATCCTTTGATGCAATACACGTTATAACAGTTGTGGATTTACCATGGATGAATCGCAATATCAACCAAATAACATATGAAAATAGTTGTAGTGCGGTCCTGACCCGTTTTCAGTGAACATAAACCAACAAAGACAATTTGTTAAGATAAATAAAGTAAATTAACATAACTTCCAACAATTGAAAGAGACAAAAAGAAAATATTCATCTTATAAACACTTCACATGATAACAAACCACACACATAAAAACAATTTCACGTCAATAACTCATATATCATGACATGAAGCAAATATATCGGTTAAATACACATACTACGGATAACATCTATTGGCATATGGTTTACATAGAAGGAAACCATAATCTCTTATGGATATCACCAAGTGGTAAATTAAGTGAGATTGCCAATATGGTAGGTAAACTAAATCAATTTAAGATATTCGTGGTAGAAGATAACAAAGGACATGGTATCCTTGACAAATTGAATGACAATAAGCATAAATGATAAACTAAGGAATAAGCAATGATAAACTAAACCAAACTTGTAATGTATAAGAAAATTGAATATTTATATGTTATTTATTATTAATTATATGTATCAATTATTTTGATCTATATATTATTATTTATATAATTATTATTAAAAAATCAAAAATTAAAATTTTATGATATTTAAGGTGAATCGATTTTATAAACATTCACTTGATTTAAAAATTAGCAATAATAATTCAAAAATAACATTTATATGAAGCCACGTCAACAATTATATGGTTGTCACATGATATAATAATTCAAAAATAATATTTATACGAAGTCATGTCAAAAATTATGTAGTTGTCACATCATCGCTCACGTGGCTTCACCAAAATTGAACAAAAACTCAACTTTTAATAGGGGTGCTAAAGTGTTCGTCAACCCACGGGTTGACCCTAAACCAACCCGTATAAGTGCGGGCTGGGTTAAATTTTTTTTAACCCATATATAAAATGGGTTCATGGGTTGGGCTAAAATTTTAGTCAAACCATATGGGCTACGGATCAACCCGTGGGTCAGAATTAAAGATACATTCTATATATATTATATATACCCATATAAGAACTAGCTAAACATTATACCCATATATATATATATATACACACAATATATCTAATTTATATATAGTAATAAAATATATTTATAATATATTTATTATTTTTTCTAAAATAAATAATATAATATATTTTATTAAATAAAATTTCAAACATTACGTGTTCTTTCTTTTTACTGTTTGTCTTCTTCCTCCCTCCCCTATTGCCGCATTCGTCTTCCTCCTCCGTCGTCGAGAGTGCCGACTGCGAATTCTTCGGTGAGTGTTTGCTTCGATCTCTTCTTGTGTTGTGTGTTCGTCGGTTGTGTTGTTCGTCTGTGGGTTGTGTTCTCCGTCCGTCGTGTTCTGTGTCGTGTGGTCACCATTCTGTTCGTCCATCGTGTTCTTGGCCCTCGGTTGTTGTTCTATGTCCGTCCGTCGTGTTTTGTCCGCCTATCGGGTTCTATGTCGTCGGGTCGCTGTTATGTGTCCTCGGTCGTTGTTTTGTGTCTGTCCGTCGTGTTCTATCCGTCCGTTGTGTTCTGTGTCCGTCCGTCGTGTTCTGTTTCGTTCGTCCGTCGTGTTCTGTTCCGTTCGTCCGTCGTGTTCTGTTCTATGGGTTCTGTTTTTTCCGTTGTTCGTCATTGGTTCTATTTTGTTTGTTGTTCGTCGTGGGTTCTTTTTTGTTATTCTATTGTTGTAGATGAATTCTTCGACATCAGATTCAGATGAATGGCATCGCGCTACTGCAGAAGTAGCATTGGCATTGAATGAGAATATTGAAGCATCTAGCAAGGAAATAGATGTAAGTCTTACTCGTAAAAGGAAGAAGAAACTTACTTCTTTTTTGTGGAAACATTTTACTAGGATAGATGAGAATCATGTTGAGTGCATCCATTGCAAACAAAAATATGCAAAAAATACATTGATTCATAGAACTACGACTTTAGATCGTCATTTAAGAAACAAGTGTCCTAAGAAGACATTGTTTAAGAGTATGGGTATAATGTGTAGAGATGTTGAAAAAAAGTTGCAATCGAAAAAATTTGATCAAAAAATTGCTGAGGAAAAGTTTACCAAATTAATCATCGCACATGATCTCCCATTTGGCTTTATTGAGTATGAGGAGTTTAGAGACTTTGCTGCATATTTGAATTTGAGTTATAAACCTCATAGTAGGCATACTGGAAAATCTCGTGTCTTGGAGCATTTTGAAACAAACAAGGCAAGAGTTAAGTTTGAGTTGGAAAGAATTCCTAGTAGAATATCTTTGACTTCTGATTGTTGGACAAGTATCACCATTACTTTAAATAATGCATCTGCTAATGATGTTTTACAAGAGATTTTGAGAGAACGACTTGTTTGGACAATAATTTGTTGTGTGATGGTAAATTTCTACATGTCATATGTTGTGCACATATTTTAAACCTGATTTTGAAAGATGGTTTAAATGTGCTTGGTGATGTCGTGACTAAGATAAGAGATAGCGTGAAGTATATCAAGAGTTCACAATCAAGGATGATTGCTTTTGAGAGATGTGTAGAATTAGAAGGTTGCGGAAAAGGAGTTGTTTTGTCAATGGATGTGGTTACTAGATGGAATTCTACATTTCTGATGATTAAAAAGGTGCGTAAGTATCAACGAGCTTATAATAGGTTCAAAGTGGTTGATAAATGTTACAAATTTTGTCCTTCAAGTGAAGAATGAGCTAGGGCGGATAAGATATGTGATTTGTTGAGGCCTTTTGAAACAATCACAACATTGATGTCGGGTTCAAGTTATTCGACTTCAAATTTGTATTATGGACAAGTTTGGAAGATCGAGTGTTTCCTAAAGGAAAATACGAAAAGTAATGATGTTCTTATCAAGAATATGGCTTATAGTATGCTTGAGAAGTTCAACAAATATTGGAAGGAATACAGTGACATACTAGCCATGGGTGTTATACTTGATCTTAGGATGAAATGTCATTTCGTGAAACAATGTTTGAACAAGATTGATGCAAACACTTCCAAATACAAGTCAGGGCATGTGAAGATGAATTTGGCTTTGCTTTTCAAAGCATATCAAAACAAGTTCGATTCTTTAGGAAGTGATAGTAACGTTGCATCTTCTTCTCAACTTTGTATTGCAATCCAACAAAACCAACATTTGGGCATTCTTGAAGCAAGTCTTCTACTTTGTTTGTATTTTAAGTTTAACATTTATATTTTAAATATAATTTATTTATTTGATTTGGAGTTATTATCATTATAGGATTTCTATGAATTTGATGATATTTATGAGGCAAATGAAGAAGGTAAATCACTTTTGAATATCTATTTGGATGAAGAGAAATTGAGAATGTCGGATTATCTCGATTTGGATGTCTTGGGCTATTGGAAGGATAATCGACATCGATACCGTGAGTTGGCGTACATGGCTTGTGATGTGCTAAGAATTCCTATAACTAATGTTGCTTCTGAATCATCTTTTAGTATTGGTTTTCGGATTTTGAATAAATACAAAAGTCGACTTCTCCCTGAAAATGTGCAAGCTTTACTTTGTTCTCGTTCTTGGATGCATGATTTTAAAGATAACGAAGAATGTAATATAATTTCAAATATATCTATTTTTTTGTTTATAACTTGGTTTAATATATTATTTTGATTTATGTATTTATTTTTGTTTTGTTTATAGGTATGGATAATAAAGAACATAAAGAATGGAGACAAAATGTTTTTATTTAGAATTTAAACTTTTATTTGGATTTTCTCTATTGTTTTATGAATTATTTTTATGTTTTAACATTTTTAACGAATTTAGATATTTTTCTTTAAAATTTTAGACATTGTTTGAATTATTTATAATTATTTTGACCTTTTATTAATTAATTATTATACAATTGTAAACAAAAAATTCAACCCATGGGTCAGCTCATATAACCCGCAGTTTTTAGTGGTTTGGGCTGGGTTGAAAAATCTCAACCCATAAGCAATACGCGGGATGTCAAAAATTTACAAATATATAATAAAAATTAATCTATTAAAAATAATTCGATATATTAGAAATATTAAAAATTTTGGTTCATGGCATTGCGTATATATTATTTTATAGAATAATAGGTAATAAATGCTAATAAAAAATATCATAATATTATAACATAAAACTGATCTAGTTTAATAATAAAATTAAATGGAAAATACATTTTTAAATAATCTTTTAATAACACATGATAGTTTAAAAATTATGAAGCTAATAGAATATCAACGGGGTGCAAATATATTGCATTGAATTATGGATGTGAATATTTTTATCTAAAATATAATTGATTATTTTAATATTTTTTCTATATCTTAAAATCATATGAAACAATAAAATAATTTAATCAACTCACTCATAGTTAGAGTGAAAAAAACTAAAAACATGTAACATATAATATATTATTATATGGTGATACATAGTATTTGATGTTTATTAGTTAGAATTTTAATTAACTTTGCAATCTTTATTTTTTTCTTCCATATTTTTTTCAAATTTTCTCTGCATTTTCTTTTATTATTCATGTTTATTTAACAATATAAATTATAATAAAAACTGAAATCAAAACTCCATCATGTTTTTTGTATGAGTAATGACAAGAAATTTCAAGGGATTTATCGTATCATCCACATGAACAAATGAATCGTTTTCTCTTCTATCTTTATCTTCCTCTTCCATCCTCTCCTATCATTTCACCGAAAACATACCTCATTAGCATAGTTAATTAGTTCAAATTTATAATTCACTCATCTTCCACTATTCTTTATGTTCACAGCTTTTAAACTCCTATAAGATGTTATAGACTTGATTTTGTTCATTTCTTTTCACTCCAATATCTTCTTAAAAACTTGAAAAACAAATTATTTACCATATAAAACCATAATTCTTAGTATTCAAGAAGAATTTTATATCGAGTAATCTATGTCACATCCAATCATTTTGGATAATAAACGAATGAGAATTTCTCCAAACCATGATCTATATAAGATATGATGATGTTGTTCCATGGTAAAACATCCTTTGATGTGATACACATGATAATAGTTGTTGATTTACCATGGAGAAATCACAATATCAATCAAGTAACATATGAAAACAGTTGAAGTGCGGTCTTGATCTGTTTTTAGTGAACATACATTTTCTATTTAGATGATATTTAATATAGTAATAGAACTTGCGCGATGCATAGAGTTTTATTAATTTTGAATTATACAATTGAAATTTATATATCACAAATGCATCATTATTTAGAAAGACAAAAAATTAAATGTGATGATATATGTTCTATATCATTTTACGAAAAAATAGATAATATATTTAAATTTTTGTTTAAAATATCAAAAACAATTATAGGATCTAATTATTATAACTCAATAATATATGATATCAATGTTATATAAAAAATATGTGATTTTTAAA
Source organism: Gynandropsis gynandra (assembly GCA_036759665.1). NCBI lineage: Eukaryota > Viridiplantae > Streptophyta > Magnoliopsida > Brassicales > Cleomaceae > Gynandropsis > Gynandropsis gynandra. The sequence continues at coordinate 30,406,858 of CM071865.1, forward strand.
ACAATTTTTTAAGATATAATATCATAGGCGATTATGAATTTTATCATTTGTTTCATTTCATTAGTCTCTAATATTTTTCATGTTTTTATAACCGAACTTTCATCTAAGTACACAAATTTTTTATATAACTACACATCAAATATAATTTTTGAAATATTAATATATTTCATAGAATTCCTGAATATGAAAAAGTATATGTATTTATGCAACATATATATATATATATATGTTTATCTATCTTTATTTTATTTATTTGTCTCATTTAATCACTTTTCAATATTTTTTCAATTTCTTATAATCAGACTTTTATGTGAATATATTATTAATTTTTATTCACATAAATACGTAAATTTATTATATTTTACATATAAAATTCTAAATTTGAAATATCACAATATTTTATAGTTTATATATAGTTTTATATAACATATTTATATGATTATTTATCAATATTTTATTTATTTATCTCATTTCATTAGTTTCTAATAGTTATTTTATAACCCACATTTCATGTAAATATAGTATATATTTGTATTCATATAAATATCTAATTTTTTTAATATAATTACATATAAAATTAAAATTTTGAAATATTAAAATATTTCATAAATTTCAAAAATAAAACCTTAGAAGGATTTATATAACAAATTTATATGATTATGTCTATATATTTTTTATTTTATGTATTTCATTACTTTCTAATATTTTTTTTTCAATTTTTTATAACCAAACTTTCATATAAATATACTATATTCTTTTATCCATATAAATAAGTAAATTTTTTATATAATTATATTAAATTTAAATTTTGAAATATTAAAATATTTTGTATAGTTCATGAATAAAAAAATTTATATGAATTTATATAACAAATTTTACTATTATTTGTCTATAGTTTATTTATTTTTCTCATTTCATTAGTTTCTAATATTTGTTATTTTTTATAGCAAATTTTCATATAAACATGCTATATTTATTTATTTATTCATATAAATAGATAAATCCGTTATATAATTTTGCATGAAATTTAAATTTTGAAATATTTTGTAGAGCTCATGGGATACATAAATCTGTAATATAATTTTGCATGATCTGATTGTGTTAGGGTTTTTGGTTCCAATCGGTACTTTGGATTCGTAATAATGAAAATGGTAAAAAAATTTGGAGAAGGAGAGGTCATCTCCGATGGTTCCAAAAAGCATGGAGGTGAAGATGATTTTCAGACAAAGAAGAAGCCAAAGTTGAAGAGTGGGAGGCTCAAGAGGAGAAGATCCGGCGATGGATCCTAGCGGCGAAGCTCTGTGTCCGCATCATGTTCGAGGTGTGTAACACTTGTATAATAAATGGAGAATCTCTTGTTGCTGCCTCCACCATCTTCTGCTTGCGTTGTAGCCATTAACGGAAAGAAAAGAAGCAAATATGTCGTCTTCTGGGCACTAGAGAAGTTCATCCCCGAGGACGTTACTGACTTCAAGCTTGTCTATGTTCGTCCTCCCATCACCTTCGTACCTACCCCGAGTGAGTTCAATTTCTGAATCGAAGATTGATTCTTCAATGGAGTTTTGGTGCAATGCAGGTTTCTTTTAGTAGACTTTGGTATGATCTAACTGTTGTTTTACTTTGTAAGGGGAAATACAATCTCAATTTCAGAGGTTCGGGACGATGTAGCATCGGCTTACAGGCAAGAAGTGGAGTAGAACATAAGCGAAGTGCTTCGTCCCTACATGAAAATGTGTGAGCGCAGAAAGGTCTTTGTCTGAATTATTGACATCTTCTCTTTTTGTCTGAATACTAATTAGCTGAGAAGAATCTGAAATTCAATCTCTTTTTGAAGGTTCTAGCTGAGGTTCTACTGCTGGATTCAGACGATACAGCAGCGACGATAGCAGACGAAATCACGAGGAATGGCATAGACAAGCTCGTGATCAGATTGTCTCTACGTGGATTTTTCTCAAGAAAGCTCGACATGTCTTCCATGATTTCCGCAACCACCCCGAGCTTCTACACTGTCTATGTGGTTTCAAAGATGAAGTTGGCATATGTACGCCCCTCTGAGTGTGAGACTTATGGACCCATCAAATGCGAAGGGATCGAGAGAAGTAGCTCAACTAGTGGCTCAACCGGTGATAATCCTGGCCTTCATTCAGGTGCATATGAATCTGTGGCGTTATACTAAAAGCTTGAAACCGATGAAGCTAACACGTACTCTTATGCTGATTTTGTGTTTTAGGAGTTCCAAGATTTGCTTACGTTTCCTCCTGAAGCGCAATCTCGAGTTCCTCCTCCATTGCCGTCTCTGAAGCAATCGTCTCTTCCGGGGATAAGCACGACACTTGTTCGAATGGACACAAGTTCCACTGACACAGACCATTCCATGGAAATGCCTGTAGATAACCACGAGGGCTTCAACCAATCGGAGATATATTGACGCAGAGCTGGGGATCAAGATGGCGAGAGATCTTGACGAAAGAAGAGAGATTATGAGTTCCTCATCAAGCAATAACCGCGAGATCCTTAACATGGACTGGAGTATTCAAACTTTTGTGCACATTGAACCATTGAAATATTTAAATCGAATTTATAAATTAATTTATTGAAATATATTAAACTTCTTTTAATTTTTGGAATACTGCATATTAATTGAAGAAATAGGTTTTAAAATATCATTAAATATACAAAATAAATACTATTAATTTTAGTAAGAAAAAACAAAACAATGATGAGGTGGCAACATGAGGATTGAGAGATTTTGCTCCTTTTTTATCCATATAAATACGTAAATATTTTATATAATTGTAATTTAAATTTTAAAATATTTAATTGTAATTTAATTTGTATTTTAATTTGTATTCAAACTCTTTTAAGCATTGAATCATTTAACTTTATAAATATTTAAAATTAAATTTATAAATTAATTTATTAAAATATATTAAAGTCATTCTAATTTTTGGAATACTGCACATTAATTGAAGAAAACTATTTTAAAAATGTCATTACATATAGAGAATAAATATTATTAATTTTTGTAAGAAAAAATAAAACAATGATGAGGTGGCAGCAAAAGGATTGAAAGTTTTGCAACTTATTATATATAGATTGTTTATATAAAGATTTATGTCTTTTTTCATTAGTTTCTGACATGTTGTCAATATTTTTATAATGTTTATATATTATATATATTTATTTATATAAATACGTAAATGTTTTATTAAATTCTAATTTAAATTTAGAAATATTTAGATGTAATTTAATTTGTATATAATTTTGTATTCAAACTTTTGTAAACATTAAACCATTGAATTTTATTTATAATTAAAATCGAATTTATAAATTAATTTATTGAAATATATTAAAATTCATTTAATTTTTGGAATACTACATATTAATTGAAGAAATAAGTTTTAAAAATATCATTAAATATACAAAATAAATATTATTAATTTTTGTAAGAAAAAACAAAACAATGATTAGGTGGCAGCACGAGGATTGAGAGCTTTTACTCCTTTTTATATATAGATTTGTATTTAAACTTTTGTGAACATTGAACCATTGAAATATTTAAAATCGAATTTATACATTAATTTAATACATATATTAAACTTCGTTAAATTTTTGAAATACTACACATTAATTGAAGAAATAGGTTTTAAAAATATCATTAAATATACAAAATAAATAGTATTAAATTTTATAAGAAAAAACAAAACAATGATGAGGTGACAGCATGAGGATTGAGAGATTTTGTTCCTTTTTTTATCAATATAAATACGTAAATATTTTATATAATTGTAATTTAAATTTTAAAACATTTAATTGTAATTTAATTTGTATTTTAATTTGTATTCAAACTTCTATAAACATTGAACCATTTAAATTTATTTATATTTAAAATTAAATTTATAAACTAATTTATTGAAATATATTAAATCATTTTAATTTTTGAAATACTGCACATTAATTGAAGAAAAATATTTTAAATATGTCATTAAATATACTGAATAAATATTATTAATTTTTGTAAGAAAAAATAAAACAATGATGAGGTGGCAGCATAAGGATTGAGAGGTTTCGCAACTTTTTATATATAGATTATTTATATCTAGATTTATATCTTTATATAATTGTTTATAAGAATTGAGAGATTTTGCTGCTTTTTTATCCATATAAATACGTAAATATTTTATACAATTGTAATTTAAATTTTAAAATATTTAATTGTATATTAATTTGTATTCAAACTTTTAGAAACATTGGACCATTTAATTTTATTTATATTTAAAATTGAATTTATAAATGAATTTATTGAAATATATTAAAATCATTTTAATTTTTGGAATACTACACATTAATTGAAGAAAAAATAAAACAATGATGAGGTGACAGCATAAGGATTGAAAGTTTTGCAACTTTTTATATATAGATTGTTTATATATAGATTTATGTCTTTTTTCATTAGTTTCTAGTTTAGTTTATATATAGATTTATGTCTTTTTTCATTAGTTTCTAACATGTTGTCAATATTTTTTTATAACTAAACATTAATGTAAATATATTATATATTTTTATTTATATAAATACGTAAATTTTTTTATTTAATTGTACTTTAAATTTCGAAACATTTAATTGTAATTTAGTTTGTATATTAATTTGTATTCAAACTTTTGTAAACATTGAACCATTGAATTTTATTTATATTTGAAATCGAATTTATCAATTAATTTATTCAAATATGTTAAAGTTCTTCTAATTTTTGGAATACTACATATTAATTGAAGAAAGAGGTTTTAAAAATATCATTAAATATACAAAATAAATATTATTAATTTTTGTAAGAAAAAACAAAACATTGATGAGGTGGCAGCACCAGGAGTGAGAGATTTTACTCCTTTTTATATATAGGTTTGTATTTAAAGGGAATACTACATATTAATTGAAGAAAGAGGTTTTAAAAATATCATTAAATATACAAAATAAATATTATTAATTTTTGTAAGAAAAAACAAAACATTGATGAGGTGGCAGCACCAGGAGTGAGAGATTTTACTCCTTTTTATATATAGGTTTGTATTTAAAGTTTTGTGAACATTGAACCATTGTTTAAAATCGAATTTATAAATTAATTTATTGAAATATATTAAACTTCTTTTAATTTTTAGAATACGGCACACTAATTGAAGAAATAGGTTTTAAAAATATTATTAAATATACAAAATAAATATTATTAATTTTTGTAAGAAAAAACAAAACAATGATGAGGTGACAGCATGAGAATTGAGAGATTTTGCTCCTTTTTTATCCATATAAATACATAAATATTTTATTTAATTGTAACTGAAATTTTCAAACATTTAATTGTAATTTAATTTGTGTTTTAATTTGTATTCAAACTTTTGTAAACATTGAACCATTTAGTTTTATGTATATTTAAAATTAAATTTATAAATTAATTTATTGAAATATATTAAAGTATTTTAATTTTTGGAATACTACACATTAATTGAAGAAAAATATTTAAAAATATCATTAAATATACAGAATAAATATTATTAATTTTTGTAAGAAAAA
>CM071865.1:30412960-30424689 GCA_036759665.1 Gynandropsis gynandra
ATTGCGTATATATTATTTTATCGAATAATAGGTAATAAATACTAATAAAAAAATATCAGAATGTTATAACATAAAATTGATCTAGTTTAATAATAAAATTAAGTGAAAAATATATTTTTAAATAATCTTTTAAAGACACATGATAGTTTAAAAAATATGAAGCTAATAGAATATCAATGGGGTGAAAATATATTGCACTGAACTATGAATTTGAATATTTTTGTCTAAAATATAATTGATTGTTATAAAAGTATTTCTATATCTTAAAATTATATAAATCAACTCACATACAATTAGAGTGAAAAAAATTAAAAACATGTAACATATATAATATATTATTATATAGTGACATATAGTATTGGTGTTTATTGATTAAAATTTTAATTAATTTTGTAATCTTTATTTTTTTCTTCCATTTTTTTTCAAATTTTCTATGAATTTCTTTTCTTTTTCATGTTTATTTAACAATATAAAATATAATAAAAATGAAATAAAAACTCATCATGTTTTTTGTATGAGTAATGACAAAGAAATTTTAAGGGATTTATTGTATCATCCACATGAACAAATGAATCGTTTCCTCTTTTGTCTTCATCTTCCTCTTTTATCCTCTTCTACCATTTCACCGAAAGTATACCTCATTAACATAGTTAATTAATTCAAATTTATAATTCACTCGTCTTCCATTATTTTTTATGTTCACAGCTTCTAAACTCCTACGAAAATTATAGACTTTAAGTTGTTTATTTCTTTTCACTTCAATATCTTCTTAACAACTTGAAAACAAATTATTTACCATATAAAACTATAATTGTTAGTATCATATACAAAAAACTTGAATCAAGAAGAATTTTATACTGAATAACCTTAATTATTCTACTTTCAAGTATGATGATTTTATATTCAATCGAACTTTTGTCTCTACTTTTTCAAAGAGTCAAATTTTTGTCTATAGTTTATTTATTTTTCTCATTTCATTAGTTCCTAATATTTGTTATTTTTTTTATAACAACTTTTCATGTAAACATGTTTATTTATTCATATAAATATGTAAATCTGTTATAATATTATGCATGAAATTTAAATTTTAAATTTTTTTAGAACTCATTAGTAAAAAAATTTATATAAATTTATATAAAAAATTTTATGATTTATATATATATATAGATTTATGTCTTTTTTCATTAGTTTCTAACATGTTGTCAATATTTTTTTATAACTAAACATTAATGTAAATAATATTTTTATTTATAACTAAACATTAATGTAAATATATTATATATTTTTATTTATATAAATACGTAAATTTTTTATTTAATTGTAATTTAGTTTGTATATTAATTTGTATTCAAACTTTTGTAAACATTGAACCATTGAATTTTATTTATATTTGAAATCCAATTTATCAATTAATTTATTGAAATATATTAAAGTTCTTCTAAATTTTGGAATACTACATATTAATTGAAGAAAGAGGTTTTAAAAATATCATTAAATATACAAAATAAATATTATTAATTTTTGTAAGAAAAACAAAACATTGATGACGTGGCAGCACGAGGAGTGAGAGATTTTACTCCTTTTTATATATAGGTTTGTATTTAAACTTTTGTGAACATTGAACCATTGTTTAAAATCGAATTTATAAATTAATTTATTGAAATATATTAAACTTCTTTTAATTTTTAGAATACTGCACACTAATTGAAGAAATAGGTTTTAAAAATATTATTAAATATACAAAATAAATATTATTAATTTTTGTAAGAAAAAACAAAACAATGATGAGGTGACAGCATGAGAATTGAGAGATTTTGCTCCTTTTTTATCCATATAAATACATAAATATTTTATTTAATTGTAACTGAAATTTTCAAACATTTAATTGTAATTTAATTTGTGTTTTAAAAATATCATTAAATATACAAAATAAATATTATTAATTTTTGTAAGAAAAAACAAAATAATGATGAGGTGGCAGCACGAGGATTGAGAGATTTTATCCCTTTTTATATATAGGTTTGTATTCAAACTTTTGTGAACATTCAACCATTTAAATATTTAAAATCGAATTTATAAATTAATTTATTTAAATATATTAAACTTCTTTTAATTTTTGGAATACTGCATATTAATTGAAGAAATATGTTTTAAAAATATCATTAAATATACAAAATAAATATTATTAATTTTTGTAAAAAAAACAAAACAATGATGAGGTGGCAGCATAAGGATTGAGAGGTTTTGCAACTTTTTATATGTAGATTTATGTCTTTTTTCATTAGTTTCTAAAATACTTTTAATATTTTTATAACTAAACATTAATGTAAATATATTATAATTTTTATTTATATAAATACGTAAATGTTTTATTTATTTGTAATTTAAATTTCTAAATATTTAATTGTAATTTAATTTGTATACAAACTTTTGTAAACGTTTAACCATTGAATTTTATTTATATTTAAAATCGAAATTATAAATTAATTTATTGAAATATATTAAAGTTATTTTAGTTTTTGGAATACTACACATTAATTGAAGAAAAAAGTTTTAAAAATATCATTAAATATACAAAATAAATATATTAATTTTTGTAAGAATTAACAAAACAGTGATGAGGTGGCATCACGAGAATTGAGAGATTTTACTCCTTTGATATATAGGTTTATATTTAAACTTTTGTAAAAATTGAGAATATTTAAAATCGAATTTATAAATTAATTTATTAAAATATATTAAACTTATTTTAATTTTTGGAATATTGCACATTAATTGAAGAAATAGGTTTTAAATATATCATTAAATATACAAAATAAATATTATTAATTTTTGTAAGAAAAAACAAAATAATGATGAGGTGGCAGCACGAGGATTGAGAGATTTTATCCCTTTTTATATATAGGTTTGTATTCAAACTTTTGTGAACATTCAACCATTTAAATATTTAAAATCGAATTTATAAATTAATTTATTTAAATATATTAAACTTCTTTTAATTTTTGGAATACTGCATATTAATTGAAGAAATATGTTTTAAAAATATCATTAAATATACAAAATAAATATTATTAATTTTTGTAAAAAAAACAAAACAATGATGAGGTGGGAGCATAAGGATTGAGAGGTTTTGCAACTTTTTATATGTAGATTTATGTCTTTTTTCATTAGTTTCTAAAATACTTTTAATATTTTTATAACTAAACATTAATGTAAATATATTATAATTTTTATTTATATAAATACGTAAATGTTTTATTTATTTGTAATTTAAATTTCTAAATATTTAATTGTAATTTAATTTGTATACAAACTTTTGTAAACGTTTAACCATTGAAGAATTTATAAATTAATTTATTTAAATATATTAAACTTCTTTTAATTTTTGGAATACTGCATATTAATTGAAGAAATATGTTTTAAAAATATCATTAAATATACAAAATAAATATTATTAATTTTTGTAGAAAAAACAAAACAATGATGAGGTGACAGCATAAGGATTGAGAGGTTTTGCAACTTTTTATATATAGATTTCAAAATATTTATTTTATTCGTTTGTATTTTAAAAAAAATATGTATTCTTCATGTATATATTAAGAAATATTTGTGATATATTCTCATAAATATTATTTCCTTTATTTTAGGAGTTTACCTTTAAAGTTTAGTTAAGGAAAGAGTCATTAACTGATACAAATTGTAAAATCTATATGTATTCTTTTTTGATGAATGGAAAATTTAGAACGCTCTTTCGTAATATTTTCATGGCATTAGAGTTACTATGATGGTCACGTACGACACCTACACTGATGACCCTATGGATAATCCGACTCTGATTGAATCCAGTATCGGACATGGTACCGCGGTTGGTACTTTTGACGCGTCTTCGACGACGCTTCATTCTGCAGCAGTGAAGAGCACCGCGACTAGTGTTTCTCGAGAGAACGCGACTATTTCTCCCTTTTACCTTCATCATGTGGATCATCCTGGGATGGTGATCTCTACCGTGGAATTGACAAACGATAACTACAACACTTGGACGGATTGTCTACGGAATGCACTTAGTGCCAAGAAGAAATTATCTTTCATTGATGGAGCCTTCCCGATCCCTTTGGTGGATTCACAGGACTATGATGATTGGAAGGCAACAAACTCCATGATTAGTGTGTGGATCATGAATATCATATTTCTCTCTATGCGATCTAGATTTGCATTCACAAGAAACATGAAGGATCTATTGTAGAACATAAAGCGTCGAATGTCTCTCGGAAATCTTTCCTGAGTGTATCAACTTTGCAACGAAATCGCGAATTATCGTCAGAAACCAGGACAATCTATTTATTACTATTTCATGAAACTCTCTCGAGGATGTTGTAAGAGCTTGATAATTACAAGCCTCTTAAAGATTGCTCGTGTATTGAAGATCACGCACGCGAGAGGCATGAGGAACGCATGATGACGTTTCTCATGGGACTAGATAGCTCGAAGTTTGGGCACGTATGCACCAACATGCTCAGCGGGACTGTGGCTCTGAACCTCGACTCGATGTACTCGATCATCATCGATGTAGAACGACAAATCAACATTGTTTCGACCCAAGATCAACATCTGGTTGTCACGAGATTTTTGGTCCAAACCCCTGGTCTCTCGACTCCTTTTCATGCTGCGGTAGTAAGAGAACGCGATGATTCGTTGTTGTTCATACACCATGGGAAAACAGGAGATACAGCCGCCACTTGCTACAAACTTCATGGCTATCCCGATTGGTGGAGAGAGAAGAGTAACGATGGTCGAGGACGTGGAAGGGGAACTGGGTCAACCGGTGGTTGTGGACGCAGGAGAGCTGCAACAAACGCGATGCAGGTCTCTGGTGCACAATCATCTATAGATGCTACTTTGGTTTCGAAAACTCGCGCGTCAAACATTGTTTCGAGTTTCAGCAATGACCAAGTCATAGCCTTGCTGACATATCTAAACTAAAAAATCCAAGTTCTTCGGATTCTTGATTGTCCGGTAAGACTCTGATAACTGATTTTATCATTGATTTGGTGCTTCTCACCACATTATAGGAGATTTTGAATTGTTGACAAATGCATGTAATATTTTCGTGCACCAGTGGACTTCCCCGAAGGCGCACATACGGAGCTACTCATATTGGTGACATAGTTCTTAGCACCAATCTGACTTTGATGGATGTTTTATTTGTTTCTTCTACCTTGATCTCGATTGCACGACTTGTCGCGTCTAATACGTGCTCTGTCACGTTTTCTCTTCATATTGTGTTATACAGGAACGTTCCACGAGGATCTTGATTAGAGCGGGTGAAGTGTGTGATGGGGTGTTCAAGGTTCATGTCTCGTCTTCGTCTAGACATCATCTTTCTGCAAGTGATAAACGAGAGCTCTGGTATCAGCGATTTAGGCATCCTTCAGGGAAGATATTAACACTTTTATCGGATTCTTTGGATTTTTCTAGTTCATCTACAAATAAGGCTTTTCCATGTGATATTTACTTCAAAGCAAAACAAACACTTTCTGTTTTTTCCTGATTTAATTAATAAAGCAGTAGATTCTTTTGATCTCATCCATTGTGATATTTGGGGCCCATACCCGATTCCTACAAAACATGATGAACGGTATTTTCTGACAATTGTTGATGACTATTCCAGAGCTACTTGGATCTATCTCATGCGGGTGAAGAGTGAGACAACTCAATTTCTACATAATTTTTGTGCAATGGCCCAACGATAATTCGGGAATAATGTTAAGATTGATTGTTCCGATAATGACGCTGAATTTCTCGAGCTTCGTTCGTATTTTTCCTCCTCGGGGGTCATTCATCAGACATCGTGTGTTGACACACCTTAGCATAATGAATAAGTGGAACGAAATCACCAACATATTCTCAACGTTGCTCGTTCGCTACGATTTTAAGCAAATCTTCCAATAGACTTTTGGGAAGATTGTGTTCTCACGACCGTGTACACCATTAATTGAACGTCATTAACATTGCTCGATGGGAAGAGTTCGTATGAAGTTATCTTCCGAAAATCTCCATCCTATGATCAATTCTGGGTATTTAGGAGTTTGTGTTATTCTTACTACAAGTCTCCTACTCGAGATAAGTTTGAGGAAAGAAACCGTAAATGCATATTTTTGGGTTATCCTGACATGAAAAAGGTTTGGAAAGTGTACGACATGGAGCAAGAGAAGTATTTGCTCTCTCGTGATGTAGTATTCTACGAGGATAACTTTCCATTCACGACCACTATTTCTCCGGTTACCACTATAAAGAAGCAACCACTATCCATAGCCTCTTATTTGTCTAGTACGACGGATGATTTTTTCGGCTTATACATCAATACGGAGCTGATACCCAGGGAAGGCCGGGTAAGGATATGGATTGTATGTCAGGGGGCTCAGCGCCTATGGGTCCTCAGCTTCATCTGCGGTCGCATATCTTACTTCACTCGCGGCGGTTGATTCTACTTCTCAACCCGCAGATACATCACCACAATCCATTGAGACCATGCGTTGCTCCGAAACATCTCACTCTATCGATCGCCTGAAGATTCAGTCCGTTGCAAATTCATCTGAATCGATGGGATGAGGACATCGGACGAAACATCAGTCGGTATTGCTGAAAGGATTTGTCACATATTCATTAACGGCTCCCCTATCACAAACACACACACCACGCTTTGATCTAAGTCCTCAGGTTTGTCTCTTTTTCCATTTATCACAATATGAGTCGTGTGAATTGTTTTCTTCGAACCACCGAGCATTCTTATTTGCAGTCATGACAACACAGAGCCTTGAAATTATAATGACGCTATCAAACATCCTCAATGGCGGAAAGCGATGGAGAAGGAAATTTTGGCCCTTGAACGAAATGGAACCTGAACGTTACAATCTCTTCTGACGGAAAAGAAGACCATTGGGTACAAATGGATCTACAAGATCAAACACAAAGCTGGTGGATCTATCAAACGTTATAAAGCTCGCTTGGTTTTACTTAGCAATCATCAGAAAGAGGGTATTGATTATTCGGAAACTTTTGCTCCGGTAGCGGAATTGACCTCCGTACGCATTTTTTTGGCCGTTGTAGCGATCCGTCAATGGAAAGTTCATCAGATGGACGTTCATAACGCACTTTTACATGGAGATTTAGATGAGGAGGTCTATATGCGTCTACCACCAGGTTTTTCGATCTCAGTCACGAATCAAGTATGCCGACTACGGAAATCTTTGTATGGACTTCGCCAAGCTCCTCGATGCTGGTTCGAAAAATTATCAACGGCTCTTATCGACTTTGGCTTCACTGGTTCCTATGCGGACTACTCCATCATCTCTTATCATGTTGGTGATATTCGGATGCATGTTATTATCTACGTTGATGACCTTCTTGTGGGCAGAAATGACCTACCTACGATCACACGGTTCATGACATATTCGAGTACATGCTTCCACATGAAGGAATTCAGACCTCTAAAGTATTTTCTTGGCATAGAAGTTGCAAGAAGTACTCGTGGGATATACCTCTTGCAAAGAAAATAAGCGTTAGAAATTGTGTCAGAGTGTGGTCTACTTGACGCAAAACCGACATTGACTCCGCTTGAACGAAATCATGGCTTTCTCTTCTCGACGGCCGACTTGTTGAATGATCCGACTTCGCGGTCATGCGATCTGATTTAGCTTACTCAATTTATATCAGTGTACAGTTCATGCAACGTCTGACCGTGGATCATTGGAATGTTGCTTTACGCGTGGTCTGTTACCTGAAGAGCTCGTCGGGACAAGGAGTTATGCTTCGCTTGGACATCTCTCTCTCACTCACGGCATATTGTGACACGGATTGGGAGACTTGCTCTATTTCCCGACGCTCACTCACGGCTACGTTATATTTCTCGGTCATTCTCCTATCTCGTGGAAAACAAAGAAACAAACAACTCAGTCTTTTTCTTCAGCGGAGGCTGAATACAAAGCCATGGCCTTCACTTGTAGAGAGCTCAAGTGGATTCGTGAAGTCTTGCACATGCTTGGCGTTGATGTTCCGCCGACCCATCTATATTGTGATAGCAAGGCAGCCATACACATCTTGGTTAATCCAGTTTACTATGAACGTACAAAACACATAGGGATTGATTGCCATTTTGTTCCCGACAAGATCAAGGCATGATGAGTGACTACATCTCATCTTCGGACAACAAAACAACTCGCGGATGCATTTACAAAGGCGCTAGGACGACAACAATTTGATTACCTTTTACGCAAATTGGACATTCAAAATCTACATGCACCAACTATCCTATTTGTGATATATTCTCATGACACAAATTGTAAAATCTCTATATATTTTATTATGATGAATGGAAAATCTAAAATGGTCTTCGTAATATTGTCAATAAGGTAAAAAAAATATTTTTCAAAACATATTTGAATTTATATTAAAATATCAATTAATTTAGTAACCTTAATTAATACAATACTAAAAAGATTAAAATAATTCATTCCACAATATATATATATATAAACATATAACATTTTATACAAATGTATAATCAGATGAATCAAATGATTTTTTATTAAATTATATATTAAAAAAATTAGTGTATAATTAGAGAAAATTGCCTTATTTTTACACATACATACATATATATATATATATACACGTGTTAGGGGGCTTTTAGATATGTAGGTGCATAAGCTCAACTAATTTGGGTTTTGTTATTGAAATTTGTAGGCCGTTTAATCGGGGGAACTTCAAAAATACCCTCGTAGGCCTAAAGTGCTTCAAAAATACCCTTGGTTGAAAAAAAAAGTTTCAACTTCAAATCTATCCTTAAAATATTGATAATCCCATATTACCCTTGTCGACAATTTTTCTCTCTCCTCTAGAGCATCTCTATTTCTCTCTCTCCTGTAGCGCGAAAATTATTGTTCCCTCACACCACAACAGATTCGGCGAGAGTAGCTTGAAATCAGCATCAGATTCGCTGCCAATAGGTTGAAATCGTTTGTTGTCAATAAAGAAGCTTGCAATTAAGCACGTTCCACAGAAAAACCAGGTATGTATAGTGAGCTTTCGTGTTTCTCTTGTGTTTATTGCAATTATTGAAAACGAGTCTAAACGAGTCATATTTATTGCAATGTCAAAGGTCACAGAGTCGTACGGTCGCACTGGGTCATAGAGTCTCCTCGAGGGGTCAAAGGGATCAAAGGTCGTCGTAGGGGTCCAAGGGTAAAGGGGTCGCAAAGGGTCAAAGGGTCGTAGGGGTCCAAGGGTCGTATGGGAAAGGGGTCACAAAGGGTTCAAAGGATCGTACGGGTCCAAGGGTCGCATGGGAAAGGGGTCGTAAAGGGTCACATGGGTCCAAGGGTCGCACAGGTAAAAGGGTCGCAGGGGTCCAAGGGTCACAAGGGTCCAAGGGTCGCAGAGGTAAAGGGGTCGCAAGGGTCCAAAGGTCGCATGGGAAAGGGGTCGCAAAGGGTTGAAAGGGTCGCAGGGGTCCAAGGGTCGCATGGGTACAAGGGTCGTAAAGGGGTACAAGGGTCGCAAAGGTACAAGGGTCGCAAAGAGGTACAAGGGTCGCAGAGGGGTCAAAGGATCGTAGGGGTACAAGGGTCGCACGGTCGCACTAGGTCACAAAGTCTCATCGAGTCGCACGGTCGCATTGGGTCACAGAATTTACCCCTCTTTTTATGTTTTTCTTACAGGTGTAATGGATATGGTGGATGAGAAAATCACACTGAATTATTTTTGTATGATGGTAAATGGGAAAAAAGCCCCAAATAGAGAATCTGAATGGGTTGGTAGAGTTCAGGAAAACCAGAGAGTGTTTTTCTTATGTCCTCCGATTAGTCTGACATACCAGCAATTGATTGATGAGTTATGCGCAGAGATGATGGTGGGAAATAATACAACGAAGTTGAAGTTAAGCTGTTTCCCCAATATTTGTGAAAATAGGAAGCCGACATATATAATGAATGACAAACATCTTACTTGTTATCTGTTCGATCGCATAATAGGAATTCGACCACTGTTGTATGTGGAGATAGAATCAGCAAGTGTGAATTGTGAAATTGAAATTGAGAGAGAAATTGAGCCTCTAATTCCTGCTTTTGGAAGCATTGCTAAAGAAGGTGAGGATCAAGGTGTTGTAGATTATGATGACTTTGTTATTGTAGGTCCAGATAACAAAACTAGAGTTGAGAGTAATCTGGAAACAATAGATATTTTGGATTCAGATAATTCTGATAGTGAATATACAAGCGGGTTAAGAGAAGATGGTGGGTGTGCCATGATGTGATAGTTGATGGAGTTGTTTGTAGCAGTAATAAAGTTAATTCTGATGTGCGAACAAAGCATAAGTATGGTGATGGTGAGAACAACTCGGAAATGGTAGTTCACAATAGCGAAAATAATATCTTCGAGTTCGAAGATGGATTGGATCTTTAAATTAGGCAAGAGTTTGATAGCAAGAAGGATATACAGGCATTTGTAAGGAAGGGTTCAATCGAAGCTTCGTTTAGATATACAACATTGAGATCTGATACGAAGCTGTGGGAAGTACGATGCAAGTTTTCCGGAAATGGTTGTAAATGGAAATTACGTGTGGCAGCAATCCCGAATTCCAAACGGTTTAGTGTGAGAACACACCATCCCATTCATAATTGTTCACCTGTATCTAAACGGACCGAAGCTACAAAGGGTACAACGCAAATGGTTAAGGATTATTTGAAAAAGGAATATGCCGGAAATTATGAAACACCTCTAGCAAAAGAATTGATGGCTCGTGTAAAAGCAAAATATGGTGCCAATGTATCGTATTTGATGGCATTAAAAGGCAAATGTGGTGCTCAAAAGGATATTCGTTGTGATGACTTTGAACATTATAGGAGGCTTCCAGGAGGCGGAATATCAGAAATACCCTCGTAGGGCTAAACCACTTCAAAAATACCCTTCTCCAAAATAATTATTAAATCCGAAAAATAAAAACTGAAGAAAAGACAAATTTGCCCTTAATGTTCGAACGTGGAAAAATGGAAGTTCGGCAGTTTTTCGACGTGAAAAACTGTCGAAAACGAGAAAGCCGAACAGTTTTTCGCCGTGAAACCTGTTTAAAAGTTTATAGCAAGAAAGAAATAAGTGATGTCGAACTTGAGAGGGATCGATTTGAAGTTGGCGAGAAGGAAAATGGCTAGAATCAGCAGCATCACTGGCGAAGAGAGCACGAGTTAATCTTCAATGGCGTCAATAAGTGTAAGTAGTTAGATTTCTAGGGTTTTGCAAGTTTTCGAGTCACAAAATGGTTTATGGATTTGAAATGGGTGAGTGTCAGTGTCAGTGAGTCGGTTAGGTCGCAAGGGTCGCAGGAGTTGTATGAACATCTTCGACTCCATAAGTCGGTTGAGTAGCAAGGGTCGCAGTAGTTTCATGACCATCTTCGACTCAGTTTATTGATTTGAAATGGGTGAGTGTCAGTGTCAGTGAGTCGGTTAGGTCGCAAGGGTCGCAGGAGTTGCATGAACATCTTCGACTCAGTGAGTCGGTTGAGTAGCAAGGGTCGCAGGAGTTGCATGACCATATTCGATTCAGTGAGTCGGTTTTCTCAGTGAGTGGGATGGTTCGCAATGGTCGTTTGAGGGGCGTGGGTCGGTTGAGTCTCAGTGAGTCGGTTGAGTGTCGCAGAGTGTCTGAGGGTCGTTTGAGTCGCATGGGTCACACGG
>CM071865.1:30431316-30448090 GCA_036759665.1 Gynandropsis gynandra
AGAGGGACAATGGTCGCAGGGGTCCAAGGGTCGCAGAGGAACAAGGGTCGCAGAGGGACAAGGGTCGCAGGGGTCTAAGGGTCGCAGAGGTACAAGGGTCGAAGAGGGACAAGGGTCGCAGGGGTCCAAGGGTCGCAGAGGAACAAGGGTCGCAGAGGGACAAGGGTCGTAGGGTCAAACTGGGTCGCTGGTCGAACTGGGTCGTAAGGTCGCAGGGGTATTTTGGGAATATCAACATTTATACGGGTACTTTTGAAGTTAAAAATTTTTTCTTTTTCGGGAAGGGTATTTTTGAAGTGTTTTAGCCCTACGAGGGTATTTTTGAAGTTACCCCCTTCCAGGGTGGTTGCACATGTTTATACAAAGAAATCCCGGATCTGTCGCAGATCTTCAGTACGACATTGATGGGAAAAGCTTCAAATACCTTTTTACAGCTGTCGGAATGGCTATAAAGGGATGAAAATACATGCGTAAAGTGGTTGATGTGGCAACCGCGCAAGATGGTGAATATCACCAATATCCTCTTACATGGGGAATAGTCGACAGAGAGAATGACAAATCATGGACGTGGTTTATGTCAAGATTGAAACAGGTGATACCGGACGGACGTGATGTCGTTATGATATCTGATCGCCATAAAAGCTTGATCAAAGCAGTCAAACAAGTGTATAAAGAAGCTGATCATGGTTTTTGTGTGCATCATATATCGTAAAATATAAAGAGCTACGTCGATAAAGGCCATCGTAGAAAGACTTCAAAGGGTGATATTGTGGCGGAAATGTTCTTCAAATATGCAGTAGCATACACGGAGAACGAATTTGAAGTGCTATTGAATGATTTGAAGGCCAAGTACAACCCTTGTACCCCTACGACCCTTGTACCCCTTGCCACCCTTGTGACTGTTGTGACCTTGGTGGCCATTTTTTACCTTTCTGACCTTTGCGCAGGTATACTAATGTTGCAAAGTATTCGGAGAAAGATGAACTTGATCTCGTTAAGTGGGCAAGATACAAATTTAAGAGGTAAAGGTAAAACTTATTAACCACTAATGGCACCGAGTCAATAAATTCAACATTGAAGAAGTCAAAAAAATTTATGATCCTAGGGCTTTTAGATATTTGTTTAGGAAAGACAGTGGAATGGTTCAATAGGTATAGGTTGGAAGCAGCTTTCGGTGATGATTCTTAAAAGTTAACACCTTACTTTGAGAAAATGTTACATGAACGGTTTGGACAGGCATCTAAGTATGATGTTATTGAATTGAACAGTCTAAGTGATGAGTATGAGGTGAGAAATGAGACGGGTAGAAGATTTGTAGTGAGTCTTAAAAAAAGAACGTGCGAATGAAAAATGTTTGATGTGGATAAGTATCCATGCAGTCACACAATTGCGGCAGCACATAAGGTTGGTAAAGGTCACAAGATACCAGATCTATGTTCAAACTACTACCTTCGGGAGAGATGGCGTTTGGCTTACCAAGAAACCGTGTACTCGGTTCCTGATTGCAGTGATTGGGACATTCCCCCTTCAGTGACTGAATTTACGATTCTACCTCCTATGCTGGCTCAGAAAAGGCAAAGCGGGAGGCCTAAAGAGAATCGTTATCCTGGACTCGGTGAGGCTCGGAGAAGTACTCCATCTTCGTCGAGACAAACCATGTCTGCTTCGTCGAGACAAACCCCATCTTTGTCAAGACAAACCCCATCTTCTTCGTCGATACAAAACCCATTTATATTGACACAAACTCCGTGTTCTTCGTCGTTACAAACCCCATCTTCAAAAGCCAGCATCACTGATAGTATTTGGAACGTGACAACCGAGACAACATCGACTTCAAAGAAAAGAAAGGTTTGTTAGTTAGTAATTATGTAATACTATATTATTTGTATTGTTTTGATTAAATCTTTTGGGACTTTCGTCGTTATAATTTGATAAATTCTTTATTATAATTCGACCCATGCGACCCTCAATTGGATTAAATTCGAACCCATCCGACATTTTATCATTGTTAATCCGTAAATTCGTCGATTTCGTATGTATCGATTCTTATATGGGACCATACGACCCATGCCATTATCAATTTAGAATCAATATAGACAATAATATAAATTATATCGACATTTGAAAACAATGTTGAATGTATTTTTTAAAATTTTGTCAAACTCATCCGACGAGTTCTTAAAACACTACTGTCGCTTTTGAAGCACAGGCACTGGTTATACACAACTCAACTAGGGACACATGGGTCATAATCTATTTTAAAGATTAATTGACGCTGTAAATGTATTGTTTTGATTTGTTTTTGTCATTTTATCATTATAAATCCCGTAAAATTCGTCGAGTTCGCATCTATTGATCAATATTTTTATCATTATAAACCCGTAAATTCGTCGATTTCGCATGTATTGATCCTTATATGTGACCGTGCGACCAATGCGACCCACCTCAACCTCAATTGGCATTAATTAGTTTGATGTTTTAAATGTATTGTTTTGATTGTTTTTTGACATTTTATAATTGTTCATCCGTAAATTCGTGGATTTCGCATATATTGATCCTTATATGCGACCATGCGACCCTCAATTAGCATTAATTAGTTTGACGTTTTAAATGTATTGTTTTGATTTTTTTTTTTACATTTTATCATTGTTAATCCATAAATTCGTCGATTTCGCATATATTGATCCTTATATGCGACCATGCGACCCTCAATTGGCATTAATTAGTTTGATGTTTTATCATTATAAACCCGTAAATTCGTCGATTTCGCATGTACTGATCCTTATATGTGACCATGTCACCCATGCGACCCGCTGAAAATTCTGTCACCAAAATTCTCTGCCGAACTTTTCATCATATTTGAAAAATTTAAAAAAAATAACATCTCCAGGTCATGTCTTTTCGAAGTCCATCTGACGGCGATTCAATATCCATGTCATGTCTTTTCGAATTACAGTCGTTTCCTTTTTTACAATAACGACACACACTCTCTCTCTCTAACTCTCATTCCATCAATTTTTTCGAAAATGTTACATTTCCCTTCTTTCTTCAGAGAGATTTTTCCGCGCTATCTGGAAGAAAAATACATTGTAATCTTCTTCCTCGGTCTCTCTGTCGGTATGTTACATGTAGAGAATGTAAAGATTTGACTTGTTTTTTCGTTTTTTGTTACAGGACATCCCAAAGATATTCTTCGATGATTATATTTATGGGAAAACGAGGGACAACAACACAGCAACACTTAAATCGAATGGGTCTAACAGAAGATGGGAAGTCAAGTTGGATGGCTCTAGATTCACTGATAGGTGGAAAGATTTCTCCAACGATCTAGACTTAAGTATTGGGGATTACTTACTTTTCACTCACGAAGGTGACATGGTCTTTCACGTCACCTTCGCCATTCCTACTCCGAGGATTTTACGAGAAACTATGGTACCAGTCTCTCGTTCGAATCTGGCCGCAGATGCATTAGCAAGTGATATTTCAATACGGTTTTATTCCTTGCATGGTTAAGGATTTTCGTGATTTTTATTCCTTTCTTCGGATATCGCAGACACTTCCGATAGGGTTTGCGAGGTCGAGCGGTCTTTGCCATAGATATGTAAGATATATCTGATGTTAGGATACTCCACGCCGTGGGAGGCAGATCTAAGGCATGTGGCACGTGGTGGCGCTTCCATCAGAAGGGGTTGGAGAAAGTTTTGTCTCGACCATCGACAAACCGAAGGTTGTACCCTCGTAGTCCAAATGTATGAGAATGGACCAATACATGTGCTTCAGTTTTTCCTAACAATAACAGTGTTTGATTTTCAGTTGTGTTTTGTATTTGGATGGTTTTCATTTGTGTTTTGTATTTGGATGGTTTTCATTTGACAATGTTTCAATAGTAAGTGTTATTGTTAGTATCGTTGTTTTTGTGGATTTACTATTCTTGTAACAAGGGTCGCGAGGAACAAGGGTGGCAGAGGGACAAGGCTCGCAGAGGAACAAGGCTCGCAGGGGTCCAAGGGTCGCAGAGGGACAAGGGTCGAAGGGACAAGGCTCACACGGGTCCAAGGGTCGTAGAGGGACAAGGGTCGGAGGGACAAGGCTCGCACGGGTCCAAGGGTCGTAGAGGGACAAGGGTCGCACGGGTCCAAGGGACAATTGTATTTGTAAATAATAAATAATAAATTTTTCATATGATTTGTAAATAATTGTAAATAATAAATAATAAAATTTTCATATT
This sequence comes from Gynandropsis gynandra, assembly GCA_036759665.1. Taxonomy (NCBI): domain Eukaryota; kingdom Viridiplantae; phylum Streptophyta; class Magnoliopsida; order Brassicales; family Cleomaceae; genus Gynandropsis; species Gynandropsis gynandra. Next base: position 30,435,545 of record CM071865.1, read on the forward strand.
ATTTGTAAATAATTGTTATTGTAAATAATAAATAATAAATAATAAATTATTCATATTATTTGTAAATAATATTATAATTTTAAATAAGAAATAATAAATTATTCATCTTATTTGTAAATAATTGTATTTGTAAATATAAGGGATCTGAGGGTCGCAGAGGTACAAGGGTCGCAGGGATCCGAGGGTCGCAGAGGTACAAGGGTCGCAGAGGTATAAGGGTCGCACGGGACCAAGGGTCGTAGAGGTACAAGGGTCGCAGAGATACAAGGGTAGCAAAAGGACAAGGCTCGCACGGGTCCAAGGGTCGCAGAGGGGCAAGGGTCGCACGGGATCCGAGGTCGCGACCCTTGTACCTCTGCGACCCTTGAACCTCTGCGACCCTCGGATCCATGCGACCCTCGGATCCATGCGACCCTCGGACCATTGTACCCGTTCGACCCTGCAACCCTGCAACCCTTTTACCCATGCGACCCTTTTATCCCTGCGACTCTTTTTATTATTATGAAAAAATTTTAAAAAAATAACAGTGTACCAAATATTTAAAAATAACAATGTACCAAATACTTAAAAAATAACAATGTACCAAATATCAAGTTAATCTCAGGATGGAGGGATATATTTTCCATTACTAAATACATCAGCCGCAATCTTCTCACGCATGGAAATAATATTTTCATCGCAAATGCAGTGCAAATCATTACGTACTTTCATTACCGAGGCTTCTAAATATTTTTAGGAGTAAACACCACAGTCATTCCCGTTTTCGTTCTATACACCTTCATAATACTCATATTTTCATTTACCTTGTCTAGAAGCCAAAGAAGGAAACCCTCTGAGAATGAACATGTTGGGGATAGCTTTTCTTAGATTCTCAATCCCCGGATCGATATGCGTTTTCTTAAGCCTCGTCTGGCAGTCGTATACCGTGATGCATCGGGTTTTGAAATCCGCTTTGATGGCTACCCAATGACATCCTACATATATACTACTGATCGATGGAATGTTTAGAACCGCGACAAAGCCTTCGAAAGCACTAATTGGTTTCGTACTTCTTAATGGATACTTGCCATTCAAACAATCACTAAGAATTTTCGGCAAAGTGTCCATATTCCCGTACGACCAATGCTTGAGGATCTCCGTGAAAAACATAGGACAAACGTAAAGTTTCTTAAATATCGTGGGGAATGTGTTCATGCGACAATACTGCATCAACAACGCCTCTTCCAATTGCTGCAAAAAATAAAAAAAAAATTAATACACATGAATACATATCACACAAAATGACCTCTGTGACTTCGAGTTTAAAATAACTTACATCATCTTCAAGCCATACGTAGGGCGTTAATATAATCTTCCCAAACTCTGGCCCTCGGGGAGTATCTAGATTAGATTTCCACCAACTCTCATGTCCAGGTTTCGTCAGGAACATATATAGAGCAGTCAACCTTTCACCGTTTGCGTCAATGAACGAAGGTTCTCGGGTTATCGAGTCCTTTTCTAATCCTTTGGGCGTCCACTTGAACGAAGGTTCTTCATCCACCTTTTTATCGGGTTCTTGAACCACCTTTTTTTTCGGGTTCTTGAACAACCTTCTTTTTGGGTTCTTGGACTCCACCAACATCTTTTCTTCGCCCTCTCCCTCACACTATTCTTGCTCTTTTGGCCGGCAGAGGTTCAACATATAGCGCAGAATCCTTCGATAAAGGTCCAGCACCTGCATAAAATTTACTTCATTAAACATATGGCGACCAATGCGACCCTGCGACCCATGCGACCTATGCAGACCCATACAACCCATTCGACCTTTTGTGACCCATTCGGCCCATACGACCCATGCGACCTTTTGTGACCCATTCGACTCATACGACCAATGCGACCTTTGTGACTCAAAAGACCGTACTTACTTGGTGGAACCTCCTTATCCTTAGAAGGGGCCTCTTCGACAGGACCGACTGTAGGTTCCTCGGAAGGAACCTCCTTAGGGGCGTCCTCTTCGACAGGACCGACTGTAGGTTCCTCGGAAGGAACCTCCTTAGGGGCACCCTCTTCGACTGGACTGACTATAGGTTCCTCGGAAGGAACCTCCTTATGGGTGCCCTCTTTGACAGGACCAACTGTAGGTTCCTTGGAAGGAACCTCCTTAGGGGCGCCCTCTTCGACTGGACTAACTGTAGTTTCCTCGTCAGCGACTTCATCGACAGTAACCACTAGAGCATCTGCATAAAATTAATTCATTCATTTGATGCGACCCTTCTACTTATACGACCGTGCGACTTATGCGTCTTTTGCGACCCATGCGACCCTTGCCGACTCTCGATGGAAATTGACTCAAATGAACTTTTTCACTATTTATTACTTACTTGGTGGAACTTCATCAGGATCAACAACTGCAATATCCTCTCTGGAAAGGTATTCAGTTAAAGGAATGGTGGCAGCAGATGCGATATTTTCAATTAATCTTGAAATGTTTGCCAAATCCTCTTCTGAGCCATCTCCAAAGTCATTTTTAAACTCTGACTCAACCGGCTCTTCGTTTGGCACTGGATATGAACGTTGAAGGAATTCATCATCTCTAATACTGTCGGAAGATTGGTTTACGGTGCTCGCATCTATCTCGGTAGATTTTGATTTTGCCTTTTCAGCACCTTTGTGATTTGCCGCCTCTGCTTTTGTATTAGGCAAATGAAACCCGACATCCCTTAGAAGATCTTTGACAACGTTAATGATTCTTTTCTCCAACTTCTTTATTTCCTTCACTAATTTCTGCTCCAGTGTCAGACGGACTGCAACTTCTTTTCCTTCAGCTTCATCTCCATCCTCACCTTCTCTTTGAGCTTCAGCTTCTGTATCACTATCTCTTTCTTCATCACCTTCAGCATCAGATTCAGCATCAACTTCATCATCTTCAATCTCTATCAATTTTTCACCCACGCTCTTTTTCCTCTTAGTCCTCTTCCTTTTCCCCTTCCCTTTCCTTTTCTTTTGATCACCAAGAACTGTTTTTCGCGTCAGCAGTTCTTGCTCACGGATGTCCCCCCAAAAAATACCCTTCGGATTTCTACGAATATGTTCCATCCATATCTGAACATCGAGATCGTGGCATCCCTCATAGTAATGCAGATCAAAAACTAAACCTACCTCTTTGTGTTCAACACGAAGAATACTTCAAATATCATGAAAAACAAAAAATAACCATTATTACCCTCTGTGACCCTTGTTTTCCTTGTGACCCTTGTGTAATTGTTACCTTAGAATCTCTGATCAGCCTTATCATGTCTACATACTTCAGGTTAATATTGGATTTAACCATCTTCTTGCACATTCTTGGACATGATAGATCCACATCCATAACATCAACATACCATCCCTTTCCGCTCAAACTAAGGATGGTTTCGAAAAGAAGTAACTACAACATTAAAACAAAATGATAAGAATGCAAAAGTACGAAAACATTCAAGTTATTCGAATAATATATACAACTTACCATTAGTGGGACATGAAACCGCCACAATACCATTTTGGTTTCGGTGATTCCTCGCTAACGTGCTTGCGTCAAGTATCCACAATCTTCTCGAATGTATAATGCCCCCATGGAAAGCGTTCATAAAATTCCAAGTCATCAACCATGTCAATGAGATCATGGCTGTTAGAGTTGTCTGATGAAGGCTTGTGAGCCATAACTTGCGCCAACAACATCAAAATTGCCAACCTTTTTCGGTCCTCTCGGTCTCTCTGTCGGTATGTTACATGTAGAGAATGTAAAGATTTGACTTGTTTTTTCGTTTTTTGTTACAGGACATCCCAAAGAGGAAATTAGTGCGTGCTCCACTATAGAGTACCGGATGGGAACACCGTTTAAGACGAACCACAACTCCTTATTGTCCCGTACAATCACAGAGTGATTTAGGAGGATAGACATTTGAACCTTAGTCAATGTGGAGTCACATTGGAAATGGAATAAATGCTTAAATTGTGATTCTTTGTCGAAGTAATGGAACTCGTATTCATCTAAGATTCCTCTCAGCTTCATTACTATCTCGTGAGGATAACACTTGGTGGTGATCTTTGGCATTCTGTCCAATGGCTTGAATTCATACACAAACTTCGGCTTTGGCGCCACCTGCAAAATGACCAATTAATTAAGAATACATTATACTTCTACCGACTCAAGCGACCCATGCGACTCAACCGATCAATGCGACTCAACCGTCCCATACGACTCAACCGACCCATGCGACCCAAACCAACTCACTAAGACTACCGACTCAAACGACCCTTAGACCCCCTGTGACACTCAAGCGACCATTGCGACCCAAACCGACTCACTGAGACAACCGACTCAAACGACCCTTAGACTCCCTGCGACGCTCAAGCGACCATTGCGACCCAAATCGACTCACTGAGATTCAACAAACTCACTGACACTCACACCCATTTCAAATCAATAAACCATTTTGGGACTCGACAGCCTGCAAAACCCTAGAAATCGACGCTCAACCGACCATTGCGACCCAAACCGACTCACTGAGACAACCGACTCTTGCGACTCAATCGACTCACTGAGACTCAACAGACTCATTGACACTCACACCCATTCCAAATCAATAAACCATTTTGGGACTCGACAGCCTGCAAAACCCTAGAAATCGATCTACTTACACTTATTGACGCCATTAAAGATTGACTCATGTTCTCTTCTTCACTGTTGTTGCTGCTGCCGCTGATTCTAGCCATTTCTTTCTTGCCAACTTCGAATCGATCCCTCTCAAGTTCGAAATCACTTGTTCTTTCTTGCTTTTGACACGATTTGACAGTTTTCACGTTCAAAAATTAAGGGTAAATTTGTCTTTTTTCTAGTTTTTTTCCCGATTAAATAATTATTTTAGGGAAGAGTCATTTTGAAGCGTTTTAGCCCTACGAGAGTATATCTGATATTCTTCCCGTTTAATTTTCTTTATTATTGAAAGACAATACCCATATTATTAATATTATTGGGCTAATCCATATATGAGTTTGTTTGCATAAGTATTTTTTTCAAAAATTAATAATATATAAAATTAATTTTTTTCTTTCAAAAAATAAAATATAACTAACATAATATCATAAGCAAATACAAATATAAACAAAAATTTAAAAATATAAAGCAACGTTTAATTTTTAAAAATATAAAGTAACATTTATTTTTTTTTAAAATACTAGTATTATAATAATTTTTTAGTATTTTTCATGACATTATTAAAAATATCATTAAAATTAAAATAAATATGTTATTGTTTATAATTTTTTTGTACACAAAAATAATTTGGTTCACAGTTCATATGGATTGTGAAAAAATTTCAATTCAATCCATGAATTCATCTGTTTATGAGCCGAAATTTTTTTTATCACACTTTTGTGGATTTGGTCAAGATAAATTTGCGGATCAGCAATCCAAACACTCGTACTCTTTCTTTGTGTCAATATTTTAAAAATAATTATAGTGTTTTACTTCAGTTTATTTTTATCAATTAAATTTGTTTTTCTGAAGTGCTTCTTTTCTTGTCACCACAAGTGGAAATGAAATTGGTGACAAGGGTTTAGGAACTATATATGCGTAATTGAATTGTAATGTCCTTTATTGGAATGTTATTGTTTTATGTGAAAGTTAACGTTATTGAATATAAATACTTGTAAATATCGGGGTCAAATATAAAACATTGAGGAAATATATGTGAATGAATCTCAGTCGTACGATCTAGGTCTCCAAGATCAACGCTCATATATAAGCAATCATACAATACTTTCATTTTCCCTTGGTCTATCCGCCTTTCTTTGCATCAGCTTGGTGTACGGATACAGAGCTCGGCGAAAATGGTTCAGCGGCTCGTTTACAGGTCGCGCCACTCGTACGCGACCAAGTCGAACCAACACCGCATCGTCAAAACTCCTGGTACGTATCAATGCGGTTCGGTTTTGATCGATTATTGGCTTACCGGGAAATCAGGAATTAGGGTTTTGAAACTGATTTCATTTTGTGGTATTTTTAAGGTGGGAAGTTGGTTTATCAGACCGCGAAGAAGAGAGCTAGTGGACCCAAATGCCCTGTCACTGGCAAGAGAATCCAAGGGGTGAGTTTTTATTTGTGAAATTTGATTTCATGTGTGATTTGTGTTGGGTCTTTGTTCGATGTTACGTTTTCTGGTGTGGGTACAGAGATATTGAAGATCTCGATCTCTGGTTTTCGATTTAATTTAGCATTCGTGGAATGAAAACTATTTGAATTTTGATGGGGTATCGAACTTCTTTAGCATTTTTTGGAAAAATAAATTGTGAATTTTGGGGTTACGGGTTCATGTTTCCGGCCAAGGAAAGCTCTGTGTGCTTGAAGATTTGTTGATCCAGTGAATGGTCAAAACTCTTGAATTTGGTTGGAAATGTTAATGTGTTGGTCGTTAGTGCATCTTTCCATGTGTGGGTCTCGAATAAATCTATGGTCCTTTAAGTTTACATGTTTTGAAGAGAAGAACTACTTCTTTTGGCCTTGAAACAAAATGTAGATGTATCCGAAATTTGGCCCCTAAATCTGTATAGGCTTTAGGCATGGTTTTGCACGTGTGTTTAGTTGCGCTTGATTAAATCTAGGCATGAACTAAGCTTTTTGCACTATTATGTCATAGCATAATGTATTGGTTACCATGTATTATTTGATCGTCTTGTTTTTCTCAAAACTCTCTCTTGGACAGCAATGGGTTTATCTAGGTCGCTTGTTTTAGCTTATTAGAGAACGGATGGCTTTGAAGCTTTGTATATGGTCTGTGTCATTCTGGGTTGTGAATGCATTTTTTGGGGGAATTTTGCAGATTCCGCATCTGAGACCTGTTGAGTACAAAAGGTCGAGGTTATCTAGGAACCGAAGGACAGTTAACCGTGCCTATGGTGGTGTTCTATCTGGAGGAGCTGTTAGGGAGAGGTAAATCTCCAGAGATTCATTATTCATGTGTTCACTTTTTAGGAAGTAACCTAATGGTTGTCACCCTTATATTTGCTAGGGTAATCCGGGCCTTCTTGGTGGAAGAGCAGAAAATTGTGAAGAAGGTACTGAAGCTTCAAAAGGCAAAGGAAAAGTTAGCTGCAAAAAGTTAAGTGGAACCCCTCCAAAAGTAAAAACCTTGTTAGATTTCACGTACACTATCGGGAAATTCTTGATAGGGTTTGTAGGCAGGAGTTTGAAGCAAATTTTGGTTTTATTTTGGCTTTGCATGATGAGAATTGATCAGTAATTCCGGTTACAGTTTGTTCTACCCAGATTTTTGAGAATTTTAGGTACGTGATTCTTATTTTATGCCCAGGTACTTTTTAATAGTAGCTGATATAACTACAGTCTCGTTTACTGTTGTCCATTGAAAGATAGAATCATTGCAACAGTATCAAAACAGAATTACTCTGTTTTGGTCTGCTAACTTGTAATGATATTAGTGCCCATAAATCATCAATCATCACATAGCCTCCAGTCCACAATGAATTAGAGAAGCATTCTTTTGGTTTGTTACTGTTTTCCCTCCTTGTTTATGTATATAACGAACCCAAGACAAGCTGTAAATTGTTACATTGAAGTACGTTTATTTCTTTCAATCTATATGGTACCGATACCTTGAGAAGGCTTCTTTTCATTCTCTTCAATGCAATAACCTGAATCTTACCCTCTATACACGTTAACCTCTTTAGTTTCACAATTCTCAAACTGTTCGACACAAACTATTTTTGTGGGAAACATGTCTAATCTCTTCTAAAATATCAAGATCTACTCGGCTTCGTGAAATCACTGAACCTCCAAAAATTGTCACAACAAATGGCACTACGGTTACAAAAACTCAAAATCCCATGATTGCCTCCTAGTATAAAATTGATCAACTTGTCAAGTCATGTTTATGTATAGGGCTAGACAAAATATACGGTATTACCTGTTTTGATCTGAAATTCATCTTGAATCCATGGAAAAAAAACTCGAATGTGCCGGTTTGAGTTTGATAATGAAAACAATGTAATTTGCGAGTTTGAGTTCTGGTTGTTCGTTTATTCCTATTTTTTTCTTAATTACAAAAAAAACCTTACGTCGGTCTTTGTCCACTTCGCCTCTGTTGGTCGATCAGTCTTCTTTCACTAGTATCCGTGGTTTAAAAACTTGTGTGGGTAATGTTGATACCATAAATTTTGATATGCGTATATTGTGGATTTGAGTTTGGGTAATGTTATACATTATCCACACGGGATAGATTTGAGTACTCATTATCTTGTGATACCCGCGAGTGCCCACCCATGGTAATGTGGCATCATGTTTGAGATGTCTTCAGATATGTCATTGGTGTTGAGTATGTTATTGAGGTATGAATTCCTTTACTAGAAACTTCAATTAAATTAAACTGTAATGTGTTTGGTGCCCTTGCATTCTTGCAACTGTTAACCAAAGATAGAAAAACCACGAGCACTTAAAAATAGTGATCACCTAAACTCAGTCGACAAACATGTTCTAGATAACAAGAAGATATTTAAAAAGACCATATAACTAGGATGTTTGTTCTACACTTTCATATTATTACAAATTTGTTAGAAACTATCTCTTTTAAATAAAGTGTTTGTTTAATGCCTAAATTTATATAATTTATCCCTAACCATAATAAAAAATTACGTAATTTCAATAGTCTCTATAGAATATAAAAACATTTGGTTAAAAACCCGAGCACTCACTTCTTTTTTATTTTTTTTCGGTCGCTGTTCTTTACACCGTCGTTGCCTAATGCTTGTTGCATGTCCTCCACCGCAACTGTCGCCCTCTTCATCCCCACAGTTGTCGTCCTCTTCAGTGCCGATGTCTCAGCTTCTGCTCACACATCTATTGATCCACCTGCTTCGTTTAACAAAAACTCATGGTTGACCAAGGACAAGTCTTATGCAACATTCGAACAAAGTTTGGTGTTAATCCAAATGACCCAAAACGAACATTGCTCACTATCAACATGAACAACATAATAAAACCCATATCTACAAATAATCTCATGTGGAACATCTATATTTTTGCTCTCTTGGAAGGTTATGGTCTCGATTGTTTTCTTCATGAACAATCTACCATCCGATCAGCCACTGTTACCACCAATGACATCACAACTTCGAATCCAGCTTTCACACCGGTCAGACTTCAAGATCGGCTCATATTCTCCGCTATACTCAGCGTTTCATTGTCATTACAACCTATCATCGCACTGACCACATGTGTTCGTGAAGTGTGTAAGCTCCTTGGCAACATCTACGAGCCTCTCTTGGACATATCATACAACTCAAAGATCAATGTAAAGGTGTACGAAAGGTACATAATCAATTGGCGAGTATATACATTTCATTACAAAGAAATCTGATACTTGGTAAATTTGTTGATACAGAAGATCTACTATAACACATTCTTGATGGACTTCACGATTATTACGAACTCATAATTTATTTCGTGAATGTAAGGATTTCGACGATCCCAATTGAGGAACTTCATGAACAACTATTAAATCATGAAGCAAAGTTGGCCACAAATTTGACTTCAAGAAAATTTTAATTTTCCGAACGGAATTTCCAAACTTTTGTGTCAAATGAATTTCCCGATAAAAAATGATGAAGTTTCTGACGATTTTACTGTCCGAAAACCGGTCGAGTTTTCCGACGGTTTGTGGACGATCCGATTCATTCGTATTTATAGATAGTTTATGGACTACATATCCTATTTGTAATTGCGGATGAATTACGAACATATACCATTTACATATGCTCGTTTCGGACATACTCGAACCATCTGAAATTCTTTTTTTTCTTGTAGTATTCTTCAAAGTCTCCTCGTCCGATAATGACATTCAACACTAACTCACGTTAAGGGTCATCACACGCCCGTGGATCTCAATGCTAGAACAGGAACATTCAACAACATTGATATCAAAGAAAGTTCCAAATTTATGAAATTTTTCGTCGTAGTGCTAGGAGATGTCCTCAATTTCAAGCACATGTCGCTCAAGTCTCCAGCCAATCTCTGACCCCATCTACGAGATGATCCTAAGCTGCCACTATGATCACACTTTGGTCTAACGATTCATAACAACCTTCATCGCAAGTTCCCATCTTATATATAAAACTTATTAATTCATATGTTGGTTGAGAGACGATGATAATTGGAGATGGCTAAACTCTTCATATCTCACATATCGATTAATCTTCTCATCCTTTACCCACGAAATATTATTTTTACAGATTTTTTTATGTGTAGCTCAAATTAAGAAGAATATTATCTCTATACACAAGCTTGGTGCCACTAATAATATCTATGTTGAATTTGTGATGATGAATTTCAAGTGAATGATGGTCGCACGGAGGCACAACTCGCAATTAGGGTTGCTAAGGATGGTGTCTATGAGTGGTTGATCCAACCTGTAACCAAATAGTCTAATTCTTTCTCTGCTTTTTCTGTGTTTAAGCCCACCTCGTCCGAGTGACATTCTCGTTTAGATCACCCGCTATTCTAATTCTCAAAAAAATAATTGTGAAATTTTACTTTACCTTATTTGCAAAGATTTTCTTATTTCCTTGCAATGATTGCTCTAGCAATAAAAGTCACAAGCATTCATTTCATGTCTTCACAATAACATCATCTAGCCCATTAGAAATTATTTTTCTGATGTTTGCACGTCTCCGCTATTACACTAGAGGTTTTAAATACTATGTCATATCCGTTGATCATTTCACTCGTTATACTTAGCTTTATCCACTCGAACTCAAATCTAATGTTCTACCTACATTTATATGCTTAAAATCTCTTAATAAAAACCAATTTCAAGCTAAAATTAGGACTATCTATAGTGATAACGACGATGGATATATTGTCTTAACTTCATTTCTTTCCACCAATGGCATTTCTTATCTCACCACACCGCCTCACACCTTCAAACATAATGGTCTATCTGAATGGCATCATCGCCACATAGTCGAAACTGGTTTGTCCCTTGTATCCCATGCAACAACATTTTTGTTCTTTGCCTTCACCAAATAGTTTAATTTAATCAATAGAATGCCAACTCTCATTCTTTCAAGCCAATGCCCATTTGAACTTCTTTTTCGAACCATTCAACTATGACTAACTTTGAACGTTTAAATGCCTATGTTACTCTTGGATTCGATCCTATACCTCTCACAAACTAAAACCTCATTCCAAACCGTGTATTTCCCTCGGTTACTCATACCCAAAGTGCTTATGTATATCTTTATCCAATCACCACTTAGAGGTACATATCAAGACATGTGACTTTCCATGAGCAAGTTTTCCCCTACCATGAACCTACAAAATACATACTCACCTAAGAATCGAGGCACAAGTCCCCTCTCATTGACAAAATCCAACCACTCGTTCTTCCTATTTATGTGAGTCATTTACCACCTCATAGTCAGAACCTCCATGTGAGAAAGTCCTCGTGGTCGATCCAACACCAACAGCTTTTGCCACCTTAGAGACACGAGATGTCAATTGAACGTCTGAGCCTCTACCAACACAAAATCCATCGAGGTTACACCGTTTTTGGTCAACCGACACCCTGTGGTCACATGAGCAAAGAGAAACATTTTCAAACCATCCAAAATATATTCTTACCTTGTGTCTTGTGTACCACATGAAAAAGAACCGACTACAGCCATGGAGGCACTCAAAACCGTTATGCGTTCCAAGTTTGATGCTCTAATCCTTAATCAAACATGGGATTTGGTTCCATCAGATAAGACACACAATATTGCTTGGAGGAAATGAGCTTTCAGCATCAAAATTAACCCCAATGACACGATTAATATATACAAGGCACAATTAGCTTCATGTCTTAATCACCTGGGTTTATTGATCATGATCCTCCATCATATGTCAATAAACTCAAAAAAGCTATATACGGTTTAAAGCAAGCTTTGATGGCATGATATTCACAACTTTAAAATTTCTTGCTTTCACAAGGCTTTCACTACAAAAAAACACGCTAATTCCAACGGACGGGGCAACAGATCCGTCCGTTGGAAACAAATTCTAACGGATAGCAGCGGATATGTCAATGCTTTCAACGGGAGAGAATCTGTTGCAATCCGTTGGATTTTGTAACGGATTTTAACGGAATATTGCCGTTGCCAAATCCGTTAAAAATCCGTTGACAATTTGCGACGGATTGTAACGGATAATATCCGTTGGAAGACCGTTAGAAACACGGGGGAAATATTCTGACGGTCATCCGTTGAAAACTGTAACGGTAATCCGTTACAAATTGTAACGGATGGCCGTTGATATTGTTAATTTCGAGGTCCAACCGTCGAAATAAATTCGTGAGACCTTGTAACGGGCATCCGTTAGAATTTGTAACGGATGGTCGTTGATATAGTTAATTTCGAGGTTCAACCGTCGAAATAAATTCGTGAGGCCTTGCAACGGGCATCCGTTACATATGCCAACGGATGTCCGTTGAAAATTTCACTATATATATGGTTGAATCTAAAACAATATCAACAATATCA
>CM071865.1:30453746-30488053 GCA_036759665.1 Gynandropsis gynandra
TGGTATTAGAAACCCACGTAAAGAAGAAGTCAGTTGTCGGGGAAGAGGCCGAAGAACCGGAACTCGTCGATCCTCGAGCGGCCCGAACCGTGAGAGCTGTGACGGAGAAAATCCCCCAACAATCTCAGGCTTGCGGTTCAAGCCCCGACGACCTCAGTCCTTTACAAAAGGACCAAATTTATTTAGAGGTAATAATTTATTATTTTGTTTCTAAATTATTAATATAATTTGTTAAATTCAAATGTTACGTTTATTTATTTTGTAGTCGGTGAAACCGTATAAGGGACGCCTGTACGGTCTCGGAGAGCTTCAAAAGGACATCCTCGAAGACGTAACGTCGGTACCTCCATCGGTCCAAGAGAGTTTTTCTCAACAACGGCGGATCGAATAATTCGAAGCACAACTTCGAGAACAACGAGCTGAAATGGCGCAACAATCATCTAAGATACAACATTTGGAGAGCGTCATTGAGTTGTTGTCGGGCCAGGTGAGGGGATCAACACCGCAGCAAGAACCAGGGCTCGATTCGGATGCAACTCCGTCTCGAGGGGATGGTGGTGGTGATGGTGGGGATGATAACGACGCAACCGACCTAAACGATTTGTAATAGGAAATAGTTTTAATTTAGGTGGTTTGTAATATAATTTTAATATTTTTATTAAAAACCTTTTAGTTTTAATTTTTTTTATTTTTTTTATTTTTTTTATTTTTTTTTCAAAAATTCCAACGGGCATCCGTTGGAAAATGTAACGATCATCCGTTGCAAATGCTTTCCCGCCAAATCGTTTCCCACCAGTTTGCAACGGACATCCGTTGCCATTGATACCGGGCTTCCGTTGAAACATTTTTCCCGCCAAATCTTCCCCGCCAGTTTGCAACGGCCGTCCGTTGCAAGTTCCCGCCAGTTTGCAACGGTCATCCGTTGCAAGTTCCCGCCACGTGGCAACGGATGTCCGTTGCAAAGCATTCCTTATTTTGCAACGGACCGCCGTTGCACTCCAACGGACGTCCGTTGAAAGTATGCAACGGTGATCCGTCACAATGGTTTCCAACGGTCGTTCGTTACTTCTTTTCCAACGGCCTAGTCCGTTGCCACTCCGTTGCCAATTTGTAACGGATATTGTCCGTTGGTATGCCGTCACGAATTGCAACGGATCCTCATTTGCAACGAACTTTTCGCAACGGACTGAAATCCGTTGGTGTCCGTTGGAAACGGCTGTTTCCAACGGATTTTGGGCGATTTCCAACGGATACGTACGTTGGAAATCGCCAGTTTTTTTGTAGTGTTTGTTAACTTATTGGCGGATGAATCTTTGTTCTTTAGTAACTTAGTAGATATCCAACCTTTTGTTCTCATCTATGTTGATGACCTCATTATCACTGAAAAATTCTGCATTTCATGTGCATAAATTCATTGACTCAGTGACCATTCGATTTTCACTCAAAGACCTCGGGGATCTCAGTTTCTTTTTTGTAATAGAAACAACAAATAGTGATCATGGTATGTTATTTGGTGAATTTACATCAATGATCTCCTCCAACGAACACACATGGTTGACTACAAACTAGTCTCTACACCTATGGCATAAGCTACCAGACTCGTCTTGATTGATGGTGAACTCATGGAAGATCCCACGAATATCATATGGTGGTTAGTAGACACACGACTTAACATCTGTTTTGTTGTCATTTTCTTGTCACAATTCATGCATGCGCCTACCTCGTCTCACTGGCAAACGACTAAACGTGTCCTACTTTATCTACCTAGCGCTTGAATAATTGGAATATTTTATTGATCAACTAATCTCGTACTCTTCATGCCTTTAGTGACGCAAATCCGAGAGGTAGAAAAGATGATTATACATCCACATGAGCTTTCATTTTGTATCTTGGTAAACATCACATCTCATGGTAAAAACAAAAAACAAAAGGTTTAGCAGCTAGATCTCAACTGAAGCTAAGTATCGGTGTATTGTAGCAACATCCGAAAAAGTTCAATAGGTCCAAAATCTACACAAGGAACTTGGCATTGCTCTTTTTGAGAAATCGATCATCTATTGTGATAATGTTGAGGCAACATATTCATCTGTCAACCTTGTGTTTCACTCTTGCATGAAGCATTTCGCCATTTACTACCATTTCGTTCAAAGCGAAGTTCAAACGAGATCTCTACGTGTTAAGCATGTTGCTTCCACTGATCAAGTAATGGATGTGCTCATGAAACCTCTGCCGCATACAACGTTTCACTCTTCATGTGTCAAGATTGGATTGATCGGTGATAGACCATCTTGATGGGGAATTTAAGAGACAAAACAATTAGGATATTTATTGTGAAATTCACATTATTAGGAGTTTGTTAAATACTATCTCTTGTAAATAGGGTGTTTTGTTTAACACGTGATCTTGTATAAATATACCCCTAATCATAATAAAAAATTTAAAAGTTTCAATAAACTCTGCATATATTTCTTTTGTTTCGAGGTCCAGAAAAAAGAGTATAAGACATTTACCACTTTTATTGACAATGCAATGCATCAACCTCCTATTATTTCTTACAATGATGTTATCCTAAAACATAAATGAACCAAGAATCTTAATCAACACGAAATGAAAAACTAGGTCCACAGAATTAACAATTAAAATGATTAGTTATGGTCCCTCATATAAATCGGATTAATAGTTTTGATTCGTTGAATAAAATTAGAAAATTTATAAACTAAGGGTTGGTAAGTTATAACGAACTACACAAACTAAATAATTTCATCCCAAACGCTCGTAATTTTTATTATTATTATTATTATTATTATTATTATTATTACTAATTAATTAATTAATTAATTAATAGATTTTGTTTATTTATAGATTACAAAATTTGATGATATAGATATAGCATTACGTATCAAAGGATGAAAAAAATATAGAATTCTAAATTATTATTAAGATTTTTGAATTTTAGATGAACCTTAAATCACATAACTATATTATTATTATTATTATTAATTAATTAATTAATTAATTAATAGGTTTTGTTTATTTATAGATTACAAAAATTTGATGATATAGATATAGCATTACGAATCAAAGGGTGAAAAAATATAGAATTCTAAATTATTATTAGGATTTTTGAATTTTAGATTTTTGTTTGAATTATTCTTTCAACATTAATGTTAGTGTTCTTGGATTGCAATATTCAAAAGAAGCATGAAATTTTAGTTATGTTCTTTGCCCAGTTGTGATTAGATTCCGACAAGAGATAAAACACATAAAAGAACAAACTGTCAAGAATGGGATTCGAACCCATGCCCTTTCGGACCAGTACCTGAAACTGGCGCCTTAGACCAACTCGGCCATCTTGACTCTTACATGAGTTAATAGTTATTATAATTATATATCAAAGCTTAGAGGGTTCTTTATTGAGCCCAGGATATTTTCGGTATTTTCATAAGCTAACATGAAACCCGTGCGGTTCTGAAATGATGAACCGAAAGTTGTTTGTGTAGAATCATTCATGAAGAAACAAAGTTATAGAGACACAAAAGTATTTGTGTCGTGTTTGTTACATCCCATCGGGATGAGTTTATAGAACGACGATTTGCTGGGTCGAAGACAATTTTTGTCTTATGTTTGTTCCACAATTTTTCAAAAAAACGTCGTTTCAAGCCAACCTCCCTTTCAGGTTAGAAAATCCTCCTGACATCACCAATTTTCTAAACTTTGCTTCTTTTTGTTATTTGCATAACGAATGTGAAGTTTTGTTTGTTTGTTCGTGTTTCTTTTCAAGAATTGTTTTGAGTTTCAGAGTTGGATTTTAGATGAAATGTGTTCCTTCTGTGACAAGGCGAATGTTGTTGATGAGATTTTTCTTGGCTAATTGTTGATCATCTTGATTTTGAGTTGCAATTAGAGATGTCAATGCACTACAAAAAAAAAAACAGACAATTTCCAACGGAGATATCCGTTGGAAAATGCCTAAAATCCGTTGGAAATGGCTCTTTCCAACGGATGGCAACGGATTTCCGTCTATTGGGAAACGTTCGTTGGAAATCCGGATCCGTTGCAATTCGCAATGGCCTTGCAACGGATAATATCCGTTGCAAATTTGTAACGGATATTCAAACGGAAATATCCGTTGGAAAGTTGTAACGGATGCCCGTTGAAAACATTTGTAACGGATGCCCGTTGCAAATTTGCAACGGCCGTTGAAAAAGGGCAACGAGCATCCGTTAAACTGTTTCAACGGACGTCCGTTGCCATCCAGGCGGGAAAAATGAACGGGAATTTAGCTTTCCAATGGGCATCCGTTGGAAACTGGCGGAAAATAGCAACGGACGTACGTTGCAAATTGGTGGGAAAGGGCAACGGACGTCCCTTACCATTTGGCGGGAAACAGCGTCCAACGAATGCCCGTTAGATATTGCAACTGGCATCCGTTAGAATCTTGTACAAAAAATAAAAAAATAAAATTTTTTAAAAATAAAATTTTTAAAAATAAAAAGTTTTTAATTAAAATATTAAATTGTTCACAAAAAAACATTAAAACTAAAACTACTCCAATCTATCCTATTACATTTCGTTTAAATCGGTTGGGTCGATATCGTCTCTCTAATCGCCACCATCTCTAGATGGCGTTGCATCTGAATCGGACTCGGTTCTTGGTGCGACGTTGATCCCCTCCCTTGCCCCGACATCAACTCGATGACGTTCTCCAAGTGCTGAACTTTGGCTTCGAACTCCTCGATCCACCGTTGTTGCGTGAAACTCTCTTGCACTATGGGAGGTACCGTCGTGGCGTCCTCGACGATATCCTTTTGAAGCTCCCCGAGACCATATAAACGTCCCTTATACGGTCTCACCGACTATAAGACAAAGAAAACTAACGTTAGATTTTTACAAATTATTTTATTAATAATCGAAAAATAAAATAATGAACTTTTACCTCTAAATAAATTTTGTACTTTTGTAAAGGACTGAGTTCGTCGGGGCTTGAACCGCAAGCTTGAGATTGCTGTGTGATCTTCTCTGTCACACTTAGAGGTAAAGTGTTGAACTCTCCGCCACCTCCGTCGTCAAAATTAATCAGCATCTTTACGTCTATTATCGAATTCAAAAACAACCCATACAAACTGCATCACTGTCGGGAATCCTTTTCCCGATCCCGACGGTGAGACAGTTTATGAAGGTTGTTTTGGATTCAACAATAGATATTAAGATATTTGTTATTGATGATTTGTGGTAACTCTAGGTTCCGATATAAATAGTAAATATTCCAACGAACATCCGTTGTCAAAATTAACCAACATCTTTACATCTATTATCGAATTCAAAACAACCTTTATAAACTGCATCACCGTCGGGAATCCTTTTCCCGATCCCGACGGTGAAACAATTCACAAAAGTTGTTTTGGATTCAACAATAGATAGTAAGATGGTGGTTGTTGATGATTTGGGGTAACCCTAGGTTCCGATATAAATGGTAAATATTCCAACGAACATCCGTTAGAAAATGCATTGGATGCCCCTTGCTCCATCACGATAATTTAATTCGACCGTTGAACCTCGAAATTTACAATATCAACGGGCATCCGTTGCGATTTCTAACGGGCATCCGTTACAATTTGCAACGGACGCCCGTTGTAATCCTTTTCCCGGTTTATAATGGATATTCCAATGGATACGGCCAATGGACTAAATCCGTTACAATCCGTTAAAAATCGCGACGGATTTCAACGGATATAGCAACGAAAATTATCCGTTACAATTCCGTTGAAATTTGTAACGGATTGCAACGGATTTTGGCCCGTTAAAAATATCAACAAATCCGTTACAATCCATTGCTAAGTGTTTCCAACGGACGGATTCGTTGCCTCGTCCGTTGGAAACTGCGAGTTTTTTTTTGTAGTGATGGGTTGGGTTGTATCCAATTGAGTTGAGTTCAACCCGATCCATTTAATAGTGAGTTATATAGGTCGGGTTAAATGAGTTAAACATATTTATTCATATAAATAACATTTTGTATATATATTTTTATCATTTAACATTTATAACTTATTATATATATATTTATATACATTAGATATTATAATTAATGTTTCAATATTCAAAACAATAATTTATGAAAATAAAATTTGTAATATATATTAAAAACATCTGATATAATCGTCAAATTTTCATCTTAATATATCAACAGCTAAAACGATAATTCATGAAAATAAAATTTTAACAAATGCTATTCAAAAAAATATTCGATATACTCATTAAATCTTCATCATTTTCCTCGTCGTCTTTGACTTCAACATCATGATCATCGATAACATCAACTTCGTCGGCACAAAACTATCATCACCTATCATTTATAAACATATTAAAAATATAATATATTTTAATTAAATTAAAAATATTTAATACATGTCTTACCGTTTTCACAAAATTAATATCCAATCAACTAATTTCGTGTACAAATCAATGCTTCGACATTAGAAGAACAAATATGGCTTCTATAATTGCTTAATAAATGAGAACCGATGCTAAATGGTGATTCTGACGCCACAATGGTGATTGAAATGTTAAGTATATCGCAAGCCATCTAAGCTAAGTCTCCATAGTGATGTTATGGCTTTCTCAAAACTGTAAAATACCGATATCATCAAATTTGTTCATTTCTAGCCTTTTGTCCTCCAAATATGTTTGCAAAGCAATTCGTCCCTCTTGCATAGCTTTACTTTTCTCATACGCTTTGAAAGCCTATATTTCAAACATTTTAATCAAATTATATAAATTACAAAAAAAAACCAAAATAAAGATAAAACTTACATTTAAAGCCGTCAAATTTGTTCCTTTTCCCTTTGAAGACACACCAACCTGGAGCCATTAATTTACTTTTATATTGATAAAAAAGAAGCACCAAAGATTCGTCAAGAAATACCAACAAGAAAATCTTAAATACCAACGAAAAAGAATCAATCTACTGTTAAAATGTAAACATAAAAAACACAAACTTGAAATGAATCGACAAAGAAGAGAAAACGATTGAAGAACAAAGAAAACTAATAGAGATTGACATCAATTATCTATTAAAGCAGAATCAGACACAACTCAAGGTCCAAAATAGACAAATCTGTCTAAAATCAGAGCTAGAGCATCGAGCATCGAGTTGAAATCGAGTTTACGAACTCATAGATAGAAAATGGGACATGAAGTCACGATGCGCCAATGGAATCTATGGAGCAATGACGAAGGCTTGCAGGATGGAAGTATTGCCGCCATGGCCATAGAAACGAAAAACACATAGGAAAAGAATTAAGAAACATACTGAGATACGAGCTTGACGATCGAAGAAGGAGCAAGCGATCGGAGCAAGCGACGGGAGAAATCGAAACTATGAAGGAAGGTGAGTGTAGTGGGACAGTGAACTGTGTGAACGACAATAGGATAGATAGTGATATGGGCTAATGGGTTATATGGGTAAAACCCATTAAAATTAATCTAATTGGATTTTATACCCAATTAACCCATGTAGTTTTATTCTCATTTAATAAAAACCCATATATCTTTTAAATGAGTTGGGTTGGATTAATCCATTAAACTCAATCCAAATTGACATCACCAGTTGCAATACTACTTTCTTTGTAGTTTTAAATTGAAATAGACGACTGTTTTTGCTTTGATTCAAATCCCTAGTCATTATCTGATATTGTCTTTAAGTATCGATATTTGTTTCTTCTTCCCAAAGTAGGATTCTTTTTGTCTATTATTATCAATGTAATTGAAAGTTTCGGGAGTAAACACATTATGATCTTTCGTGGTGTTCTCGTAACACCACACTCAAAAAATGTATTAGTAAGACTTCAAATGGTCGCGAGATATAACCTGATTTTTGTGAATATATCTAGACTACACGACTCAGACAATCCCATTGAGTACAACATGTAAGCCCATCAAAGACCAATTATATAATTATTTATATATAACAATTATATAATTATATAATTATTTATATATATAATTAAACGTGGAGTTAGGGTAAATTAAAGGAAAAAAATAGCTAGCCAGCCGTTTGCCTCGATCGTAAGGGAAACATGAGAGAAAAGAAAAGGATAGAAGGAAGATTCACCTATTTTTTCGTCGTGTTCTCGTTGTGGGTTAATTCTATCGAGATTTGGCTAAAACTTTAGGATTATCCTTATCATTATTCTATCAATTTGAATATTTATATAATGGATACTGACTATTTGATCGAATCTATACTAGAAAAAAATCGGTTTGTGCAATTTTTAACAATATCATCGTGAATCATCAATGCATCGAATAAAGTTAAGGTGATAATTATTCCCCATGTTAGGTTTTTTGGTGAAACTTAAGTGACTAGTGATGACCTAAATAATTGACGCTCGACCAAGTGTAAGAGTAGGAGAATGTCGATATTTTGGGTTTAGGGCTAAAGCCGAGTGAACATCTTGTCTAGTGTGCTCAATGAAAT
Organism: Gynandropsis gynandra; assembly: GCA_036759665.1. NCBI lineage: Eukaryota > Viridiplantae > Streptophyta > Magnoliopsida > Brassicales > Cleomaceae > Gynandropsis > Gynandropsis gynandra. The sequence continues at coordinate 30,462,223 of CM071865.1, forward strand.
AATTTCACACTTGAACCTTAGGAAGAAGGCTTGTGCAAGAGTGTCGATGAGAGTTTTCATGTGAGTAGTATCGAGTCGACGATGTCAGTATATCGACACTTGGATCATGGGCCGACGTTGTACCATGTTAGGGTTGTGGTAACCTTTCGAGTGACTAAGCATTATAGTTAGTCAGATCAATGGACATGTCAGTACCGCATCGTGTTGGGTTTGTGGTAACTTTCAAATGACGAGGTTTTGTATTGTACTGTCGGCTGGGGTACATTGTAACCTTGCAAGATCTTTAGGGTGTTCGGGTTCTTTTGGACTTTGTGAGCGTATGCCCAAACTAGAGTCTTTTGAACTTGGTGAGTTATGATTTGGTCTGATACTAGTCTTAGACTTAGGATACTCGATCGAGTTGGGTAGACTTGTCCATATGTCATTAGAGTGATGATAGATCATTATTTTTTGTGTTATTTAGTTAAGAGTGTGAGAATACGTGGCACGGAATACGTACACGTATTGGTCTCAGTGAGTGTACCTTTTAAACTCACTTTATTTATGAGTTATCATGGAAGAACATGTTATGGTAAGGAAAAATAAACAATGAGGTTGAGTAGCAGCAATAGAGTTCACAGGGAGCCGATGGAAGAGGCGTGCAAGAGGTTTCAATAAGCTTTATTTTATATGTCGTTTTTATCTATTATCTATTGTGATTATTTTTTATTTATTTTGTTTCGTTATATGGCCTGGACAACATTTATTTTTAAAAATATCATTCATTTTTGTAAATGTGTTTGAACAATGATACATGTGGCCATCTCTTGGAAGTGATGGTGTAGTCTCGAGGTTGTTCCGGAATAGTTGTTACACAACATCCATCTTAAATCCAAAATCCAAGCAAAATGCTATACAACACCTTATGTAAACCGTCAGGAACTATTCTCGTAATAATCCTGGATTCCCAAATAACTCTATATCGAATCAATCACCCAATCCTCCAAACTTTTATTGTTTAAAACTTATGTTATAAACATCCCTCTAGAATGCTCTCAAAACTCACAAAACCTTTGTGTTCAATCTCATCTCTTCCACTTGAATTTTTTTATACACACAAATATGATAGAGAGGGTGGTTTGGACGCGTAACCACCTCTTTATTTTAAAGTTAAGCTTCTTTAAAACATGCTCATTGATTTTTTTTCTATAGAATTGTTAAGTTTCTTGATTTTCTCCTTTTATAATATTTCCAATATCTTTGTAAATGTTCACAAATATCTATCATAATCGAAAATATCAATAATAATGGAAATTATGCATAATGGAAATATCACAACATTAAATTTCAATAAAAATGGTAAATATGCATAATCACCAAAAAATCAATAAAATGAAAATCTCATGCACTAATAATAGTAATTAGTCTAAGTGATCATTATGGTCAACCACAACCCAACCTCTTGGCGATCTGTTGGTAATAGTTGAAGATGTATGCTCGCAAGGATTCCATGTTGGGCCATTTTTGCCTCTTTTAACTCAATCTAATAGTTAGGCGCCAAAAATGATAAATTTTAGTTTACGGGTAAATGTTTATTGGATCTTAACGAATACTTTAACCTTGCATGAGGGAATTGTCTAGCTTTTTTAGGAAAAAAAATTACTCAATTATCATGGTGAGAGCCGATTTCATAAATAAAAGAATCATGAAATCATCTAATAAACTACAGGCTAAGCAGTTTATTCCGTTTGAAAATATTTCTCTAATCCAATTCACCTTTCGACTTTGGTTCTCATCCAAATCTTCCATCGAAATCCAAAGCTCATCGTATTTCCCAAAACTATTTAAATCCTAGCAAAATTCACTTTTGTCAATTATAAGTTAACGGACATATTAGCACAAAGGACATAAATGTAATTTACTCCATTAGGGTTTCATATTATCTTGTATATATATATCATAACTGATGTAATTCATGTTGAGATCAATATACGAAATCCCTTTCCACATGGTATCAGAGCGCTGATCCGAACCCTAACCCTAGCTCTCCTCACCGCCGCCGGCCGCCTCTCTTCTCCTTTCTCCTCACCGCCGCCGGCCCTTACAACCTAACCCTACCCTTCTCGTCGGCCCTCTCAACCCTAAACACCCTCACCGTCGGCCACTCCCACTCAAAACCCTAACCCTAATTTTTCATTCGAACGCCCCTACACGCCGTCGGTCATTCCCAACCTTCTCTCTCAATCCCGGCTCCACCATCCCTCCCTCGTCCCAAAGCCGCGGCCAGTTGTTATTGCTTTGCGGTCGCCTCCTTCCTAGCATCGGAACCTCGATCTACCCATAGATCTACCTTAGATCCAAAACCCACGTTCAGCCGTTGCCAACGTCCAAACTTCAGCCGTACCCGACCGGGCGCTACTATACTACCCGATCGGGCACTTTCAATAACTACCCGAGTATCTCACATTTTGCCCTACCCGACCGGGCACTCTTACACTACCCGACTGGGCACCTTCCTACCGCTTCCAAATCTCACACACAACTATGGCTACCTCCTCCGCTGCTGATGCAACTCCGGCTTTCAACGTCAATGATCCTCATGCAACACTTCTCACCGTCAACATGACAAACGTGACGAAGCTCACCTCCTCCAACTATATGATCTGGAGTATTCAGATCCGTGCACTCCTTGAAGGTCATCGGTTGGAGTGTTTTCTCCAAACCGATTCACTTGTTCCCGATGCCACTATCACTGTTAATGGCATCTCAACACCGAATCCAGCGTTTGCGCCCTTCAAACAGCAAGATCGCCTCCTATTCTCGGCCATTCTAGGAGCGATCTCACCACCACTCCAACCGATGATTGCTAGGGTTTCCTCTGTGCGAGAGGCGTGGCTTCTTCTTGCTCGCACATATGGTAAGGCATCAAGGGGGCACATCCTTCAATTGAAGGAACAACTCAAACGAAGCTCCAAAGGATCTCAACCCATCGATGATTATATGCGCACCATCATCAACAAGGCGGATGAATTAGCGCTCCTCGGCAAACCTCTTGATGCGGAAGACTTGTTGCAATATATTCTTGATGGATTGCCGGAGGACTACAAACCAATTGTAGATGCTGTGAATGCCAGAGATAGCATCATTCCTATTGAGGAACTCCATGAGAAACTCCTCAATCATGAAGCAAAGCTACTTCAAGCCGCCCCTTTGCTATTCACGCCGCCCGTAAATGCGCTTGCTGTCAACACTCGTCCGAATCAATCAAATCGTAACCGACAGAATAATCAATGGAATAGAAATGCAAATAGATCGTCATCGGGATATCAAGGTCGCTGTCAACTATGTGGCGTTTTTGGGCATAGTGCTCGCAAGTGTTCACAACTTGCAACTCGGAACTCCACCACCACAACGCCACCACCGTGGGCTTCATCACCACGACCATGGCAACCACGTGCTCACAACACCACTCTCACCAACTATGAACCGGAGTCATGGCTTCTTGACAGCGGCGCCTCTCACCATATCACCTCGGATCTCCAAAATTTATCATTGCATTCCCCGTACAAAGGAGGTGAAGAAGTGGTAATTGGTGATGGATCCTCCTTGCCCATCACACATATTGGTTCACTCTCAATCCCTAACTCAATTGATGATAATTGTTTGCATCTTGATGAAGTTCTATGTGTACCTACTATGAACAAGAATCTGATTTCTATAAGTCAATTGTGTCGGACTAATGAGATTTCCGTGGAATTCTTTGATGATCATTTTCAGGTGAAGGATCTAAAAACGGGGGATCCTATAATTCACGGAAAGGCTAACCATGGTGTCTATGAGTGGCCGAAACCCAACTCCATTCAACCGTCCATTGTGGCTCTTCACAGTGTCAAGTCCACTTTGTCCGAGTGGCATTCACGTTTAGGTCATCCCTCGCTTTCCATTTTAAAGCGTATTGTTTCTACGCATTCCTTACCATTGTCTAAGTCGAGTTTGTCGTCATTATGTAACTCTTGTTCCAGCAATAAAAGCCACAAATTACCGTTTCATGAATCTACAATCTCTACTTCATTTCCCCTTGAAATCATCTTCTCCGATGTTTGGACATCACCAATCATCTCGGTTGATGGTTTCAAGTACTATGTCATCTTTGTTGATCATTTCACTAGATATACATGGCTGTACCCTCTCAAACAAAAATCCCAAGTTCGAGAAACCTTTATCACGTTCAAAGCCCTAGTGGAAAAACAATTCCAAACCGTCATACGTACTCTCTACACCGATAATGGTGGTGAGTACATTGCCCTAGCCTCATTCCTCTCCACTCACGGCATATCACATTACACCTCCCCTCCTCACACGCCTGAACACAATGGCATATCAGAACGTCGTCACCGTCACATTGTTGAAACCGGCCTTTCTCTTTTGTCTCATGCGTCACTACCTTCTTCGTTCTGGTCCTATGCCTTCCCAACCGCGGTTTATCTCATTAACCGCTTACCCACCCCCGTTCTATCGTACGACAGCCCATTCACTAGACTTCTAGGCACCGAACCGAACTATCTTAAGCTTCGGACTTTCGGTTGCCTATGTTATCCATGGCTTCGTCCGTACTCCACACATAAACTTTCGCCTCGTTCAAAGCCTTGTGTCTTCTTAGGTTACTCCGCCACTCAGAGTGCCTACTTGTGTCTTGATCCCACACGTTCACGTATATATGCATCTCGTCATGTAGAGTTCCATGAAACCATCTTTCCGTACTCCAACTACTCCCACTATTTCCTAACCAACGTCTCCAACCCCAATACACCCGAATATTCATGGACATCACCCGTAAGTGTTGCACCCTCTTACCCAATGCCACACGTATCACCATCACCTTCCGTCACCCCTGTAATGGATCCTTCACCGGAAGTGCAGACTCATACGACTCCACGGGATGACACCATAATGTCCGAACAATTGCCTCCTGAAGTCGCCGCTCCAATAGCTCGAGGTAACACTCATCCTATGCAAACGAGATCCAAAACAAAACAGTTGCAGGCTTCAAGCCCGACCGGGCGACAGGTAAATCGCCCGATCGTGCATCACACCCGAGCGGGTGACCCTTCCACCCGAGTCGTGCAAAGTTTCGGGGATGCTTCAACAACAAACACCCGATCGGGCTCTTCATCTTTACCCGATCGGGCACATCATGCCCGAGCGGGTGACCATTCCACCCGAGTCGTGCAGAGTTTCGGGGCTCATTCAGCAGCAACTACCCGATCGGGCTCTCCATCCTCACACGATCGGGCACATCATGCCCGACCAGGTGACCCTTCCACCCGAGCCGTGCAGAGTTTCGGGGCTCATTCAGCAGCAACTACCCGATCGGGCTCTCCATCTTCACACGATCGGGCACATTATGCCCGAGCATGTGACACTAATACCCGAGTCGTGCAAAGTTACGGGGATCATTCTACAATGGTAACCCGATCGGGCCCGTCCTCTTCACCCGATCGGGCACTTCTCTCTGACACCGAACCTACAACCGTCTGTCAAGCCCTTAAAGATCCGAGTTGGAGGAAGGCCATGAGTGAGGAATTTGATGCACTTGTTCGTAACGGAACATGGGATCTTGTACCGGCTCAACATGCATCAAATGTGGTTGGATGCAAGTGGATTTATCGTATCAAACGATTACCTGATGGTTCGGTGGATCGCTACAAGGCCAGACTTGTGGCGAAAGGTTTTACACAACGCCCGGGTGTGGACTACTTTGAAACATTCAGTCCCGTAGTTAAACCGACTACCATTCGACTGATTTTGAGTGTTGCAATTGCAAATGGCTGGAGTCTTCGTCAACTAGATGTCAACAATGCATTTCTTCAAGGGCAACTCACGGAAGAGGTATACATGACACAACCTCCAGGTTTTGTTGATCATGATCATCCTCACCACATATGCAAACTCAACAAGGCAATTTATGGTCTCAAACAAGCTCCTCGGGCTTGGTATTCGGAACTTCGGGATTTTCTCCTCGGCCAAGGCTTTGTCAACTCCCTGGCCGACGCATCTTTGTTTATTCTTCACAATCCCGAGGTAACTATATATGTTCTTGTCTATGTGGATGACATTGTGGTCACAGGAAGCAACTCGGGAGCAGTCCAACGCTTCATCATAGTGCTTGGAAACCGCTTCTCCATCAAAGACTTGGGCAATTTATCTTACTTTCTTGGCATTGAAGTAACACGCACAGCCTCTGGATTACTTCTCACTCAACGCAAATATGTTACGGATATCCTCAACAAAGCTCACTTCTCCGAAGCAAAATCAGTCACCACTCCTATGGCCCCTAGCGCACGTCTTACCTTGTCCTCAGGTGATAAGTTAGACGACCCAACCAATTATCGGACTATTGTTGGAAGTCTACAGTATCTCACACTTACAAGACCCGACATAAGCTACGTTGTCAACAAATTATCTCAATACATGCATGCCCCGACAACGGAACATCTTCAAGCGCTCAAAAGGGTCTTACGGTATTTGGTTGGAACACGAGATCGTGGTATCTTCTTCACCGCTGGTAACACTCTCTCTCTACACGCCTTTAGTGATGCAGATTGGGCGGGAGATCGTGATGAGTATACTTCTACGGGGGCATATATTGTCTACCTTGGCAGCCATCCCATCTCTTGGTCTTCCAAGAAACAGAAATTCACCGCTAGATCATCCACGGAAGCGGAATACCGTGCTATTGCAGACACAGCAGCGGAACTTCGATGGATTATGTCCCTCCTCACGGAACTAGGTATCTCCACATCCCAACATCCTGTGATTTATTGTGACAACATTGGCGCAACATACTTGAGTGCAAATCCCGTCTTCCACTCTCGCATGCAGCATCTAGCTTTGGATTATTTTTTTGTTCGTCAACAAGTGCAAGGTGGCATCCTTCGAGTCTCTCACGTCAACTCAAAGGATCAACTCGCGGATTTACTCACGAAACCGCTCGCACGTCAACAATTTCTTACACTTTGTGACAAGATCGGCATCACCGAAGGTGCTCCGTCTTGCGGGGGCATATTAGCACAAAGGACATAAATGTAATTTACTCCATTAGGGTTTCATATTATCTTGTATATATATATCATAACTGATGTAATTCATGTTGAGATCAATATACGAAATCCCTTTCTACAGGACAAAACCCTAAAATCCAATTAGATAAATTGATTCAAAATTGAATAAATTGATCCAAATTTTAAAAAAATGATTTTATCTTCATTGGTGGCTCTGTCCCTCATTTCTTCATCGGTTTTTGAATTAATTCTCCATAATTTCACCATCATTCTACCGACATTTCACCGTCTTTCCTTCGTATGCCGTTTATTCGTTCTTCCTACGCCATTTCTCCTTCGTTCTTCTGCAAGTTCTCCTTCATTTTTCCGATGTTTTGCTTCGTTTCTCTGTCATTTTTCCATCATTCATCGTTGTTCTAAACCCGTACACAACATAAGATAAGTCATTCTCCATCAAGTTATGGTTTCCTCTTGTCGATGTCCCATTGTTTCTCTATCGTTTTGTTTGCTTAATTTTAGACATATTGCTTAGGCTTATGATTTGGGTAGTTCATTAGTGGATTTAGGGATAGAGTTTGGTATGGTAGATTGTTTAGGGTTAGATCTATCACATATTGGTGCAAGTATAGAAATGAAGACATCAATCACGAAGTTGAACCAAAGGGAACACGGACGAGCCCGAAGTTTATGGAACAAAACAAGTGATTATAATAAAGATGCATGGGAGACTCTTAAATCCAAATGAGGATTTTGGCCCAACTCACAGGAGAATCGCGTTGGTTTTACAATTTTAATAGAGCCTCACCCCACGCACGTAAACCGATGGGCTCGAGTGACACAAATAAGGAAAGACGAATGATAAAAATCTTTTCTTATCTTTTCCAATTATTAAAAAATCACCCAAACCAATCTTATCCCACTAGATCCTCTATTTTTATCCTCCGAAGATCTCCAACGGCTAGAAAATCTTCCTAACGGATAGTAAATGGTTTCACCCCATTTGTAACATTAGACTAAAAATTTTCTTGGAAACAAGATTTTGTTTTCTTGATCGTTCATGAAGATCATGGTGTCCTAAACTTATTCTGCGAACAATTGAATTATTTTTATTGTATTAAGAAGCTTTTACACCTCTTGTGATGTCTTGTATACCACCAAAAACCTTGTTTATCCCTTTTATTCATCTCAAGAAGCTACTTGAGCCTCGTGTTGTGATAACCTTCATCGTCAACCACTGTCATTCACCATCGATAGATGACCTCTTGAAGAGTGCCCTTAGACTAATCAAGTGATCCTTCACATTCCAAAGAATCTTACTCGAGTGATCGATTTTAAAGGATTCCTCGTGTACCATCATTTTTCCATAAGGATTTGCAACGGCTAATACAGAAAATTGACACAAGAAAGCCAAACTATTGAAAAATATTTCAAAGAATTTGAGCATCTTTGTAATAGATTAGAAATTTATGAAGATGAAAAAACATTGATGGCTCGGTTTTTATATGGTTTAAATGAACAGATTGCTAGAAAGGTAGAAATTCAAAACTATAATGATTTGCAAGATATTTGTACTTGCCAATCCAAATTGAGCAACGAATTAAGGTGAAACAAACAACAAGTCGAGAAAGGACAACTGACATGGTCAATTGGATAACCCTTAAGAATGTCGAAGAAATGAAAAAAAAAAGATTGGTTCAAGAGTAAAGATTTTGAGACATCAAAGGATGTCAAAGGAGAAGATAAAAAACAAATTCCTTCTAAGTCAGTTCATACTCGGGAACTGATATGTTTTAAGTGCAAGGGAGTATGACACATGGCATGGTACTGCCTAATATTCGCATCATGACCTCGTCAATTGCAGAGAAATATGAGTATGTAAACAAGAAGGAAAAAGATGAAGATGAAAGTGATGAGATGGAGTACCCGAAAAGTGGAGAACAACACTTGACGAGATGCATTTTTTTACAAGTTGGTGAATCCTCAAGAGACGACCCAACACTAGACAATCTTCCAAACATAATGTGATGAGAACCAGCTTATGATTTTATTTTATTTATATATTATTTTTTAAAGAGAAAATTTCATTTTTAATGTTATAAAAAAGTTATAAAAAAATCACAACCCGCGAGCTGACCCATATAGCCCATTGGTTTTGGTGATCTGGGCTGAATTGAAATTTTTTAATCCATATAAACTATGGTTTGGACTGGACATGATGTGCAAGGATGAAGCTAGCAAATCTTTATACATACATGACAATTATCTTTTCTGCGACAAGCAACTTTGCATTCCGTAAATCTCAACGAAGGAATCACTGCTTAAAGGAGCACACACGTGAGCTCTCAGGGACACTTTAGTATGGAGAAGACCTTGACCACCATAAAGGAGCATTTCATTTGGTCACGTCTCAAGAGAGATGTTAGAAGGCTTTATGCACGATGTATCATATGTCACCATGCCAAGTCCCCCATCCATCCCCATGGTTAGTATCTTCCTCTACCCACTCCTACTCATCCATGGACTGATTTGTCGATGGACTTTGTACTTTCAAAGCTCCAAAACAAAGATTATTTGTTTGTTGTGGGTGACAGATTTTCCAAGATCGTGCATTTTGTACCATGCTCGAAGACCAAAAATGCAACATGTATTACAGATCTTTTCTTCAATGAGATCATACGCATCCATGACCTACCAAAGACGATCGTATCGGATTGAGACAAAGTTCTTGAGTCATTTTTGGCGGACACTTTCCAAAAGCTAGGGACAAAGCTGGTTTTCTCCACCATGTGCAATCATTAGATTGACGGCCAAACAGAGGTGGCTAGCCGCATGTTAGCAACATTGCTAAGGCCTTTCATCGGACAATACCCCAAAAAGTGGCTTAATTACCTGCCTCATGTCAAGTTTGCTTACAACAAAACACAACACTGCGTAACCAAGCATGCACGATTTGAGGTCGTCTATAGGTTCAATCCCATCACCCCTTTAGACCTCTTGGCTATACTAAGCAAAGATCTCACCAACTTGGATGGCAAGGCAAAGTCGAGTTGATTTAGATGTTACACGAAAAATTTTAGGAAAACATAAGTTTGAGAATCGATCAATACATCAAACAAGACAACAAAGGGCGAAGAAAGATGGTGTTCAAAGAATGAGATTGGGTGTGGCTATACCTAAGAAAAGAAAGGTTCCTCGATAAGAGAAGTTCAAAGCTAGCATCAAGAGGAGACAACCCATTTTTTAATCTAGAACCGATCAATGACAACGTCTATTGCCTTGAAAAACAAGGTGAACATAATGTGTATACAACATTAACGTTGTTGATCTATCCCCTTTCGATGTAGGTGGTAATACTTCGAGGATGGAACACTAGCAAGGGGGAATGATGAGGACATTGATCACAAAGTTGAACCAAAGGAGGATCACATGGACGAGGAGCTAATAGAAGGAGCTGAGTGGACAAAACATTCCCACAACCTACTCACACGTGGAATAGCTAAAAGCTTGCCGAACAAATCGATCGTTATAAAGAAGCATATATGGGAAACTCTCAATCGAAAGGAGTATTTGGACACGACTCAAGAGAGACACGCATGAGTTTTCTACATTGAACAGAACCTCCACCCATGCATCTAAAACCGAGGGGCTCGAGTGACACGATTAAGGAAATGCGAAAGATAAAGACCTTTCTTTATCATTCCCAACGATTAAAAAATCGCCCAAACCAATCTTATCCAACCACATCCTTTACTTTCCTCCTTTGAAGATCTCTAATAACTAGGAAATCTTTCCAATGACAAGTAGATCAATTTGTAATTTTTCATTTACGTATTTTTCTTGTTTTCACATGGAACATCTCCTATATAAAGGGTTCCATCCCATTTATCGAAGGGAAACTGAGAGGAAAGAACACGCAGCGGAAACACAGAGTTTTCTCGGTTTTCCCTTAGTGAGATCTGATCCGGAGACAGATCTGATTAGGGTTTCTTAGGAAATACCTTGGTGTATTGTAACGTAAAACCCGGATCTGTGAGTCACGAGCAGCATCGAATCGCTCTTGCCTCTGTCGGTATCCACACGGACGGAGGAGATCTGGACAAAGTCGAAAACCCTAGTTGCTCAATTAGGGTTTCGACCTCTAGGTTACTCTGGGGGAAGTGCCTTTTCTTTTTTTTCCTATAGAGAACATAGCTTAAACACTCTATTTATAGGGAAAAATGGTTCAACCCTAACTTAAAACCCTAATAAGGATTTCGCTAAATTAATTCCAAATGGACCGAGTTAGGCCCAATTAAATTGAATTCACAATTCAATTAGAATTGGCCCTAATAACTCGAATGATTCTCAATCCTATTCGTAATAGGATTGACCCATTTACATGCCAACTCCATTCGTCTTTGTGTGCGACCCAATAGGTTCTCATTGCGTTGATTAGAAATAATGAGTGGTGTCTAGCAACACATCATTATTTCCTAAGCAATGAGAATGTATGTGACTCGACATTACCAATCTCGTGATTTATGTATATTAATCCTTTTGTCTTTGATGTCTAGATTGAACATGAGTCATGGAACGTATCATACTCATCTAGTTTAATTTATGAGCTCGTGACATCACTCATGTTATATAGGAGGGATAAATCCTTTCGATCGACCAACATCTTACACTACATAAGCAAATTGCATACTCAATCATTATCTTGTTTGTCCATCCATTTACGAGTGACGTTTGATAGTGTCAAAGCATACAATTGCTTATGTTAAGATCTCTGACAATCTCAAGTCATAGGATTACATATACCATAATCACTATGAGAATTGCTATGATACTCATAAAAATCCAAGTAGCAATCTCATGGCGGATCGATCCACTACATTTTTCTCTAACATATACCTATGCGTCCCATGAAACCCTCGAAAATCGCTTGAAATCGTTAAAAATCGCTCGAAATCGCTCGAAAATGGCTGGAAATCGTTGGAAATTGCTCTAAGTTTTGAAATATCCTCTCGTTCATTCTTCTCAATTTTGAAATAGATTTCGTTTCGAAAAAATGTCAAAACGTATATGTTTTCCCTAACAAATTATATGGGCATATATGTCTTTTCTCTAATTTTTTTCATTAGATTTACGAGCGTATACGTGAAATGCTGAAGCCCTGCGAACACATACTTGATGATTTGCCCCCATTTAAAATAATACTATTTATTATTATTATTATTATTATTATTATTAGAGAAGAAATAGTCTGGCCCGATAAATCCTAACAAACGAGAACGAGAATCATGAGATTGTGAAGATATCAAATTCCAGGAAATTAGGATTTTGAGTAGTTGTGGAACACCGACTCTCTCTCTCTCTATATATACTACTAATACTACTAGCAGTCTTCCCCCACTCTCTCTCTATCACTTTTCCATTCTCTCAACTTAGAGTTAGACTTCTTCGTCTTCCCAGTCCTCTGCATTCACTTCCTTCGTATTTTCTTCCTCGATTTCAACAATGACTGATCCGAGACATATTCGTAATATCATTGGTATCATTGGTACGTATACGTTTCTTTGTATATTCATCTCTACATTGTTAAATTTATATATATATATATATATAGGCGCGTACTTGTGTGTCTATATATGTAGCTGTATGTATTTTTTGTTTTGTAAAAAAATTATTTGTAATCTGTATGTACTTGTTTGTGACCTCTTCTCTTTTGCAGGGAATGTAATTTCCTTCGGCTTCTTCGCCTCACCACTGTAATGCATATCTCTCTCTGTACACACACAAAAATTTATTATATGCATAAACATATATCTACAAACGTGGTTTCAGATATAATAATGTTATTATCTGTTTTTTAACTGTTATTATCATTATTATCTGCTTCAGATAGAGCTAATTATATTATTTGTTTCCATAATTGGAATTGGGATACGTATATAAAAAATCACAGATAGTTATTACTTATGTGAGTTTGTATAAACAAATATCTATATGTGGGTGTGATTAATATATGTTTATATATGTTGATGCGATGTTATATATATATATATATATATATATGTGTGTGATTAATATATGTTTATAGATGTTGATGCGGGTGTTATGTATATATATATATATATGTAAAGGCCGACATTCTGGAGGATTGTGAAGAAAAGATCGGTCGAGGAGTTTCAGGTGTACCCATACATAGCAACAGTGATGAACTGTATGCTTTGGGTATTCTACGGTTTGCCTGTGGTCCACAAAGACAGCATTCTCGTCACCACCATTAATGGTGTGGGTCTGTTCGTCGAAGCCATCTACTTGACCATCTTCTTCATCTTCTCCAAAGAGCAGAAAAACACAAGGGTACTTCATTAAATTCACACGAAATCAAATACTCGCATAACTTATTGATGATTCTTGTATTCCACGTAAACCAAACTTTCTAAGTTAGAGGGCTTTGATCAATGTTGTGCAGAGAAACATCATACTGCTTGTGTTGCTTGAGGTCATTGCACTGGCTGGGGTGGTTCTCGTCACAATGTTCGCCCTCCACTCTCCCTTCGCCAAACAAACCTTTGTTGGTGTCATCTGCGACGCCTTCAATATCGCCATGTATGCTTCACCCTGCTTGGTCATTGTAAGTAACCGACCATATCTTGTCTTGTCCCGTCCACTAGCTTTCGTATCAATTAGGTCAGATCCAGATGGTATAGTTGATTCTCAGGAAATTTTTATGAAAACGAATGATGACACTTTTGGATTCGTATGTAACAGGGGAAGGTGATTAAGACGAGGAGTGTGGAGTACATGCCGTTCTGGTTGTCGTTGCTGACCTTCGTTAATTCCATCATCTGGACATCCTACTCGTTGATTTACAAGCTGGACCTCTACATTCTTGTAAGCCCTCACGGAATTTGCTACTTTTGATCGGATCAGAACTATTTCCAGTGAATTAATTTCTATGTAAACTCAATATATGAATGATTTTTGTGTCGTATTATAATCACAGGTGAGCAATGGTATTGGAACATTGTTGGGTGCTTCTCAGCTCATTGTCTACGCCATCTACTTCCGCTGTGGAGCCACAACGAAGGTTAAGGACGCCCAGAAGCCTGCGGTGGTCGAGATTTCTCCGGCTGAAAATTCGGTCTAGAGAGCAATACATACACTGCGCATGTATGTGTATGTGTGTGTGTTGAATTTTTCTCGTGATTGTGTGTGTTCAAATTTCGTGTGTGTAGTATTAAAATATTAGATTATCATTTGGGATTGTTTGGATTTTTAGATTGGTGTTTTATTTTTATTTTTTGAACTGTTATTACGTGAAATTTGATTTTATCTGTTTTTAATATTGTTGATTTTACATATTATTAAAAACTTTGATTATACAATAAATGAATGAATCAAATTAAAATAAAAAATGTCATCCAAATGAAAACAAGGTAAACAATAAAAAATATTGAGACTGTTAAAGAAAATGTGAGGATTTAAAGAAAATGATTTATATATCCTATAAAATTTGGATATCTGAATTTGAATAATATTAGAATTTATATTCATATTTAAATATTTGATATTGATATTTGATATTATAATATTTATATTTGTGTTAAAACAATTTTGATATCTATATCCAATCTAAAAATGGTTAAACTCAAAATTTGAAAATAAATTTTAATTTAAAAAATCCATAATTTATGGAATAAAATGGACAATGAAATTTTAAAATTAAATAAAAAATAAATTAGTTAATGAAAAATATTCCGAATAAATCTAACCAAGACATAATTTTGATTTGTTCAAATAACATTTAAGGTGAAGATATTTTTATTTCGCAACAAAACAATTAAAATTAGATTCGACTCTTCCCCATCTGGAATTGTATATGTTCCAAGGGGTCGGCTAGGTCTCTAGGCTTCCCAAATACAAGTGTTCATTTCGATTGCTTGGTTCTAAAAAAATTCTCATATCATAAATCTTGGGATCGTGAGAACAAAACAACTATATGAGATTTTTCCATTTTCTCGCCCAATTGAGATATCCTCTGTTTCTTCTAAAAAAGAAGCTGATATGGGGATCACGCAAACACGGTTTGCCCTCGTTCCTTATTTTTATTTTGTTGTCTTCCAACCCAAGTTCTAACCGAGAAGTTCCAACTAGTAATCATTGGATTTTCTATCAACATCAACTATCCTACATGGAGAGTATATTTGTATTAAACAAATATAACATTTCAACTATTATTTAGATTTCTGTTTCATCTATATAGATATTTAATACAAAAATATTTCAAAACTTAGTATAAGAAAATTTTAGAATTGTTTGATTTTCTCATTTGATAATTCAATGTTTTTAACATTCGATATAACCTCGACATATATGAAATATTGCAACGAAAATAGAATGTTTAGTATTTTAATATTTAATATTAATAAATATAGTTATAAAATATGATGTATTGAAATGGATATTAGAGAATATTAAATGTCTTTTAAATTTAAATTCGACACGTAATCCACTTTTGGATACTGAGAAAAAAATATGGGCTAAATTTACTTACGAGACATTGAAAATTTTGATTAAAAAAATATAGCATAAAAAATATCAACCTATTTTATTTTAACCTATAAAACATGAATTATTATCTTTAATCTAAAAAACCTCAAACTTATTTTTTTTTTGCTTTAAAAACATTAACTTTGGAATATAATGTAGAAAATACCAAACTTTTTAATTTTTGCCTATAAAACACAAATTATTACTTTAAGACTAAAAATTTTGAATTTTACAATTTTGTCTAAAAAACATAAACTTATCAAATTAATCATATCCATACACAAATAAAAACACTAAATCATATTTTAACTCTTTGAATTTTTAAGTATTGTCTAAAAAACACAAATTTATCAAATTAATCATATCCATACACAAACACTAACTCTTGGTAAACCCAATTCCAACCCGATTTCAATCCGAATCCGAATTAAAAAATCCAAATTTGAAAAAAATTTCAAGTCGAAATCTGAATTCAACTCAATTTCAAACTGATTGCAACCGAAAATCCAATTTCACCCAATTTCAACTCAAAATCCAATTTCAACCTAATTTCAACCGAATATCCGAATTCCATCCAATTTTAGTAAGCATTTCAACAAAAAAATTCCAAATTCGAATCAATTCCAACTTGAAATTTGTATTAACCTAATTTCAACCCGATTTCAACCGAAAATCCGATTGAATTTGGATTTTGGGTTGAAATGTTATTGAAATACTTACTAAAATTTGGTGGAATTTGAATTTTCAATTGAAATTGGGTTGAATTCAGACATCGGGTTCAAATTGGGTTGAAATTCTTGTTGAAATTGGGTGAAATTCTGATTTTCGGTTGAAATCAAGTTAAAATTAAGAAGAAATCGAGTTTCTGGTTGAAATTGGTTCGGATTTGGATTTCTTACTAAAATTGAAATTGGACTGAAATTCTTTCTAAAATTAGATGGAATTCGAATTTTCAGTGAAAATTAGGTTGAAATTCGGGTTGTTTTTTGGTTGAATTTGGAAATCGGGTTGAAATTCTTATTTAAAACGGGTGAAATTCAAATTTTATTTTGAAACCGGTTGAAACTCGGTTGAAAAATAATTCTACATCGTAAACACTAAAGGAAGTTTACCAAGAGTTAGTGTTTGTGTATGGATATGCTTCATTTGATAAGTTTGTGTTTTTTTAGACATAACTTAAAAATTCAAAAGTTTTAGGTTAAAAGTAATAATTTGTGTTTTACAGACAAAAATTAAAAAGTTTGTATTTTCTACACTATATTCCTAAAGTTAGTGTTTTTAAGGGAAAAAATATAAGTTTGAGTTTTTTTAGGTTAAAGATAATAATTCATATTTTATATGCTAAAATAAAATAGTTGGATATTTTTTTGCTATATTTCCATAAAAAAAAGGAGCGAAAATGGAAGAAAAGAACCAACCGCAGAAGGAGAAGCAGCAGCAAGAGGACAAGGAACAAGAAAAGTCACCATCTCCGTTGACACTTTCATCGTCTCAATTGTCATCTTCGTCTCTGGTCCACCATCGCCACTACTCTAGTGAAGGGAAACCGAACACGCAGTGGAAACACAGAGTTTTCTCGGTTTTCATGCCATCTTCATTCGTTTGTCCAATTTCGGGCACTGGGAAGGAGGAATCATAACAAGTTATGTCGGAAGTCAGTATGAGAATGTACAAGAAGGTAGCGCAAGGTGGTCCTTGCTGATTCACACGGGATTCCACGTGCCCCATTCTTTAGTGAGATCTGATTTGGAGACAGATCTGATTAGGGTTTCTTAGGATATACCTTGGTGTATTGTAACGTAAAGCCCGGATCTGTGAGTCACGAGCAGTATCGAATCGCCTCTTCCTCTGTCGGTATATATCCACAAGGACGAAGGAGATTTGGACAAAGTCGAAAACTTAGTTGCTAGATTAGGGTTTCGGCCTCTAGGTTACTTTGGGTGACGTGCCTTTTCTATTTTTTTCTATAGAGAACATAGCTTAAGCACTCTATTTATAAGGAAAACGATTTAACCCTAACTTAAAACCCTAATTAGGGTTTCGCCCAATTAATCCAAATAGGCTGAATTAGGCCCAATTAAATTGAATTCACAATTCAATTAGAATTGGCCCTAAAAACTCGAATTATTCTCAATCCTATTCATAATAGGATTGGCCCATTTACCTGTCCAACTCCATTCGTCTTTGTGTACGACCCAATAGGTTCTCATTGCGTTGATCACAAATAATGAGCGGTGTCTAGCTACACATCATTATTTCCTAAGCAATGAGAATGTATATGACTCGACATTACCAATCTCGTGATTTATGTATATTAATCCTTTTGTCCTTGATGTCTAGATTGAACATGAGTCATGGAACGTATCTTACTCATCTAGTTCAATCTGCGAGCTCGTGACATCACTCCTATTATATAAGAAGGACAAATCCTTATCTCGATCAACCAACATCATACTAAAAAAGCAAATTGCATACCCAATCACTATCTTGTTTGTCCACCCATTTACGAGTGACGTTTGATAGAGTCAAAGCATGCAATTTTTTATGTTAAGATCTCTTGCAATCTCAAAGCATAGGATTACATATATCATAATCACTATGAGAATTGCTATTATACTCATATAACAATCCATGTAGAAATCTCATGGTGGATCGATCCAATACACTGTTTTCTAACATATACTTATGTGTTAAATTGATATCTCTTATCAATTTACACATACTAGTCTTAATGCAACATTGATATCCTTATTCTCAATGATACTCGACTAGGGATGTTTTAAGACTATCTTAAATTATATTTCTAAAGATATTATTTCAACTATTTATATACGCAGACACTAAATCAAATGAAATAATAAAATGTCATTTTATAGAAAATATCATGATACATCAGAAATACTCAAATAAGAATAATCCAAATGATTGGTCTCTAAAGCATACTCCAACATTGATAGCATCAAACTAAAATTAGCTTAGAAATAAAGTTTTGTTTTCTTGATCGTTCATTAAGAGCAAGCCGTCTTCAACTTGCTTTGAGAAGAAATGAAGACATTATGACTATATCAATAGGCGATCATACCTCTTGTGGTGTCTTTCATTCTATCAAAAATCTCGTTTATCCATCTTCTTCATCTCACAAATTTACTTGATCCTCGTGTTACCATAACCTCCACCGTCAACCATCATCGTCCACCGTCAACAAATGAATCTTGAAGATGCCTTTAGACAAGTCAAGAGATTTTCAATAATTCGAACAATCTTATTCGAGTGATCGAGTTTAATGACTTCATAGTGTGCATCCTGAGATCCAACACTCGAGGCGTGTATCATATAGGGTCCTTAACTCATTTTGGGTAACTTAGAGAGAACTACCTTCCATGTTGTCTCTTCTCTCGTCTCAATTGCTTCCTCAGGTGGATTTAGTCGAGATACGCCATCAAAAACCTTATTTTCAATCCTAGGTTTATATAATATTTCAAACTCAAGGTCTAACAGTTTAGGAGCCTATCTTTTGTGTTCTATAAGCAATCATGTGTATATTGATCTCCATCACTCTTATCTGATGATAACATGCTTTTAAATTCAGCTTGGTAAAAATCGTTGCCATATATAGTACGTCAAATAATTCTTTAATAATTAGAATCGAATATCAACTGTGAATTGTAGGCTTATTCAGGCACAATAGTATTCACAAAGTCTCCATTTTCCATCTTTCACTTTTGTAACAATTGTATAATTTTATGTGACTAAAGACAAAACATCATAACATGTATGAATATTAATATCCTTTACCATAATCGTGCGGAGTAGGATGTCATTAATTCCATCAACTATTTCAGTTGTAGAACATCAAAAAGTTCATTTCTAAAAAAAAGATAAAATATCGTGATCTTTCATACCCTAATATACTTTGTTTTAATAATTAATTTAATAGTTTTTTATACAAAATAGAATATTAATTCCAATACCTTTACTATACACAAATATTACAAAATGTCATTTTGTCTGATATGAGAAACGTACAGTACAGACTTACCGTTTCTAGAATTTAGAAAAGAATTTCTTTTCCATCTTTCTCTCTCATGTCATAGAGGAATTCTCTCTCATCTCTCCCTCATGTCATGGAGGAATTTTCGAAAATTCTCCAACGTACAGACGATACGTTGTTGAACCACACATGTTGTGCCACACACTGTACTACATTTATGGTAGAACTTAGCACGAGCGTTGAACCATACCCGTTGTACTATGTTCGTGAGAACTTGACATGAACGTTGAACCACACACGTAGTATCATACACGTTGTACCGCACACGTTGAACCACACACATTGAACCACACACGTTGAACCACACATGTTGTGCCACACACGTTGAACCACACACGTTGAACCACACGTTGAACCACACACGTTGTACCACACACGTTGTACCACACACGATGAACCACACATGTGAACCACGCACGTAGTACCATACACGTTGAACTACACATGTTGTACCACACACGTTGTACCACACACGTTGAACCACACACTATACCACACACGTTGAACCACACACGTTGTACCACACACGATGAACCACACACGTTGTACCACACATATTGTACCGCACACGTTGTACCACACACGTTGAACCTCATACGTTGAACCACACACATTGTATCACACACGTTGAACCCTACACATTGTACCACACACGGTGTACAAAATTTGGAACAATTCGAAATTTTAAAACAAACTAAATAGTTGTAGAAAACAATATCAATATTACAAAAGTTGACACATAGCAGAAATTGGCTTGGATATGATGCTATGGATAGAGTTGAAGAATGTAATGCACATCATGTAGAAAGTAGTCTAGATCCTATAATGTCAGAAGAGTTTGATGATGTCTCTCAATTAGTTGAAAGAGACATTTTTATTGATGAAATCCAAAAACGTGATTCATATCCAAAGGGTTGATTCCACCCAAAGACAAGAACCAAGAGAAAGTGTAAATGTGACACATGTATTGAGCATTTTTAATTCATCGTGGAGCATGGCGAGGTGGTTGTCTTAATATGTTGCATCTATGATCCATTTTAAGGAGGATTTCGTTAATCATAAAACTTTTATAGCGGTCGAAAATGATGAAGATAAGATCAAGTATTTAAATGTATGACAGAAAAGGAGAGATGAATGAATTTAGTTACTTTGATTTATATTGTATTGATCATTTTCATATTGATATGGTATATTTATTCTCTGTATGTTCAATGTTATATTGATTAATTTTAAATATGTTTTATTATTTTTACTATTTTTATTTTTTTTATTTTAAATTGTATAATTATTATTATTATATATGATTAATTTTGTATTTGTTTTAAATATATTAAACTATTTTAATAATAATTACAATTATTGTTTTTATGTGAAAGAAATAAAAACTATAAATACATATAATTTATAAGTATAATGTATATTTTGGTAATTTTTTTTATAAAATTTTATAAATTTTATGAAAAAAGAACTAAACTTAAAATTTAAATCAAAACTTAATTTTGAAATTATCAAACAAACAATCTTAAATTTGATTTCATTTGAGATTTAAACTCTAATTTTAAACCTAAACAAAAAATTCTGAAAACAATGTTCTCATAGAAAATTTTATTTTATTTAAGCTTTAAATTTGAGAAAATTTTGGAATTAATCAATTAATTTGAAATTTAATACTCGGTAATTTCTATAAATTAATATAAAATTTCAAAAAAAATCCGTACTTTAAAATTTAATTATTTTTTATTTTAATTTTATAAAATTTGATCTAATTTAAAAAATAATTAATAAATAATTCTATAAAATTGAAAATGTAAGTTGATAATAAAAATAATGCTAAATATTAAAATTGGTTGAGAATGATAAAATAAAATGATAAAAATATTTTATTTTAGAAAAAGAATTATATTATTGTATTCCCTTGTAAAAAACCCCGAGATAATAAACATTGTATATAACAAAAATTTCACTAAATGTATAAAATGTTTTTTCTTTTTTGTGTTATTCTTTTTTGTGTTAGATCATGTATTATTTTTTGTTGGCTAATTTTAAACCCTTAGATATATAGAAGTTACTGTTCACCCAATTTTCAGATGATTTTAACGTTTTCAGATGACTATTTCCGGCGATATTCATGATCAGAGTTCTTGGGAGGCGAGCGGTGGAGGAGGCAAAACGGTGGTGAAGACGAGACGAGGTGAGGCGAGCGGCTGAGGGAGAGGAGGCGGTTGGAGAGAAAGGAAGAAGGAGGAGGAAAAATGGAAGCAGGAGAGAGAAAAAGAGAGAAAAGAAAAGATGGAGGCGGGGAGAGAAGAAGGGAGAGAACGAGATAGAGAAAAATAAAAAATGATATTTTAAGATTACGTTTTGGAGGGTATAATTGTATTTTAGTATTAAGGTATATTTTAGAATTATGTTTAATATTCATATATATTATTATAATTATTTTATTATTAAATTTAAACAAAAAATAGAGTTTCAATATGTTATTTAATAACATAAAACAATATTCTAATTTATTTATTTTATATTACACATATTATATATATATAAATTTAATTTAATTTTTATATCAATTTTTACTAAAATAATATCTCAAGCTACCAAACTAGTTCAAATATATATGCATACATGTATGCAACATAACTACAGAAAAATCGCGAGGAAAAAATCTGATGATTTGATGTAATTAGAACCGACATTTGTCTAGGGCTTTAGCCGCCTAAATAAACGCTCACCATCATCATTTGCCCGCATCTCTCTCTTCCTCCCTCTCTCGTGTCCGGTCGTTTCTCGAGTACTAGGTTTCAGGTATGCTAAAGAAACCATTCATCATGATTCTTCAGAGCATTAGATCGTGTTAGAGGAAGTGGAGGCTTTTTGAAGGGCAAAAAATATCTGGGTTTATTGTATTGTAAGCAAGGTCGTAACCATGGCGAGAGGTGCAGCTGCATTCCTGTTGAGATCCTGCTCACCGAAGAACAGGACTTCTACGATTAGGGTTTGCTATTCGGGTTCAAATTTCCATACTTTTAGAGCACCTAATGATTGGGAATCACATCAGCGTCGCGTCAATCCGATTTTCGATGTGCCCACGTCCCGATTCTCCTCGGGTTCGAATGATTTGGTTCGATATCGGCTTCCATGGAGTTTTTATAGATACTGGAGTTCTGACTCTGTTAAAGTTAGAGCCTTTTCGTCTACAGTGGACAATGATGATGAAAATGATGAGAGGCTTGAATCTGATGAATTGGTTACGGAGGTGGAGGAGGGTATGGATGATTTTGAATGGGTTTTAGGATCTGGGGCCGGAAATGTTGATGAGGATGGTGAAGTGGGTGAGAATGTGAAGAATGATTCTGAGGTTACTGAGATGCAAGAGAGTGATAATGGTATGAAGAGTAGGGCAACTCCTCGTGATTTGAACATTCTACATCGTGATCCTGTGGAGTTGTACAGAGAGCTTAGGCAAAATGAAGAGCCTTATAAGCTTCAGCATTCTGAATTGGATACGTTGAAGGAGATTTTTCAATGTTTTGCTAAGTCTGGCTGGGCAGCTAATCAAGCTCTTGCTGTTTACATCGGAAAGTCGTTTTTTCCCACCGCTGTTAGCAAGTTTCGAGAGTTCTTCTTCGGGAAATGTAAATCTGATGTTGTGCAGGATCTGGTTCTCATCGGTCCATCTGATGAGGCTGTTAAGATTCTCTTTCCTGTGTTCGTTGAATTCTGTATGGAGGAGTTCCCTGATGAGATGAAGCGCTTCCGTAGTGTAATTGAATCTGCAGACCTCACGAAGCCCCACACGTGGTTCCCTTTTGCACGAGCTATGAAGCGTAAGATTGTTTACCATTGTGGACCGACAAACAGCGGCAAAACGTACAATGCTCTGCAGCGGTTTATGGAAGCTAAGAAGGGACTATACTGCAGCCCGCTTAGGTTATTAGCCATGGAAGTCTTCGACAAGGTGAATGCTTTAGGGGTCTACTGTAGTCTCCTCACGGGACAAGAGAAGAAATATGTTCCATTTTCAAACCACATTTCTTGCACGGTTGAAATGGTGTCTACAGATGAATTATATGATGTGGCTGTGATCGATGAAATACAAGTGATGGCAGATCCTTGTAGAGGCTACGCGTGGACAAGGGCATTGCTAGGTCTAAAGGCTGATGAAATACATTTGTGTGGGGATCCAAGTGTCTTGGAGATTGTTCGTAAGATTTGTGCTGACACTGGTGACGAGTTACATGAAGAGCATTACGAGAGGTTCAAACCGTTGGTGGTAGAGGCGAAAACCTTATTGGGGGATCTTCGTAATGTTAAATCCGGGGATTGTGTGGTGGCGTTTTCGAGAAGAGAAATATTTGAGGCTAAAATGGCGATTGAGAAACACTCGAAACATCGTTGTTGTGTCATTTATGGCGCCTTGCCACCGGAAACACGTAGACAGCAGGCTAGTTTGTTTAATGACCAAGAAAATGAGTTTGATGTTTTGGTTGCAAGTGATGCTGTGGGAATGGGTTTGAATCTTAACATAAGACGGGTTGTGTTTTATAATCTCAACAAGTATAATGGCGATAAGATCGTCCCAGTGCCCGCATCACAGGTGAAACAGATTGCCGGGAGAGCTGGAAGAAGAGGAAGCCGTTACCCAGATGGACTTACAACTACATTACACTTGGAAGACTTGAATTATCTTATAGAGTGCTTACAACAGCCCTTTGATGAAGTTATCAAAGTTGGGCTATTCCCTTTCTTTGAGCAGATCGAGCTTTTTGCTGCAAAACTTCCTGGAATGCCATTTGCGGAGCTGCTCGATCAGTTTAGAAAAAATTGCAGACTCGATGGCTCGTACTTCTTGTGCCGACATGATCACATAAAGAAAGTAGCGAACTTATTGGAGAGAGTTGAAGGATTGTCTCTCGAAGATCGCTTCAACTTCTGCTTTGCACCAGTTAACATCAGGAACCCAAAGTCGATGTACCATCTTCTTCGGTTCGCTTCGACTTACAGCCAAAACATGCCCGTCAACATCGCAATGGGAATGCCAAAGGGTTCTGCTAAGAATGACACCGAGTTGTTGGATCTGGAGAGCAGACACCAAGTGCTGTCTATGTACTTGTGGCTGTCTAATCAGTTCGAGCAGAAGAATTTCCCTTATGCAGAGAAGGCCGAGTCAATGGCCACTGACATTGCTGAGTTGTTGGGTGAATCACTGACTAAAGCTTCTTGGAAGATGGACACGAAACAGCCAAGGGAACGCATTCCTCAACAGAAGGAAGTAGAAGGATATCAAAGACCAACTTCACTCATCAAATTAATCAATAAGTGAGTGCGAAAGCTGTTTATGTGAATCTCCTTAAGCTCAAAACTCCCATTGAGAATCTGATTGTTCTCTGTTTTCAGGCAAAGACAGGAGAAATCTCCGGCGAAAGAGCAGTCGAAGGAAGTAGTTGTATAATAGTGATCACGGCTCGGGCGTGCTATAAAGGTTGATACTTTAGGCTGATGTCGATTCGAGAAGGTCGAAGGGATCTGAAAGTGCAGGCTTTTGGTAGATTTTAATGTGTTGTAGGTTTGGCATATGAGCAACAGCAAGAGGGTATTAGTATTAAACCAAGCCATTTGAGATTAAGTTTACGCTTTTATGTTGATGCAAATCCAATCAACTAACTTTTTTAGATAATCTCTAATGATGCGGAAGGGAATTTTGGTCATTTTTAAATGTCTTAATTTAATTTGATTTCTCATTAATGTAAATACTATATTTATTTAGAAGTGTAGTGAACAGTATAATTATTTCATTTAAGTTAACTTTATAGACGTCTTTTAACCAAAAAAAAGTTATGTGTTTCTATTTAGGATTGGATATGATTTGGTTATTCGAAAATTTGAAGTTATTTGTATTCGAATTGACATAGATATCATATTTTAGGAAAAACAGCCTATTCCCCCCTTAATTTTTATGCTTTAGTTCTATTCCCCCTCGATTTTGACCCTCGTCTTATTCCCCCCTCGATTTTCAGTTTCAGCCTATTTCCCCCTCGATTATCATTTTTAGTCCTATTCCCCCCTCGATTTTGATCTCATCCTATTTCCCCCTCAATTATCACAAATCTGCCTAAACCCCCTCCGATTTTGACCCAATTTTGACCACATTTTTATTTTAATTTTGATCCAATTTTGACCCAATTTTGATTTTAATTTT
>CM071865.1:30488517-30501911 GCA_036759665.1 Gynandropsis gynandra
TTAGTCATGAGATATTAATTTCATGCCACATGTTGGCATCTTAAATATTGGTTTCATCACCTCAGAGTGTTGTATTATTGGATATTTTTACTTAATTTATAATAATAAAATAATTATAGACTTATCGTTGTTATACCGTTTATCATAATTTAAATGGTCGAATTCCANNNAAAATTAAAATTAAAATCAAAATCAAAATTAAAATCAAAATTAAAATCAAAATTGGGTCAAAATTGGGTCAAAATTAAAATAAAAATTTGGTCAAAATCGGAGGGGGTTTTAGGCAGATTTTTTATAATTGAGGGGGGAATAGGATGAGGTCAAAATCGAGGGGGAATAGGACTAAAACATGATAATCGAGGGGGAAATAGGCTGAAACTGAAAATCGAGGGAGGAATAGGACGAGGGTCAAAATCGATGGGGGAATATGACTAAAGCATGAAAATCAAGGGGGGAATAGGCTGTTTTTCCCATATTTTATAGGAAATCTGAAGTTGTACACAAATATCTTCTGCTCTTTGGGTATAAAAATTTATATAGTTATTCATGAATATTCTATAATTGAATGTACAGAACTTTAAATTTCAATCTAACTAATCAATTAAATTTAAAATCAATTTTAATCCAAATTAAAAAAAAACGCTAAAAGCTTGACACCCAACGTGAGAAGCAAGATTCAAAGACTCGATGGAACAATACAAGGACTGGCCTCGAGGCCAATCCGTGTATATACATTTTTACTTGAATAATATTTAAGTATAATTATAAATGGATTTAGAACTCATCTATTGATAAATTCTAATTAATACAAATTAGGATTTTGATTCAGGTTATAATTCTTAAATGGATTTACAAATTAATCAATTGATTTAAATATTAATCTCGTTATCATTGGTATTCTAAATTTGTTTTTATAGGACTACGCATATAAAAGCCCAACGTATTGGCCCAAATTTAATAAAGGACTTGATTGTTAGGCCCAACATTCATCACTTCGGCGAGCGCTCAAGCCGCATTAGGGTTTTAGCTTCTTATGTATATAAAGCAGCTTATTTCATTGCGTTCTTCTCCTCTGTGCGATCTTCTCCTCTCCGATTCGCAGCCATGGTGAACGTGAGCTTCTACCGGAACTGTGAGCTCTCTCTCTCTCTCTCTCTCTCTCTCCTTCTGTACGTCTTGTTGCAGGTTTTATCTGGGTTTTACTTGAAGAGATTGTCAGCAGATTCATGTTTTAGATTCATACACTTGTACTTCTCGGAATCTTCACTTGTGGTTCTAGGGTTTATTCAATGTTTTGTTTCATCTGGGTATTCGATTCAATGTTCTAGCTTTCGCATCTTCTGCGGATTTTGAGTTCTCATGACGTCAATCAAATCGTCGCTCCCGTTTCAAAAATCGAGATTTTGGGCGAACATTTAATCTCTTTGATTACTGATCATAAGCACAGTGACATAATTTGATTGTTTGGCATGTCTTACATTCTTTGAACTGCTTAGGGTTCTAGATTTGTGGTAAACATGTTATATATCTGATCGATTTGTCTGTGAAGTTTAAATCTGGCAACGTTTAAAGTTTGTCAAAGAGTCTTGAATTATAATGTTAGATGATACAACTTCTGGATTTGTCATCAGATTTCTCTTGGATAGATTTGTTGTCCTAACATGTTCTTTTAGAGGTTGTGGTCGTTGTTTACTTGAAATGTTCAAAGATGTTGATACGATGGTGAACTGATTTTAGATGGGAAGACCTTCAAGAAGCCACGCCGTCCCTATGAGAAGGAACGTCTGGATGCTGAGTTGAAGCTCGTTGGAGAATACGGACTCCGCTGCAAGAGAGAGTTGTGGAGGGTACAGTATGCCCTTAGCCGCATCCGAAATGCTGCTAGAGATCTTCTCACTCTTGATGAGAAGAACCCTCGCCGGATATTTGAAGGTGAAGCTCTTCTTCGTAGGATGAACAAGTACGGGCTTCTTGATGAAAGCCAGAACAAGCTCGATTATGTCTTGGCTTTGACTGTCGAGAACTTCTTGGAACGTCGTCTTCAGACCCTCGTCTTTAAATCTGGTATGGCTAAGTCAATCCATCATGCTCGTGTCCTCATCAGGCAAAGGCACATCAGGTAATAGAACTCTCTGTAAATCTTGCCCTGTAAAATTTGTAGCATATGAAATACTTCGTTTGTGAAAAACTGGACCCCAGCATCGAAATCGCTTGCTTTGGCCCAGTAAATCTAGTGAAATGTGTTTAAAATTTTGTTCATACCAGATGAATTATTGATTGAATTGATCAAAGGGCTCATGTTTCTTTCTAAGATCTACCTGCATCGATGTGCAATGAACCTTAATTTCTTCTGTACAACTTGTTGCTGCAGGGTTGGGAGGCAAGTCGTGAACATTCCATCGTTCATGGTGAGAGTCGATTCACAGAAGCACATCGACTTTTCACTGACCAGTCCATTCGGTGGAGGGCGTCCTGGAAGAGTGAAGAGAAGGAACGAGAAGGCAGGTGCAAAGAAGGCTGGAGGTGACGGTGACGACGAAGATGAAGAGTGAAGCCTGAAAATGGACTGAAACTGTCCAAAAATGCCTTAGTTTTGGTCGTGTTGCTGAACTTAATTTGATATGTTTCTCAGTAAGTTTTGGTAGTGGACCATTGTTTTCTTCTACCTTTGGTTACTCTGGACCTTCCTACAAAACAAAAGTTAGTTGCTTTGTTCCTCTTAATGGGTTGATCTAAGATTTGTTACACCAATCAATGTCTTAATTTCAAATTTGTTCATCTTGAAGCTTTTATGCCCGGACGCATGTTTTTTCTCTAAATATTTTCATATCACGGAATGTTAAAAAATGCATAAATACGTAATTATCTTTTTTTTATTATTATTAAAAATGTGATCATACATATCTTTTATCTTAAGCTAATGAATCAATGTGTCTAAAACAATCTCAATTGATTATATATATTTTAACTTAACACTAGAAGACAAACAATTATGAAAAGTGTTTTGTGTTTAAGTACTTCTGTTTAGGTTTTGATGGAAATTTTTGGTTTTGGTTATTTTCAATAGAATAAACGTTTGTTTATTTTGTATTTTATCTATGTTATAATTAATTTTTTGGCTTTGCGAATTTGGGTCAATTTTCCTTCTATTTAGGGTTTGCAATTTGGAGTTTTGGTTGTTGTTCTCGGACTCGTAATAGATGGTGAAGAACAAGAAAAAAGTCAGTAGTCTTTATCGTTGCGAGTCTTTCTCCTTCTGTTGAGACAATCTTCTTTTTCTTTTTGTTATTCGCGCCATAAAATCGTGAAGAAACTGGAATAACTCAGAAACAGAATGGCACCTAGTCGTTGAGAGCATCTATTATCTTTGTATCTTGGACTAACCCCCTTCGCATGATTATAAGGCTTCTAAACTCCTCCCTCATAACACTATTGCGTTACCCATGGGGACGGGGTAGCCCCGACTTCCGTTGATCCTTGGTTCGACCTCCTAATGAAAATTGAGGTCTCTATGCGGGCATTTCATCCCTAAGACTTGCTTACTCTGTATGGAGTGTCCTATGGTTCCTCGAGTGCCAGCTGCAGAGAGGAATGCCATCAACTATGGCGCTTTTGGCAACTAACCACTCGCTCACTAGCCGCTCGGGCTCTACGTTTCTAGTTCGTTGTCCTAACTGTCCCCTTTCTCCATCGGGTGCCTGGCCGCTTCTTCTATCTTATCTTTATGCCTTGCTCCTCGACTCTCTATAGTTCCATCAGCTCGTTGTAGCTTGTTTCTCGGGTGGCTCATACCTCGGGTGGTGCGACTGAGCCAGAGTGGGCTCAACAATCGGCCTATGTTTCCAACCACATGTGTAAAAGCATTATTAGTTCCAAAAAATTGACTACACTAACTTTTCGTTGTACCAAAATAGAGATTTGATTTAAACGACCAGGTATAACATCACATTTGACACCTGAGGACGGTACAACCCAACTATGAGGTACATCAACGAATGTTACAATAACACGTAGTTGAGTTTTGGTTGGTACAACCACTCTATTGTCCACTTCTAATAAACGTAATCGACTAGATCTTCTTCTGGAATCTTATAACAGTCAAAAGTCAGTGACTACTCATCGGTCGAAACTGTTATAGTCTAAATATTCATAAGTCTGATATCATTTATGTCTAATAGCTTTGGTAATTATGATTGGATCTACTACTACCACGACCTGAATTTATCCATGGATAACTTTACATTGTTGTTTCACAAGTAAAAGGAAAAAAATGGTTTAAAAATACTTCCTCGACGAAAACGGAAAAATATGTACAAAAACTATTAACATGGTTTTGAAAAGAAATATTTCATAATTCATAACGTGCTATACTTTCGTATATATTTCTTTTGATGTAATACACTGTAAATTGATATATTGCATTGCAACAATATAAACACTAATTATTATATTTTAACATATAGTCAATATTTTTTATTTTTCATGCGAAATGCGAATCATTATCTAGTATATATATTATCTATTATGAATTGAATATTGTTCTTTACATTCTTCCTCTTTCTCTAATTAATATTGAAATATAATTGTTTTTCATTTGTTTTTTCATTGTTTTTGCATTTTTATAAATATAGTCATTTTATTTGTATTGAACAAATGAAAAAGCATATGAATTTTTTTTCTCTCATTGTCTATTCATCATTTGTATTTATTTTCAACATAACTTTTTGATGAATAAATATTTCTTTGTGAGGCAATATATGGACCAAAGAAATTAGAACGAATTTAAAATTTAGAAATAATCTCTTGCTTCTCAGACTAACATCTTAGCGGTTGGAACCTCAGCCCACCACATCATCATACCTTCTATTCTTTCTTGCTTCTCATGCTAACATCTTAGCGGTTGAAACCTCAGCCCACCACATCATCATACATTCTATTCTTTTATTTGAGGTTTATAAGCGACTCTTCCACTCTTTCATTTCTAAATTACATGTTTTTATCATTAATATTTTCTCAAAAATCACACACCACTATCTCTTCCACTTTCACGATATATCCTATCGCTGAGTAATCGTCAAAATTCTATTTTATTTTTCTTTTTATTCTCATTCATCCTCTCCAATCATTTTTTCCATCATTAATCCAAAAAATCACTCATCTTTCATTTTCCCCGACTTTTCTCATTCTTCCAGCGAGAACCTTTACACCTAAAAAATCGAAGCCACCAACGAGATGAACCTTTTCATGTTACCTGTGTTCCATCATTTATGAACCCTAACACTCCGAAATAGAAGCCATCATGTGAGCATAGATCTGCTAAGATAATCTCCAGTTAGTAATTCGTTTTCCCTTCCATTATTTTCGGTCAGTTCTAAGTCGATTCTTCTCCCCAAACAATAAATTTTTCTTCATTCATGATGTCATTTAGAGTCTCTGTCTTTAATCCAAATAGCCTTAAAAAACATGGAGGAGGAAGCTAACAAAGGGTTTTTGAATGGGGCCGATGGTGATCACAACTAAGTACAAGGCGAAAAATTTTGAAATAGACGGATGCGACTGCCAGAGATGTCCCGATTGAAACTATTGCAAATACGATGGCCAACTAAACCATCATAGTTGAAAATGGCGGGATTATTGCATAAAACCACAAGGTGTTCATTGTTCTCAACTTTCTCCGGTTAGTAATATTATTTCCCTTCGATTCTTACCGATTAGTTCCTTATTATTGAATCTGTTTGTTTAAGCTTGTAATAGAACGCAACAATATAACTCTGCATTGTATCTAGATGATCAAGTCCTATCCAAAGCCTATGATCAAGTCCTACGTATTAGGAGAATATTATCAAATATTCTCCTAGATATCTATCTTCTTATATTTGTTAATTTTCCTTATTTTCTATTTTGTTAAGTTTCCTTATTCATAAGATCTTAACCTCCTATATATATTGATGTATGTTCTTGGCTTAATTAAGTGAAAATATTCAAAAATTCTATTTGCCTAAATGGTATCACGTTTCTGAATTCCACCGCCGATTATGGCTTCCGACGCAGACGCCACCTCCGCTGGAGCTCCTTCATCTTCATCGAGTGATATTGTTACACCATACAATTTCCTCGAACCCTATTTCTACTTTGATCCATGTCAATGTTTCCAATGTCACCAAACTCACGGCGACGAACTATCTCACGTGGAGTATCCAGATCCGTGCAATCCTCCAAGGTTACAATCTCGATGGTTTTCTCGACCCGTCCATTGCACCCGTACCGACCCTTGTGGTCAACAATACCATGGTTCCTAATCCGGCTTATGGACCATGGTTTCGTCAAGACCGGCTGATTTTTGCAGTCCTCCTTGGCTCCATCTCGATGTCTTGTCAGGCACTAGTTGCCTCAGCCGCCTCTTCCGGGGATGCATGGGCCATCCTCACCTCCACGTACGGACGCTCCAGTCGTGGACAATCAAGCAAATCAAAGATCAAATGAGACGTTTCACCAAGGGTGCAAAGACTATTGATGATTGCATGAACTTCTTCAAAACCAAGGCGGATGAATTGTCTCTTCTTGGGAAACCCATGGATCCCGAGGATCTTCTTGATCTCATCTTTGTGGGCCTTGGTGACGAATACAAGCCAATCAAAGATGTTGTTAATGCAAAGGATACAACCATCTCCTTTGTTGAACTACACGAGAAAATCCTCAACCATGAAGCGGATCTCCTTGCAAGTGAACCGGTTCCCTCGGTGCTTCCTATTACCGCAAACAATGTCCATCACAAATCTCGTGGACCATGGCACCCTGATTCCCGTGGAAATTCAGACGCCCGAGGATCAACTCATCCCCGTTTCTCCTCGCGTGGTCACCAATCCCGCGGCTACCAAAGAAAGTGTCAACTCTGCGGTACACACGGCCATAGCGCCCGACGTTGTCATCTCTTCCGCTCGTCGGCTCTGTCTTCCAACACTTTTGCTTCACACGGTGGATCACCATGGCCTCCGCGTGGTCATCATGCCTCATACGCCTCGATTCCCTCTGAGGCTTCACCGACGTGGATCCTAGACTCCGGAGCCTCTCACCACGTCACTTCCGACTTGGCGAATCTTGCTCTTCACGCCCCTTACACGGGCAACGACGGTGTCATACTCGGTGATGGTTCTGGGCTTACTATTACACATACGGGTTCCTTGTCCTTACCCACCTCTTCCCGTCACTTATCCCTTTATAATGTTCTTTATACCCCCTTGATGCATAAAAACTTATATCAGTTCATCAACTATGTACTCACAACAATATTTCGGTGGAATTCTTTCCCCATTACTTTCACGTGAAGGATTTCAACACGGGGGCACCAATAAAACTAGGACTTCTTAAAGATGGTGTGTATGAGTGGTCAGTCCTTTCCAAACAAACCTCTCTGTCGCACTCTCCCATATTACTGCTTTCACTAGCCTCAAGTCAACTTTGTCCGAGTGGCATTCTAGACTAGGCCATCCGTCTTCTGAAATTTTGAATAAAGTGATATCGTCTTCGTCTTTGCCGTTACGGCCGTCATGTCATATTTCTTCATGTGATGCGTGTTTACGAAACAAAAGCCATAAACTCCGCTTTATGTTTCTACAGTTACTTCATCTCGTCCACTTGAAATCATTTACACCGATGTTTGGACGTCTCCTGTGATTTCTTTCGATGGGTTTAAATACTACGTTATTTTTGTTGATCATTATACTCGTTATACGTGATTTTACCCCATGCATCGAAAATATCAGGTTTCTCAAATTTTTCCAAGATTCAAGGCTCTTGTCGAAAATTGTTTTTCATCTAAAATTGGATCTCTTTATTCGGACAATGGCGGTGAATTTATTTCTTTACAAAAATTTTTATCCACCCATGGCATTTCTCATTTTACAACGCCTCCCCACACACCCGAGCACAATGGGATCTGAAAGAAAACACCGCCATATCGTTGAAACGGGTCTTGCTTTCTTGTCTCACGCATCCATGCCTCTTGATTTTTGTACTTTTGCGTTCCCTACGGCCGTCTATCTCATAAATCGTCTTCCCACTTCAATCCTTGGTTTTAAATCGCCATTTGAATCTCTTTTCACATCCTCACCTAATTATTTCAAACTTCGCATTTTTTGTTGTCTTTGCTACCCGTGGTTAAGACCGTATACACACCACAAACTCGAGTCACGCTCTCTCCCATGTATTTTCGTCGGGTATTCTCTCACCCAAAGTACAATTCTTCGTCTCCACTTACCAACCTCTCGAGTCTTTGTCTCTCGTCATGTTGAATTTATAGAAACCGAGTTCCCTTACACTCGTTTTCATTCACCGAGTGCATCCAAGCCCGATACTTCACCTGTCTCTTCCTTCCCTCTGTGTACTCTTGTTCCCATTACCTCCACTCGTACATCACCATCTACGGCCGAGCCCCAATGTTCGGATCCTTCCCCACCGCTGTCTTTGTCTCCATCACCACCGTCGCCATCCCCTTCGCCACCACCACCATTAACCACACCTCCAGAACTCCCACCGCAAAATACTCACCCTATGATCACCCGAGCCAAAAATCGTATCACTAAACCGAAACAAAAACTCACCCTCACCACCATAATTTCCCCTTCCACGGACATTGAACCCACATGTGTCTCTCAAGCTCTTAAGAACCTAAAATGGAGGACGACCATGAATGAAGAGTTTGATGCCTTGGTTCGCAATAGCACTTGGGACCTTGTCCCGCCGGATCCCTCGTATAATGTTGTTGGGTGTAAATGGGTGTTTAAAATTAAACGTCTTCCTGATGGCTCTATTGATAGGTTTAAGGTGCACCTTGTAGCTAAGGGTTTCCATCAACGTCTCGGTGTCGACTACAATGACACGTTCAGTCCCGTGATTAAGCCAGCTACTATTCGACTTGTCCTCAGTCTTCCTGTCACGAGGAATTGGACATTGCGGCAACTCGACGTCAATAATTCTTTTTTGCAAGGCTCTCTCTCCGAGGCCGTCTACATGGTTCAACCGTCGGGTTTTATTAATCGGATCATCCTTCTCATGTGTATAAATTACACAAAGCTCTCTATGGCCTCAAACAGGCTCTGCGCGCATGGTACAACGAACTTCGGGGTTTTCTACTTGCATCCGGGTTTGTTAATTCACTGGCTGACACTTCTCTCTTCATCTTTCGACATGCTGATGATATCATCTATCTCCTTGTTTATGTTGATGACATTGTTATTACCGGCAACAACTCTCACCATGTCGATCGCTTCATTGGCCTTCTATCGGAAATATTATCCCTCAAGGATGTGGGACCACTCTCCTACTTTCTTGGGGTTGAAGTTACTCGGAGTTCACGGGGTCTCCTCCTGACGTAACAACGGTATGTCACTGATCTTCTCACACGCACTAATATGATGAATGCTACGCCGATTCATACTCCTATGGCATCCACTATGCGACTCTCCTCTACCTCGGGTACATCGTTAGATGATCCTACCGAGTATCGCAATGTGATCGGAAGCCTACAATACCTTATGTTCACCCGGCCTGATATTGCTTTCGCTGTCAATAAGCTCTTTCAATTCATGCATTGCCCTTCAAGTGGACATTTTCAAGCTGCCAAACACAGTCTCCGTTATCTTGGAGGTACGCGATCTCTTAGCATTTTTCTCTCGTGTAACAGCCCTCTCACCCTTCATGCTTTCTTCGATGCAGATTGGGGTGGCGACCGTGATGATTACACCTCGACGGGCACTCATATTGTGTATCTCGGTTGCAATCCCATTTCTTGGTCATCCAAGAAACATCGGTTTCCTGCGAAATCATCTACGGAGGCTGAGTATAAATCTTTTTCGGCGACGGCTTCGGAAGTTCGGTGGCTTACTTCTCTTCTTGGTGAGCTTGGGATCTCGTCCTCTAGTTCGCCGGTCATTTATTGTGATAACGTTGGAGCAACGTATCTCTGTGCCAATCAGGTCTTCCACTCTCCCATGAAACACGTAGCTATTGACTATCATTTCATCCGAGTCTTGTCGCGGCTGGACTTCTTCGGGTGGCTCATGTCTCGTCTGCGGATCAATTGGCGGATGCTCTTACCAAGCTGCTGCCTTGGACACACTTTGATCTATTTCGACTCAAGATTGGTCTCTCCACCGAGACTCATCTTGCGGGAGCATATTAGGAGAATATTATCAAATATTCTCCTAGATATCAATCTTCTTATGTTTGTTAATTTTCCTTATTTTCTATATTTGTTAAATTTTCTTATTTTCTATTTTGTTAAGTTTCCTTATTTATAGGATCTTAACCTCCTATATATATTGATGTATGTTCTTGGTTTAATTAAATGAAAATATTCAAAAACTCTATTTGCCTAAACTACGTACCTCCCTTTCATTGCTATCCAAAGCCTTTTGTTGCTATCCAAAGCCTCTTGCTGATATATTGTTACCTGCATTCAAAATATCTTCAAGTGACAATGTCAGAGGAAATATGAAGTTGCAAGTTGCAGCATAACCAAATAGATCATCTACATTTTTTTCCAGAGGTGACAACATTGTAAAATATTCTAAAAGTGTCGACAAATAAAATTTTGATAGTGCTAATGACACCATTCACAACAACATGAATTAAGATTGAGATTAATATACATTTCCATTGTGTTTCAATATACAAGCATGGTTTAGTACATGCTTTATATTTTCTTTCAAGCGTACACATCAGTGCATGAAAATAGTGTTCTTCGTCGTGTTTTTCTCATAGATGAGCTCAGTTTTACCCTTCAAACCATTGATGCAAGAGTTTATAGTGAGAAAACAATTTCGTTTTGCTATGTCATTCCAATTGATCAGAAATATATCATTGATCTTAAGCTTGAAGAATTGGAAGTCATGATCCTCAGGCAATTCTGTTAGACCAATATCATAACAGTGTGAGATATGATATAAATTTTATCAGAAGCAATTGATATAATGATTATCAATCAACAAATTCCTCTTATCGCAACTACCCTAGGATATGATTGAGTACTTAAGTTCAGACCAAATTGGGATTGATAGTGTTATTACTTCAGACTACCAGTCATTCTACCTTATCGAGTACCTAAACTCCCTTGAGTTTTCAGGTTTCTAAAAATATAGCATTTCCTTTTAAGTGGGTTCCCCCATAACGATACTTCGAAATATCAACTAGA
Source organism: Gynandropsis gynandra (assembly GCA_036759665.1). Lineage (NCBI taxonomy): Eukaryota > Viridiplantae > Streptophyta > Magnoliopsida > Brassicales > Cleomaceae > Gynandropsis > Gynandropsis gynandra. The sequence continues at coordinate 30,499,709 of CM071865.1, forward strand.
AAAAAGGCTTCTACAGTGGAGCACGATTAATTGTTACTAATTCAGCCACAAGAGTTTAGGAAGCTGACATTATCACTGACACACCTATGGGAACAAGGTACTAATACTAAGAAATATCCATCACCAAATGATTAAGGCCTTCCATTTATATTACAGTGATCATCTCGTTTTCATACGTATTTCTTGCACGATTTAAGAGACGTTTTTGACATATATGTGTTGCTTTACGTATGATTCCGTATCTGTTTTACTTGTTTTCGTGATTTCATGTTCTTACAGGTTTTTACACGTATTTGGTACATTTCGGAGCTAAAGGACATGCACGGAGCTAAGGAGCAACTTCGAGGATCATCACGGGACAAACAGGACGAGATTTAGCAAGAGAATCCACCACCCGATCGGGCACAACTCATGTACGATCGGGCAAAGGCTACAGCGAATTTTGGTGCGCATTCACGCACGACTCGGGCAAGGAAATGCCCGACCAGCTGCCTTACACCCGAGCGGGCAGACATCATGCCCGATCGGGCATCCCTTACAGACCACGACCTGCGCGACATAACCTAGCCGCACCCGAGCGGGCACATTCAGCGCCCGAGCGGGTCGCGACCCGGGTTACTAGCCAAGTTAAGTAAAATTAACTTAAAATAAAAGGAAGCTCGTGGGGGGAATTAAGGCAACACTTAGACCGACTTAAGAGACATAAAAGAGGCTAGAGGACGTCATTGGAGAGGACGATTCATTCAGTTCGTGATTAAGGAGAATTCTTGCGAGGAGACAAGCAAGAAGCATTGGAGATCAACCCGACACTTCGGTTTCGCATGGTTTTCATGTTCCTTAGACTTTCTATTTCGTTTATGTTTGTTTACAGACGCATAAGCGAGTAGTTTGTTTGTTCTAGGAGAAGGGATTAGCCCTTGGCTATCCCGGAACCACTTTTGATCTATTTTGAATTCATCTTCCCGTTTTAGTTCATCTATTCTTTATCTGAGCGCTTAATTGACTTGTGTTTACAAAGGCCACTAGTTTAGGTTATTTTATTTAACTTTGAGAACGCATCAAGTTTTTGGCGCCGTTGCCGGGAACTATTGTCAACGCGTCTTAGATTCGAACCTAGAGTTTTTCTTGCTTTGTTTGTTTGTTTTTATTTTTGTTTTATTTTCTTTCGTTCCTTCTACGTAAATTGTTCTTTGTTTTTCCTTTGCAGAGTCTTCAGATCGACAAAAGATGGACAATCAGAACGGCAATGGACAGATGCAATTACAGGCTCCTCCACCACATCGTCTAAGGGATTACGTGGTGTCGAACATGAACAACGTGCAAACAGCCATAAGGATGCCTGCTGTTGCAAGAGAGCAGTTTGAGATTAAGCCAGCGATGATCAACATGCTTTATCAGAAGCAATTCATGGGTGGAAACCATGAGGATCCCCATCAGCACCTCAGAGACTTCCTTGAGCTTTCTGGTACGTTCAAAATTCATGGAGTCTCAGAGGACGCGATCTTATTGCGTCTTTTCCCCTTCTCGATTGGGGGACGAGCGAAAACTTGGCTGCAATCACTCCCCGCTGGATCTATCACCACTTGGGATCAGCTCTGCACACTGTTCCTATCACGTTTCTTTCCTCCGAGCAAGACGATTCCGATGAGGGGGGAAATCACAACGTTCAGATGCAGAGATGGAAAGACTTTGTTTGAGGCGTGGGGCAGATTCAAGGATCTTCTACAGTTATGTCCACACCATGGTCTTGAGCAGTGGTACATTATCCAAACTTTCTATAACGGAATTTCAGATGAGCATCGAACGACGTTGGATAACGCTACCAGAGGATCATTCATGGATCTGAACGTCGAGGAGGCATACGAGTTGATCGATAACCTCGCCATGAACCACACCACATGGTCAACTCCGAGAGGTATGCCTAATAGCACTCGTCGTTTATATGAGCCTAATCAGAACAAAGTTATGGGTAATGCAACGAATGCCATGTATTGTGCGAATTGCGGAGATACGAAGCATGTAGCGTTCAATGCACGGTACATGAGGAATTTGAACAGATGAATTATGCCCAGCAGCAAGGCAACACTCAATTCGGGAATACCTACAACCCGAATTGGAGGAATCACCCGAACTTGTCATATCGAACGACTCAACCGGTAAAGTATTCGGGGTTTCCACAGAGGCAGAATAATTTTCAGCAAAA
>CM071865.1:30505823-30527808 GCA_036759665.1 Gynandropsis gynandra
CCAAGTTAAGTAAAATTAACTTAAAATAAAAGGAAGCTCGTGGGGGGAATTAAGGCAACACTTAGACCGACTTAAGAGACATAAAAGAGGCCAGAGGACGTCATTGGAGAGGACGATTCATTCAGTTCGTGATTAAGGAGAATTTTTGCGAGGAGGCAAGCAAGGAGCATTGGAGATCAACCCGACACTTCGGCTTCGCTTGGTTTTCATGTTCCTTAGACTTTCTATTTCATTGATGTTTGTTTACAGACGCATGAGCAAAAAGTTTGTTTGTTCTAGGAGAAGGGATTAGCCCTTGGCTATCCCGGAACCACTTTTGATCTATTTTGAATGTAATTTATTACTTGATTAAACGCACATCACGTTCTCAAAGTTAAATAAAATAACCTAAACTACCCGCAAGTGCACGACACGTGTGTAGTATTTTAGGCGTCGATCCCATAGAGACTACGCAACACAATCTAAACTCGAACTATAAATCAAACTTGGTAACGAACAAATATGGTTGAAGAATGTAATACTAAAAGTAAATAAATGAATTGGTTCTTAACGATAAGACAAACGTTCTAGGAATCCAGTTTCACCACAAGACTACCGAAACCGACAATCAATCTATCTATCATGCAATCCCAGTTTAAGCTATCTAAGGCAGACGATCCTAATATTATATCTACCCTCTCTCGAGGCATAGACACGTGATCTATTCAAGTTGCCCCCTACTTTCGCGGCTGACACATTGAACTAAACCCATAAGAACTATGATTCATCTGTTTTACCCTCAACCGTTGCTACCCTACTTTCGTGGCCTAACCTCGATTGTTCTAAACCTGATCTTCTAGGACTAGAATTCTCCTTTCGGTCCTTCTCCTAATCCCTAGCACATGCATCTACGCGACCGTCGCAAACACAAGTAAATTAAGCACTCAGATAAAGAATAGATAAACGAAAACGGGAAGATGCATTCAAAGATAAATCAAAAAGTGGTTCCGGGATAGCCAAGGGCTAATCCCTTCTCCTAGAACAAACAAACTACTCGCTCATGCGTCTGTAAACAAACATAAACGAAATAGAAAGTCTAAGGAACATGAAAACCAACCGAAACCGAAGTGTCGGGTTGATCTCGAATGCTCCTTGCTTGCCTCCTCGCAAGAATCTCCTCCAATCACGAACTGAATGAATTGTCCTTTCTAATGTCGTCTTCTGGTCTCTTTTATGCCTCCTAAGTCGGTCTAAGTGTTGCCTTAATTCCCCCCACGAGTTCCCTTTTATTTTAAGTTAATTTTACTTAACTTAGCTGGTTACTCGGGTCGCGACCCGCTCGGGCACTCAATGTGCCCGCTCGGGTGCGGCTAGGTCAAGTCGCGTAGGTCATGGTCCGTGAGGGATGCCCGATTGGGCATGATGTCCGCCCGCTCGGGTGTGAGGCATTTGGTCGGGCACTTACTTGCCCGAGTCGTGCATGAATGCGCACTAAAATTCGCCGTGGCCTTTGCCCGATCGTGTATGAATTGTGCCCGATCGGGTAGTGGCTCCTCTTGCTAAATCTCATCCCGTTTGTCCCGTGATGATCCTCGAAAATGCTCCTTAGCTCCGTGCATGTTCTTTAGCTCCGAAATGATCCAAATACGCGTAAAAACATGTAAGAACATGAAAATACGAAAACAAGTAAAACGGAATCATACGTAAAACAACACAAATATATCAAAAACGTCTCTTAAATCGTGCAAGAAATACGTATGAAAACGAGATGATCAGCCACGTAGATGCATGTGTTAGGGGTTAGGAGAAGGACCGAAAGGAGAATTCTAGTCCTAGAAGATCAGGTTTAGAACAACCGAGGTTAGGCCACGAAAGTAGGGTAGCAACGGTTGAAGGTGAAACGGATGAATCATAGAGCTTATGGGTTTAGTTCAAGGTGTCAGCCACGAAAGTAGGGGGCAACTTGTCTAGATCACGTGTCTATGCCTCGAGAGAGGGTAGATATGATATTAGGATCGTCTGCCTTAGATAGCTTTAACTGGGATTGCATGATAGATAGATTGATCGTTGGTTTCGGTAGTCTTGTGGTGAAACTGGATTCCTAGAACGTTTGTCTTATCGTTAAGAACCCATTCATTTATTTACTTTCAGTATTTCATTCTTCCACCATATTTGTTCGTTAGCAAGTTTGATTCATAGTTCGAGTTTAGATAGTGTTGCGTAGTCTCTGTGGGATCGACACCTAAAATACTACACACGTGCCGTGCACTTGCGGGTAGTTTAGGTTATTGTATTTAACTTTGAGAACGCATCACACACCTATGGGAACAAGGTACTAATACTAAGAATTATCCATCACCAAATGATTCAGGCCTTCCATTTACATTACGGTGAAGATAATTTCCAGTAAGACTATGCTATGCAATGAAGATAAATAAAAATCAAAGAAAAAGCTTAAAACAAATCGGGTTTTATATACCAAAACCGAATTTTAATTACAATCAGTTGTATGTTGCACTATCAAAGGTCACTTCTACCGAAGGGCTGCGAATATTAGATCTAAATGATGGCTGCACAGAATATTCGCTCATTACAAATTATATTACATGTGTTGTTAGTTTATTGATGAAAACTCTTTTCCACAGATTGAGGCCTCATTACAATACCTTTGTCTAGCATCGGATTGAAGAAACAAATCAACTTCAACATTTTCGGTAAACAAACATTTTCTAGTGATTAGTAAATTGACATTACAAATAATTAAAATCGATATATTTCCATTTTTTTTGCTCTCGAATATACATATATAAATTTATACTCCCCGCGCATTGCACAAATATTTTTCCTAGTAAAAAAGAATAAAACAAACAAGCACAAAGGAAGAACAAAAGTTCTATCTAGATATTTTTCCTAACAAGTAAATAGCTTATCAATTGATGAGTCGAATAAATAGTTTATTTGTGCAAATGGTTTAAAGTTCATTAAAAATTTCCTCAAATGTTGAAACTTTGATCTCCACTTTTATTAGTTGTGTTTTACCCTTTTCTCGAACACAGACTTATGAATATTAAGACTGAGGAGAATGAGGGATTGGAAGCTTCAATCGAATGAATTCAAATAATCTTCGAGGTCTACATTTATATAAGTAAATTGAAGATTAAGTAGACAAAATACATGCAGAGGAGATATTCTTATGCTATTGCTTTAACAAAAATATGTTATTACTTAAACAGAAGTATGAGTAGAAAGAGAATTTATGATGAACGGTTACTGTCACTAGGTCTTAACAAATTTTTTGAGTTACCCATCTGTTCCAAAATTCATCTTAAAACCGTAGGTGGGGCCAAGACTGAGTTTGTTTCTTAAGTCAACAAATTGTGTTTTAGAGGAAGACAGTGAAAATATCAGCGATTTGAAAAGTAGCAGATACAATACAAGAAATTTATAATTTCCAAACGAAATTTTTGGACGGGCTTGGCTGTCCGAAAATTCTAGGATGCATTACGGATGGATTGCACATGGCCACAGGAATCCGTCTGTAATCCATCTTAACATTTACGTATGGAAACATTATCCGGAATTATGGGACAGATTCGGAACGGAACTTGGTCCCATGTGCAATTGCGACATATGGACAACAAACCATCTAGAAATTTTGGATGATATACTCGTCCGTCCGAAAATTTTCGAAAAATTGCAGACTTGTTTCAATTGACCAAAAACCATCCAAGATTTCAAACAGTTTATGGAAAAGTCATAATGTCGGTTCGGAAATTTCTTATATAAATCACTCACACCTACATTCGTTTCTCAGACTAAATTATCAACCATTATACTCCATATAATCTTATTTATTTCCTATTACAATAATATCATCGTCAAGATCAAATATTTTTCGTTTCCAGATAATAGATGTATAGAAGAATTGATCCAAAAATTTAAGGTATATCAAAGGAATTTATATAAGGAATTACACATTATAAGAAATGGAAAAAATTAACAAGTTTACAAAAAAAACCGATAAGTTGGTTTGTCCTTGTGTCAAATGAAAAATGAAAAATTTGTTAAAGAGAGAATCATATGGAATCTTATTTATTTAAGAGGTTTTACTGTAAATAACTTCATGTGGTTATCTCACGCAAAGAATTTTACACCATGACCTAGTAACGTGTTGGAAGATTTTAGTAAAAGTATTATACATAATGAGGTGTTTGAAATATGTCAATATATAGAAATAACCCTTATATGGAAATTGTGAAAAATGTAAGAAACGTGGAAAATATTGAAAAAGATCTTAATGAAGATGCAAAAAGATTTTCACAGTTATCTTTGTTTGTACGTTTGATCAATTTGAAGAGAGAAAATAATCTTTCGGAGAATTGCATGTATTCTATATTGCAACTAATAAATATTAATTTTCCTAAAGATAACAATGTATTAAGTCATATTATAAAATAAAGAAGATGATGAGATCTTTGGGTTTATTGTCATATCAAAAGATTGATGATTGTCAAGACAACTTAATGATTTTTTTGAAAAAAAAAAAGACATGGGACATAACTAATTTTCGATTTTGCATAAAGGACTACTTTTATTTGATAAGGAATAAAAAATCGATTTCATATCATCGTATGTGGTATTTACCAATTATACACATAATCAAAAGATTGTATCAATCTTAGAATAGCAACATGAGATAAAATACCAATCTTAGAATATCACCCAAATGGTGAGGCATGGAAACACTTTAACAAGATATATCCTGCTTTTTTAGTTGAGAGTCGAAATATTTATTTAGGCGTTTGCATTCATGACTTTAATGCATTGAAATGTGTGGGAGAAATTATTTGTTATGACTATTTATTATGACACCATACATTTTTCCATGAGACATGTGCATGAAAAAAGAGTTTTTGTTATTAACAATACTAATTCACGGCTTAATCATCCTAAAAGAAGCTTGGATATATTTTTCTAACCATTGATTGAAGAATTAAAATATTTTTTAGAGTGAGATCAAGTGTAGAACGACTCAAGGCACCTTAATTTTATATTACGATGTGTTCTCATGTGGACAATAAATGATTTGCCAGCTTATGGTTTGTCAATTGACATGTCCAAATTGCATGGACGAAAAATAATCTTTTTCAGTTGAAACATGAACGAAAGGCCAATGGGTTTGATTATTATTTTTGTTTTTTTCTTGTTCATGACACATTATAGCGTAACAAGAAAAATTTAAAAACTAATGTAGTTATGTGAATGTCTCATCCTCCAGTTTTGACCGATAAAGAGATGTTGTATGAGAGAATTCTTACTTTGGACGTTCTTAGGAGTACTGATTGCGGAGTAAACAATCATCAAAGAATTGGTGGCTATGGAATTATTTATAATTGGAACAAGAAAAGCATATTTTGGGATCTACCGTGTTGAATAATCTAAAGTTCTGATATAATCTTGATGTCATGCATATATAAAAGAATATTTTTTATAATATAATCAACACAGTGTTGAACGTAACATGAAAGAAGAATGATAATATCAATTCGCGCAAGGATCTGAAAGGGTATTTCTCATGAAAAGAATTACATACAACTGATGACAGTAAATCTTGAATTCTGATTTCAAATTTTCGAATGAGGAGAAAAACAAATTGTTGAAGTGGTTGAAGAAAAATGTGAGATTTATTGATGGCTATGTGTCTAACATCAGAAGGTGCATTGACGTCGAAGGAGAAAAGGTATCAGGGATGAAAAATCATGGTTGTCATGTCTACATGTAAAGATTATTTTTGATATGTTTTTTCTGAATTGCTCGACAAAAATGCACTGAAAGAAATCGAAGGAATGATTGATTATTTGAAACAATGTGTTTAGTAATTTAAATCTATAAATTTTTAAATATTTAATTAATATTTTAATGTTTTAGAATTTGACATATTTTTCGAGATTTATGAGAGAGGAATTTATGTAACTTGAAAAATACTTTTCAACCATCATTATTTGATGTTATGGAACATTTGACAATTCATCTAGCGCACAAAGCAACATTCGGATGTCCAATTCAATTTTGTTGAATGTATCCATTTGCAAGATTTATGTTTCATATGAAGAAAAGAGTCAAATAAAGAACAAACTACTGAGATTATTTCACTTTATGTAGTCCGTCTGAAACAAACTACCGGCAGGTATCTTTTAATCTCTTCATTTTTAGTTTTTTGTTCAAATTGTTCATTTCTCCGTTCGAAAAAAGGTGCATCTAATTCGTTCGACGTGAACAATCTAGTCATTCAACGTAGACGATCTGGCTGTCTGACATGGGTGGTCTGGTCGTCCCCGCATAAGTTAGTCCATCCTTCCCCGCGACATGCCCTACGCTTTCAACATCATATCTCGTCTTGTCTTCATTTTCTCGTGTAGTGTTATTAACGATTTTGTTAACAATGTTGCGTTGTCAACGAAACTATCCTTTATTGTCCCACTACAATGGTTTTATTTTGTTTGAAATGGTTTTTTCGACGACCCGTTCACTACTTAAAACATGTTAATATCAACAGATTGATCAATGGATTTTTCTATTGAAATACTTACCAATGGATTTGTCCGTTGAAATATTTTCCAACTTATCCATCCATTGAAATATTTAGCAATGGATTACATGATGAACTGATGAAAATCTTTAATCTTTATCAACGGATACCCGTTGTAATTTTTCCAAATTTCCAATGGACATCCGTTGAAAATTTCAACGGCATCCCTTAAAAATTCCAACTGATGCTTTCTGAAAAAAAATCATAATTACAAAATCCTGTGTCTAACCATTTTTTCGTTTTCAAACATTCCAAAGGATGTCTCTTGGAAAAAGTCATGATTACAAAATTCTATGCCTGACCATCTTCAACTGATGCTCGTTGGAAATTTCAATAGCCTTATCGATTAAAATATGTTGATATTGTTTAACGGATTTTGGTCGTTGAAACTTTTTTGCAAATTGCAATGGTTGAGTTTTCACAAAAATCGATTATCAACATCCATGAATCGGTTGAAATTCGTTAGAAATGGCTTATTTAAACGGAAAATTTGTCATTTCCAACATATTTGGTCGTTCCCATTTTGAAGAAATTTCAAATGGGTTGTCTCCTCCATACCAAGCTCGAGTCTTTGAGTCATGTTTTTTAGATTTTAAGAATTCGACTCTATTTGAGAACTCTGGATCAACACAATTTATGTTGTTTCCATATTTTTAGTCAATGCCTCCACCAGTCAAGTCATCGACATCTCAAATGCATCATGAACTAGAGGTGGACGAATTACTAGCAATAGATGAGTAAACAACATATGATGGTACATAATGGTGCATATTCATGAAAACAACATATAATGGTACATATTAATAAAATTAAACTTAAATTTGTAAAAAACTAATATAATATAAATCTAAAACAATTTTGATTTATAGGTTTGGTTATGATCAGATTTGTCGTTATATTACAAAGATTACGAAAATTGATTTCCATCGACCATGTTGTAATTGGACACGTACCGATCCCATAGTACAAGAACGCTGCTGCAAGGCTTTTGTGGTGCGTTTGTAATCATAATTATTTATTAAAAAATAATAAAATAGTTTTAATTAATTAATATTTTCATGAAGCTTTTTACTGAAATCTTAAGATTACGAGATTCGTAAAAGTCCAAATTTGAATGGGTTATGTGAATTAGACTAAAATCTCTCGTCAACAAAATTAAACATGATTGAGCGAATAAGGAAAACCCGTGTGGATGGTTTCCAACGCGTGGGAAGAAATGTGTGTTTATTGGGATGATCGCGAGTTTAAATAAAAAATTAGAGAGCAAGTCAATCTCGTCATTTTAATAAGAAACGTTACTGGATAAATGCTTATACGGTTGGATCTCGTTCATTTGCGATATTATACGAATAAATGTTATAATTTCAGAATATCAAATAAAATATAAAATTGGTATTTTAATTATATATTTTTGAAAGGTATATGTTTGTAATTTTTTTTAGGCAAAAGAGAAAGGTACAGAACCATCGTATATTGATTTGCTCAAGCATACACATAAAACGATAGATGGTTAATGGGTAGATGCCAAAGCGAAACAACTTCATGATGATGTTCAAATTATGACATCAAAAAGAAGGTCTCGAATTCCGCCGAGAAAGGATGGATCGCAACTCTCTCTAAGTCAAGAAGAATACAACGAGTTATATCTCGAAGTAAATTTTTAACTATTTAAAAGTTTATATTCTCTAATATTGTAATTGAAAATTTATTTTATAGCAAGTTACATCATCAAAAATCGTATTTTCGGTCTTGGAAGAATGACATCACAACATTCAACTTCCTCCAAAGGTAAAACGAAAATAATAGAAGAGTAATGGCATAATAAAATGATGCAATACGAATAAGCATTACACGAGACTAAACAACAATTGGCAGCCAATCAATAAGAATCGACATGAACACATTAAGAATTGGCATGACAAGTTTAATAGTTAATGCATATTCTCAAAACAAAAATGTCTTCAATTTATTGGGATGGGTGTGATGAAAAAACCGATAATGATAATTCACAACCTCCGACAAGTTTGTAGAAATTGTAATCAAAATTATATATAGTTTATAATTTCTAAAAACCTAATTTATAATATTAGTAACTAAAGTTGATTTTTTAATTAAAAAATTTTTCTCAAGAAAAAATTCAGAAGGTCAAGATTTGTCAGCAATTTCTTTTTCCGACCAAAAAATTTTCCAATGATTTGCACACAGTTGAGTTCGTTTGGATTTACGAACGATTTACGGACAGTTTGCGGATAGATTGCATTTATGGACGCTCATTTCTGGACCACGCCTTCCGGTTTGAATCTATGTTTTACTAGTAGTGATATATGTTTTGTAATAATAGATCCTAAGAAAACTTTTTCACGTATAAAATGATAATCTAGCTCGATATGTTTCGAGCATTTGTGAAAATCTAGATTGGTAGTGAGATGAAAAACGGATAAGTTGTGACAATAATGTACAATGGGTTGAATTTGAGATATACTAAGATCACGAAGTAAAAAGGAAATTCGAGTAATTTCAGCCGCAAGTAAGGCCATGGTCCTCTACCCAGCTTCAGTCGAAGAACAAGATACAGTTGGTTGTCGGTTTTCAAACCATGAAAAGAGATTACATCTTAAGAAAATGCAGAAGCCCACTATCGCTATATGTATATACATATGTGGAGGAGGTGATCATCTCGTTTTCATACGTATTTCTTGCACGATTTTAGAGATGTTTATGATATATATGTGATGCTTTACGTATGATTCCGTATCCGTTTTACTTGTTTTCTTTTCATGTTAGAGATGTTTATGATATATATGTGATGCTTTACGTATGATTCCGTATCCGTTTTACTTGTTTTCGTGTTTTCATGTTCTTACAGATTTTTATGCGTATTCGGTTTATTTCGGAGCTAGTGTGTATGCAAAGGAAAATAAAAAAATAAGGAAAATAAAAAGAAGACATAAAAAGAAAATAAAAAGAAAGAAAACAGAAAAAAGTATCCTCGGTTGTTTTAGGTTTAGCATTATCTGAAGTCTTGTTTGGTGGAGAGAGTTACGGTGGCTTGTTTAGTTTTCCTTTGATTTACTTTCTCGTGGGTAGCCTTGGTGAACCTAGGATTAAGACTAAAAACTTAATTAGGCCGAATTTGCTCTCGTCGTGCTAGTTGATCGGTTAGGTTCGCTTTAGCGGTGTTTCTAAGAGAAAGGGGAATTCTCGGATTTTGTACACCCCACGTGTTCCACGTTTACGTTTGCTTAGGGACAAGCAAACATTTAAGTCTGGGAGATTTTGATCATCTCGTTTTCTTACGTATTTCTTGCACGATTTTAGAGATGTTTATGATATATATGTGATGCTTTACGTATGATTTCGTATCCGTTTTACTTGTTTTCGTGTTTTCATGTTCTTACAAGTTTTTCTGCGTATTCGGTTCATTTCGGAGCTAAAGGACGTGCACAAAACACAAGTACCAACATCGAGGATCATCACGGGACAAACGGGACGAGAATCGGTATGGAATAGCCACTACCCGCGCGGGTAACTCCCTAACCCGAGTGGGCATTTGATACGACGAATTTGTCCAGTGAATTGAGCACGATTCAGGCGAGAAATACCCCGCCCGGGGCATGAGCCCGAGCGGGCAGGCCTTGAGCCCGAGCGGGCACCCCTTGAGCCCGAGCGGGCAACCTCCTTTTCATCGTTCTTGCGCGATCTTCCGCGCCGTACCCGAGCGGGTTACTTACCCTGCCCGTGCGGGTCGCGACCGTCACCTGCAACTTCAAATAAGTTAATTTGACTTAAAACAAATGGAAGTTTGTTGGGGACTCATACAAGAAGGAAAACGAATTTAAAGAGGAGGAGAGGGGCTAGAGGTCGAGATCATTCACCAAGTTTCGAATGCTTGATCGAGGGAGAGAGGGAGAAGGTTCTTGTGAAGGAGACTTACGAGGAGCATTGGAGATCAACTTGACACTTCGGTTTCGTTTGGTTTTCATGTTCCTTAGACCTTCTATTTCGTTTATGATTGTTTACGGACACATGAGCGAGTAGTTTGTTTGTTCTAGGAGAAGGGATTAGCCCATGGCTATCCCGGAACCACTTTTGATTTATCTTTGAATGCATCTTCCCGTTTTCGTTTATCTATTCTTTATCTGAGTGCTTAAATGACTTGTGTTTACGAAGGCCGAGTAAATGCATGTGTTAGGGATTAGGAGAAGGACCGAAAAGAGAATTCAAGTCCTAGAAGATCATGTTTAGAAAAACCGAGGTTAGGCCACGAAAGTAGGCTAGCAGCGGTTGAGGGTAAAACGGATGAATCATAGGTCTTATGGGTTTAGTTCAAGACATCAGACACGAAAGTAGGGGATAACTTAACTAGATCACGTGTCTATGCCTCGAGAGAGGGTAGATATCATATTAGGATCGTCTGCCTTAGATAACTTGACTGGGATTGCATGATAGATAGGTTGATTGTTGGTTTCGGTAGTCTTATGGTGAAACCGGTTTCCTGGAACGTTTGTCTCATTCTTAAGAACTAGTTTGTTTATTTGTTTTTAGTATTTCATTCTTAAACCATATTTTGTTCGTTTGCAAGTTTGATTTGTAGTTCAAGTTTAAGTTGTATTGCATAGTCTCTGTGGGATCGACACCTGAAGTACTACACACGTGTCGTGCACTTGCGGGTAGTTTAGGTTATTTGTTTAACTTTGATAACGCATCAGGAGGTGGAGATTCAGACATTATGAGAGAATTTGTGGAGGATGAATGTATACTAGTTACACATGAATGGGTGATTGTCTAGTTAACTAGTGGTGTTCTAACACTATAATTAGAGTTTGGTATTGAGGTTTGTGCAGATTATTCATGGAAGAAAGAGGAGACTAAGTGACTTGATTGCCTTTCTACCATGCTGACACTAAAGGAGTTTCACATTTAGGAACTAGATTGTTGTATTCAAAAGTGCAGGAAAAGGATTTTTCATTAAAAATAATATGCCTAACAATATAAGCCTTATTTGTGGAAGGAGGGTTGGTCATGGGTCGGATACCCAAAAATTTTAGGATATTCGAACTTGAATCAAAATTTGAACAGATAATAACTTTTGTATCAAAACTCAAACCAAAGAATATGGGCTTCCAACATTCAGATACCCGGATAATAAATCAGTACCAGCGAGTACCCGAAACCCAAAACCAATTGTTTCACCATCTCCCTTCTTCATCATCTTGTTTATGTTCTCACATCATCTCTCTTTTTGTTCATGTTTCCTTGATAGAGAGAATGAGAAACATAGAGGATGGGGAAGCGTATTGCACGGAGAAGGAAAATAGAAAAATTTAGAGGGAAGAGAAATAGAAAAATCGTGTTCAGATCCAATCTCATTCTCCTCTCTATTTCCATGTTGTAATCTCTTTTTCTCCATTGCATGGTGAGATCCATGATTCCAGAAACGAGGGGTCTCATATTTAGAAATGAAATCCATGGATTTTGATATGGTGAGGTCGATGATTCCAGTAATGAAGAGGATTCATATCAAGAAACAAAATGTATGGAGTTTGGCATGGCAAGATCGGTGATTCCTGATTTGGAATGAAGAGAGTATTGACGGTAGGAAGAAAACATAAAGAGTAGACAAAAGGAAGGAAATGATAAGAGTAGACGGAATGAAGGTCGGTCGGCTAGGCAAAGAGCTAATGGTGAGAGTTGGAAGGAAAGAAGTTGAGAGAGTGGAGAGTCTCCTAAGGCGACTAGAAAGGTGATTGTAGTAAAGTTTTAGGGAAATAGTCTATTCTCCCCTGAACTTTACCACTTTACCACTTTAATCTTATTCTCCCTGAATTTTTATGCTCATCCGATTCCCCCTAAACTTCTTTACTCATTCTATTCTCCCCTGAACTTTAAAAATTCATCCTATTCCCCCTACGTTAACTTTCTGTTAATTTTAATGTTAAATAGATTTCACCCAATGTTAAGCCAATTTCACCAAAATTTAACCTGATTTCACACAATTTTAATCCGATTTCCCCTAATTTTTATTCGATTACACCCAAATTTAACCCGATTTAATCTTATTTCACCCAATGTCAACCCAATTCACAAAATTTAACCTGATTTCACCCAATTTTAATCCGGTTAAAATTGAGTGAAATCGGATAAAAATTGAGCGAAATATATTTAAAATTTGGTTAAATTGGGTTGAAATTCGGTGAAATTGAGTAAAATTTGGGTGAAATCGGATCAAAATTGGGTGAAATCGTGTTAAATTTGAGTGAAAATTCGGTTAAATCGGGTTAAAATTCGGTGAAATCGAATATAAATTGGGTGAAATTGGTCAAATTTGGGTGAAACTTGTTAAATTTGAGTGAAATGGAGTGAAAATTCGGTGAAATCGGGTTGAATTCAGTGAAATCGAGTAAAAATTGGGTGAAATCGGATTAAAATTGGGTGAAATCGGGTTAAATTTGGATGAAATTGGGTCGATATCGGGTTAAAAATCCGGTATAATGTTTTTTTATCAATTATTTGTAATCGCTAGAATTTAAAATATTTTTATTTTAAAATTTTTTAATATACAAAATTTAATAATACATTAAAATTAAAGAAAATATGTTACGTATATAATAACCATAATTTAAAATTCTGTAACTATTAGAGAAATCATATAGAACTTTTTGTAATCGTTAGAATTTAAAGTATTTTTTATTTTAATATTTTTTAATATATATAAATTTAATAATACATTAAAATTAAAGAAAATATATTATTTTTAGAGAAATAATATAATTTGGGAGGAATAGACTAAAATTTATATAGTTCGTGGGAATAGATTAGAGATTATATAGTTCGGAGGAAAATAGGCTATAATTTATATAATTCGAGAGAATGATTGTGACGTTCTTCTTCTTCTTCTTCTTCTTCTTATTGAAAAATCATTTTTTATAAGTTATAATCTTAATAATTATTATAATTCATTCTATAACTGATATTTATAATTTTGATATATTTCCTATCATATTTTAATTTGTATTACAGTACACATTTTAATATAATTCAATTTTTGGATTTATAATCTTTTTTTTATGATTTTTCATTTGAAATATAAACATACATGCAATTTTTTATGCAAAATTTATAATATCCAAATATTTTAGCATATTTAAGAAAAGTTAATAAAATTTATCACAGTACACACCTTAATATAATTCAATTTTGGGATTTATAATTTTTTTTATTTTTCATTTGAAATATAAACATACATGCAATTTTTTATGCAAAATTTATAATATCCAAACATTTTAGCATATTCAAAAAGTTAATAAAATTTATCACAGTACAGATCTTAATATAATTCAATTTTGGGATTTGTAATTTTTTTTTATAATTTTTCATTTGAAATATAAACATACATACAATTTTTATGCAAAATTTATAATATCCAAACATTTTAGTATTTTCATACATATTGTGATTTTTAATAAAATTTTAAACATAATAATATTATAATTAATGGTAAAGTTTTTTTTAAAGGGGTAAACCTAAAAAACCTTTAAAATAGTTTTTAATAAAATTAAACCTTCTTCTTTTAACTCTATAAAAAAACCTCTAAATTATACTTTTTAAGCAAAAAAAACCATGACAAATTTTCATGGTTTTTTTGCTTAAAAAACATAGTTTAGGAATTTTTTTATAAAGTTAAAAGTAGAAGGTTTAATTTGATTAAAAGCTATTTTCCAGGGTCTTTTTTTTGGTTTATCCCTTATGTATAATTAAGATAATGTGAAAAGTTTGAAATAAAAAGTATGATAAATATTTTGATCTTAAATGGTTTGCTGAAGTTTCATGTGAATAGGTAAAAAGTAAACTAATCAAAGGCTAACAAATTGGAGAATATCAAAACAGCTAAAAACATGGAGATTTGTTGGAGAAATCAATGAGCATGAATTATGGAGATTTGTTAGCAACAAAAACATCAAGAAGACCTCTATATGAAGAGTGTTGGTCCTATGAACGAAATTAAGATTTCTCCATCAGAAAAGAGTGTGCCTAAAAGTATAGAGAGAAGTGTGAGCTTAAATGGAGAAACCGAAATAGTGTTTCTTTTACTTTGTGAGTGTATTTACACAAATATTAGATATTATATCTAGGGGTTTGTGGGAGAGATTCGTAGAGTCATTCTGTAACCTAAGGCTATTATGAAAGTAGTCCTAGGCGGTCACATACGGGGTGTGTGATGTTTGGGGCTTGAAATTTGGATTCAAGACGGGTAGTCTCAAGGTGAGTCTGAGTCTGTATTCAGATGTACCTAGAAGATCGTTTGAATAAAATAGAAAGTCGTTTATAGTTTTAAAACCCCACCAAAACGTCTTGGTTATCTACTCTTTATTTTTCAATTGGTATCAGAGCTGGAAACGAATTAAAAAGTTAATATTCATTTGAGATCCAGTTAAAGAGTGAGATGGAAGGTTCACGAGATCTATACTCGTATTGCAAGTCCGTAATACTCAACTCCTCCAATTATGGGTATTGGAAGGTTAAGATGAGAGCTAACATTCCCGGCATAGACGAAGATGCATGGGGGCTGTGAGGTATGGTTGGAATTCTCCAATGGTGATCGACGACAAAGGCAATGAAAAGGAGAAACTGCTTGACCGATAGACGTCGGCCGAGAAGAGATCATTCACATACAATGCAAAGGCATTAGCTGCAACATGAATGAATTTAAACAAATACAAGGTTATGAATCGGATAAAGATGCTTAGGACACACTTGAAACAGTTCATAAAGGAACTCCAAGTGTGAAGAGAACAAGATTTTTTATTCTCGAACATCAATCTGAAAAAATTGAAATGGGAGAGAATGAAAACATGAAAGAGTTTAGTGGAAGATTAAATGCTTTAGCTAATGAAGCACATTATCTTGGTCAACCTTATGAAGACAAGAAGCTTGTCAAGAAACTCTTTCGATGCTTACCTAAGAAGTTTTTGGCACAAAAGACAACAATGAACATGTCGCTCAGTACCGACACAACAAGCTTCAAGGAAATCGTGGGAATTTTGTCTGCTTATGAAATGGAGTTGCAACTGGAACAAGGATCACTTAGCAAAAATTCATCTCAAGGTATAGCTCTAAAAGTGGAAGAAAATATGACAGAGGATGATGGACTTGTAGGAGACATATCCTTGTTAGCGAAAAAGTTTAACATATTCTTAAAAAAAGACCAGGAGGATACCCCAAGACATGCAAGGCATACCCAGAGAAAGAAGATAAATCCAAAGTTCAATGTCATGAGTGTAGGGGATACGGTAATATTAAGAAGGGATACGGTAATATTAAGAACGAATGTCCGAGTGTTAAAAAAAAGAAGCAACCCTGAAAGCTTTGGAGGCAACAAAATGCTTCAATTGTCAAGGTTTTGGACACATGAAGAATGAGTGCCACGATGTAAAAATGACAAACAAGTCTCTTCTTACTCAAGAAGTTTCTATTGAATTGGAGGAAGAAAGTGAAAAAGAGGGCATGACAAGTTATGTTACATTCTACAGTGTCATTGCAAGTGTAGATGAACAATCGAATGAAGAAAGTGATGTGATGAGATGATCATGAAAGAGCTATACGAGAAATGTATTGAAATGGGTCAACTAAATTTGAAGATGATCAAAGAGAAGAATGCTGCTGAGTCACAATTAAAAGTTGTTACGAAACAACTTATAAAAAAGGAGGATGAAGTTAATCAAATCTTGAGTCAACTAGAAGAAACAAAGAAGAATTTGAAGTTGTTATCTAATGGAATGGAGAAGCTTGAATATCTTTTAACAATAGAAAAATAGATTCAAACCATTATGGACTTGGTTACAAAGGAGAAAGCTTGGGAAATGAAGGAAAATTTGTTAAAAGTGAAATTCTTACAAAGACAAAAACACCTCAGATATCACAGAGTATACCTCCAGCACATGTGAGATCCAAATATCAACAAAAAAAGTAGAGAAGATATTACTACTGTGGAAAAAAGGGTCACATTCAAATCAATTGCTATCAAATGAATTATTATGACTGAAACCCTCAAAGGACATTCAACAAAAAGAAGAGGACGATAAGGAAAAGATGGAATCAATTTCAATCACGACGGTCTCAAGGAAAGTCACGAGGATGGAATCATTCACGATGGTCCCAAGGTACGATAACATCAAGGTAAGTTTCCTTTTTTATCAACACCTAATGTTAGACAAATATGTGTTAAAAAGAGTGAAACATATATGACATTAAGGAAGTATACGATTAAAA
The DNA here is from genome assembly GCA_036759665.1 of Gynandropsis gynandra. NCBI lineage: Eukaryota > Viridiplantae > Streptophyta > Magnoliopsida > Brassicales > Cleomaceae > Gynandropsis > Gynandropsis gynandra. The sequence goes on from CM071865.1 coordinate 30,522,661, forward strand.
AAATTTGGGTTAAGAAATCGGATCTTAATTGCAATGTTGTTTTCACCTCAATACAAAATGAGCAAGATTTTATGTGGTACTTTGATAGTGGGTGTTCAAGACATATGGCAGGTAATTTTAGCTTGTTATCAAACTTTAAAGAAAGTACCAAAGGAGGAAGTGTAACCTTCGGTGACGGGCGTAAAGGAAGCATACAAGGAAAATGTGACATTATAGCAATTGGACAATCAAAGGTAACTAATGTACATTTTGTACAAGGACTTCAAGCAAATTTGATCAGTATTAGTCAGCTATGTAATCAAGGGTTACATATCTCTTTCTCACATGAGAAGTGCATTGTCACAAATGAGGATGGTAAGAATATTCTCATAGGAAAAAATAGCATCTAACAACTGCTACATTTAGGCAGAAGAAAGTGTTATCACTACTACACAAGATCCAATTCACCTTTGGTATCAACATTTAGGGCATGTTAATTATCGAACTATTATTAAATTATCTAATTCTGAGTTGATTCGACGTATGCCCAGGATGTCAAATAAAGAGGATGTTATCAACAAGGGAATGGCTAGGGCAATACTGCACGGTAAGGAAGTTGCACCTCGATTCCGGACAAAAACGGAATATATTGCATTAGGGAGTTGTAGCACACAACTCGTTTGGATGAACCAAATGATGTCAGACTATGGTATGGATTCTAAATCTTTCATTGCTCAGTGTGATAATACAAGTTCCATAAACATTTCATTGAATCCAATACAACACCCTAAAACAAAGCACATTGAAATTAGACATCATTTTCTTAGAGAGCTTGTTGAGAAAAAGCAATTACAAATTGAATATGTATCTACAAAACTACAATTGGCTGATATTTTTACCAAACCTCTGGACATGAACCGCTTTGTGAATTTGAAAAAAGCACTTTGTGTGTGCGAGATTTAATTTAAAACTCTATATCAGAATCGTTTCAAGACTATCTGTGAACAAGAAATTTATAGTGAACGAGGAGTAAACGTGAGTCATTTCAAGGAGATTAGCTTATGGAGGCTAGTTACAAGAGAGAGAAATGTTAAGAACAATTTCACATGTGTCTCAGTATAGCAAAGAACTGATTCACGAATTTTATGCCAACCTGTCTCCTGCAATTAAGTTAATAAGTAGCTCAATGTACCACAAGATCTATCTTAATGGGAGAGTGTTTGAATTTTTACCACTGCACATTAATAGGTTTCTAGGTACATCTAATCCTCCCATCACACGAGAAAAGGAATTAGAATTGGATTTGGATATGAACGTTGTTGCTCGTGTGATTACGGGCAAAGGAGATGCCTTGTGGTCAAATAAAATTGGCCCCTCAAAGATGGTGTGGGATTGTGCTTTATTGAACAAAATTTACCGTTCCAATTGGATCCCTACCAAAAAGACTGATATTCTTAGAAGAGAAAGTGTTGTTATGTTGTACTGTGTGAAGGAGAGAATATCAATCAACATTGGCAAAGTAATCTTTGACGTAATTCTGCAACAAGCCTTCTCAAATGGGACGAGATTCATACTACCCTTTCTGTGTCTCATCCAAGGTCTTCTGAGACAACAGTGTGTATGGATTGTTAGAAAAGATGAACCCAAGGAAGAATTCCTCTTTGGATCAATTATGAACAGAGGTATGCATATAAGAAGGTTGCACAGGATGCCACAAGATTCAACTCAAATGATATTGTGGTGGTGTCCTTACAAAAGCTTGAGAAAAGGATCACTGATATGATTGCAGAACAACACTTGATCTTGAAGCACGTCAAATTGCTAATCCGAATGTCAACCAATATTGTTTTCTGATCCTTTCTTAATTTATCTAACTATTTTTTATCTTTTACTCACGCAAACAGGGAGAGAGAGTTCTGGAGGCCATGCTGATAGTGCTGCAGGCGTACTTGGACCCGAAGAATATTGATGCAGTATAACCAATCATGGCCCGATCATACCAATAGCTGATAGTTTTTTTGTTGTTTTGATACAGACCAACATCGATGAGTATTTTGGGCTAGATTAACATCGATGAGTGATTGACATATGCTTTGATATGCTTTAAATTATTGACAAATGATTTTGATATGATTGATGTATGCTAATCATGATTGGATGATATGTTTGTTTAAGTACAAGATCAAAAAGGGGGAGATTGTTAAAGTATTTGGATCTTAAATGGTTTGCTGAAGTTTCATGTTTGAATGGGTAAAAAAAAAAACAAATCAAATGCTAACAAATTGGAGAATATCAAGGGAGCTAAAAACATGAAGATTTGTTGGAGAAAATCAATGAGCATGAATTATGGAGATTTGTTAGCAACAAACACATCAAGAAGACCTTTATATAAAGAGTGATGGTCCTCTAAACGAAATTAAGATTTCTCCATCAGAAAAGAGTGTGCCTAAAAATTCTAGAGAGAAGAGTGAACTTAAACGGAGAAATCAAAATAGTGTCTCTTTTACTTTGTGAGTGTATTTACGCAAATCTTAGATATTGTATCTAGGGGTTTGTGAAAGAGTGATTAAAGTCATTCTGTAACCTAAGGTTATTGTGAGAATAGTATTATGCGGTCACATATGGGGTGTATGAAGTTTGAGACTTAAAATTTGGATTCAAAACGGTTAGAATCTCGGAGTAAAAGTGAATCTATATTCAGATATACGTGAAAAAGTGTTTGAATTAAATAGGAAGTCTTCTGAAATTTTAAAACTACACCAAAATGTCTTAACTTTCTACTCTTTGTTTTAAAAATACATTCATATATATTATTATTTCATAACAGATTCTATATTTTTTTTGTTAGTCTCAAGTCATTTTATAAAAATAATAACGATAAGTAATCAAATCGAATGATTAGTTTAGACACTGTTTAATGGCAAAAAATCAACAAATAATTGGTGGACCATCGACAACTGTTAATTTATTGGTATTAGGGATAAAAATAGAACACAATTCTCATATTTTTGGGTTAATTATTATTGATACAGAATAGTAAAATAATTATATATATATGTATATTACCGTAATTTTAAAAATTTATCAGAGCGGAATAGCTAATAAGCAATATAATAGATAACAAGAAGAATAATTGATTCACTACCTCACAAAACATGTTTGGATATAATTGTTGTTTGGGTTTTAGTGGGTATTGTAGGCTCAACATTCTCTTATAACCACTTTCCTTAACACATTAATTTCTTAATTTTTTATTGTGATTTTTAGCACTTTCCAATGCTTTCATCCGTTCAATGATTCTTAAATATTTAAAATATATATATATATAATGTGCTTTATTCTTTGGCTTCTCCCGTAAGGATGTGTTTTATAACTACAAAATATTCTGAACACCTAAAACTAAAAAAACATATATACATACAAATGAATATATAATCAATGATAGACTCCTTTGAAGATATTTATGAGAAAATCTATAGTTTCATGTCAAATGAAAACGACCTTAAATTATTTATCTGATGGGGTAACTTCAAAAATACCTTTAAAACACTTCAAAAATACCCTTCCCGAAAAAGAAAAAATTTTTAACTTCAAAAGTACCCGTATAAATGTTGATATTCCCAAAATACCCCTGCGACCTTACGACCCAGTTCGATCCAGCGACCCAGTTTGACCCTGCGACCCTTGTTCCTCTGCGATCCTTGGACCCCTGCGACCTTTGTCCCTCTTCGACCCTTGTTCCTCTGCGACCCTTGGACCCCTGCGACCCTTGTCCTTCTGCGACCCTTGGACCTCTGCGATACTAATTTATTATTTACAAATTATTTACAAATAATATGAATAAAATTTCAAAAATATAGCTCAAATCAAAATATGTTGAACCTGTGCGACCCTTCCGACCATTGCGACCCTTCCGACCATTTCGACCCTTTCGACTAGTCTTTTCAATGTCAGACTACTGCTTTTTCCAAGTTCTAGCTATGCTTTTTATTTTACCAATGCCACATTGAAGACCTATATTAAAGGTTCTTTAATGTGTCAATACATGCACCTTGGTCATTCTTTGTAATTATTGTCTTTCTGGATTGTAGGAGTCCATTTATTTTTCGTTATAAATAGAGGAGGAAAAACCGTAAAGCTACAACAAGCACCAAATCATCTCTTGTTTCGAGTCTTTCATTCTCTCAAAAGGGCGATTTCTAACATCTAACCCTAAATTCTCTGAAAAATCCTTGTTACCTTGTGACCGTTAAGGTCACATGGTCGACCCAAGGCATCGTGCTGTCTATTTGTTACTCAATGTCTTGGTAATCATCGGACTCAGTCTGTATGCAGATACACACAAGTACTTACAACTTGGATGGAGGACTTTGTGATGTATCTGCACTACATAAGGTCTTGGTAATCGGCGGTCTCAAACATCCACACTACCTAAGGTGACGGTTGGAGGTCATTTGCTACCGTGGAACTCACCATACATGACTCAAAGCCCGAAATGTCAATGGAGCATTTCATGCGGGGAAGGGCTCCGATGAGTCATTAATCTTCGGCAAATTTGACCTTTTTTTTCTTTCCTTTATTTTCTCGAACTTCTTTTTGCCTTTTTCTTTTGCTTCAACTTTTTTCTTTCCTTTTTTTAACCGTTGTGACCTTTGAGACCTTATGTAACCTTATGTAACTCTTGTGACCTTTGTAACCTTTGAGACCTTATGTAATCAATATTTAAACGTTGAAAATGTCTTATTTTGCATCTATTGTTCGTAAGATTATGATCCGTTATGCGACGCTCAATCGGATTAAATTATAATCAGGTTTAAACGGGTACGACTCATGCGACCACACATATGACCCATGGACGACTCATGCGACCAAACATTACCCATGGACGACTCATGCGACCAAACATTACCCATGGACGACTCATGCGACCAAACAATACCCATGGACGACTCATGCGACCAAACAATACCCATGGACGACTCATGCGACCAAACATTACCCATGGACGACTCATGAGACCCTATATGACCAAATATTACCCATGGACGTCTCATGCGACCACATAAGACCCTTATACGACTCATATATGCGACCCTATATGACCACATATGACCCATGGACGACTCATGCGACCAAACATGACCCATGGACGTCTAATGCGACCACATA
>CM071865.1:30544033-30570387 GCA_036759665.1 Gynandropsis gynandra
ATTCGATTTGATACTAGATAGGGCTCGGAAGGAAGAAGAGGGTGATGTGGAGTTTAGCACGGGAAGAGAAGGCCACTCGTACACCCCATCATTGAGTAGACCACGCGTTATTGGTGCCTCCGTGTTGAGATGCTTCACCTGAAAGAAATGAGGAAAGAATTCCACTGAGACATTATTGTGAGTACATAGTTGATGGACAAATATAAGATTTTTATTCATGGACGGAGTGCATAAGACATGGTTAAGAGATAGGTGACGTGATGAGGAGGGTAAGGACAAAGAACCCGTATGTGTAATCGCAAGCCCCGAACCATCACCGAGCATGACCCGATCATTACCCATGTATGGAGAATGAATGGAAAGATTGGCTAGATCAGATGTGACATGATGAGAAGCTCCGAAATCAACAATCCAAGTTGGAGATGCCTCCGAGGAAAGTGTGGCGTGATGAGCACTTGGTGGCCACGGGGAGGCGTTGCGAGGGGTTTGTGAGGACACCGACGGTCCATGGGACAGACGGAAGAGATTGCAGCGGCGGGCACTATAACCATGTACACCACAAAGCTGGCACTTTCCTTGGTAGCCACGTGAGGGATCTCCACTGGAAGAAAAATGATACGCGGGCGGGCCATAGTTTTCGATAGGACCACGGGAGTCTGAGCGCCAGGATGGACGTGGTTTTTGTTCAACGTGATTGGCAGTGATGGGTAGAGCTGAGGAGACCGGTTTCGTAATGAGAAAATCAGCCTCATGATTGAGAAGCTTCTCATGAAATTCAACAAATGAGATCGTCGTATCCTTTGGATTCACTGCATCTCGAATGGGTTGTACTCGTCACCAAGACCGGCCAAAATAAGATCAAGGAGATCCTTATGATCCATGGGTTTCCCGAGAAGAGATAGTTCGTCGGTCTTGGTTTTGAAGAAGTTCATGTACTCATCAACCGTCTTAGTGCCCTTGGTGTGGCGTTTCATCTGATCCTTGATCTGTTTGAGATGGCCGCGACTCGAAAGACCATACATGGAGGCCAAAGTGGCCTAAGCTTCACCGGAAGTGGAAGCGGAGGCAATGAGCGCCTGACAAGAGATCGAAATCGATCCAAGGATGGCCGCGAAGATTAGTTAATCTTGACGAAACCATGGGCCATAGGCTGGATTCGCAATGACATTGTTGTTGACTATGAGAGTTGCCGCCGGAGCGAGGGCAGGATCTAGAAAACTGTCAAGGTTGTATCCTTGAAGGATGACTTGAGTCTGAATGCTCCATGTAAGATAGTTTGTCGCCGTGAGTTTGGTGACGTTAGAAACATTCACATGGATGAGAGTCGAAAGAGGGTTGGCGGAGTTGTAGGGGGTGACCACATCACTTGCTTGGGGAATGCCCGAGTTGTCGCCGTCTGTAACCATAGAGGAAGAAGGAGACGGCGACGGAAAGAAGAAGAAAAAAAATTAGGGTAATTGTATTACGACTTGGTGCTCTGATACCATATAGACAAAGAGAGTTTGTGAAAAGATTACTTAAATTGATGAATGATGTACAACGTATATATACAATGATGAGTTAACAAATATGGAGATACTATAGAGATCATAATCTAGAATAATATGCTAACTTAACAAATATGGAGATACTATGGAGATTGTAATCTAGAATAATATGCTAATTTTAAAAAATATGGAGATACTGTAGAGATTGTAATCTAGAATAATATGCTCCAAAATATTCTCCTAACACACACATATATATATATATAAGAAATGTGAATAAGATATTTGAAAACAGATTGGGACTATATTTACTGGTGTAATAATCGATTTACCGAAGCGATATCTATTTTTTGTTACTGGGACTGATACTAACATTGGACGTAACAAAATATGTTTTTTTGTATCTATTTATTATTTTAAGTGACGTTGGTGAGTTAATTCATAATCATATATATATAAAGGCTTTTTTTCCTTCCGGTACTGCCATGTCAATAAAGGAAGAAAAAAACCCATTTCATCAAACATCACAAAGGAGCCATTCTTCATCTTCCTCCTAATACAATGAATTCAATAAATTGCTTTGAATTCCAGTTCCTTGAATTCAATAAATTGCTTTAAATTCCAGTTCCTTGATCTCAATAAATTGTCGTATTTAACCTACCATCTTCACAAACGCACGGGTACCACCTCCTCCACCGCTTCCCTCAACGGATGCAACGAAAGGAACTCGAAATCCTGCAACAGATGGTTGGAAGATAGACTCTCACCGAAGACACCGACATCGGTGGAGACGATGGAGGCAACCATGGAGGGAAGCGAAGAAGAAGAGGAGACGGGAGAAAAGTGAAGAGAATGAGAAGCAGAGGCAGCGGTGGATCTAGGAGGATGGAGACAGAAAGAGAAGGAGGAGGTCCAAAGGGGGTGAGGATCAATTTCGTCGATTAGTGAGTCCAACTCATCGTCATCACTAAAATCATCCACTGAGAAATCATCTTCCTCGTTGTAATGGCCATATGTAGTGATTACACATATGTATCACATACGATATTTATCAGATTCTCACATTCTGTTTTTACCAAGGTAGGTTAGGCCCTGGAAGACTGCACCACTACATGAAACTGATCGGTGCAACAAAGCGTGACATATAGCTAATGGTGAAAATTGTCCAGACTGGTAAGTGAAATGGGTAAGGACTTTCTGTTGGCAAGATCATAGTGGTAATTCTTCGAAAGAAAGAAATCTCGGAAATTGTCCAGAGTGGAAGAGTATGAGATCCTCCTTGCGGAATGGGTAAATGACTTTCTACTGCATGAGATAGTTTAGAAATAGAGCAACTGCTTGAACCTACACATTGTTATTCAGTTTAAATTTAGTATCTTCTATGTAACAATAACCAATAACAATCATCGAATATTTAGTGTTGATTTTAAGAAAAAATGTTACCTCGATTATCATGGCAACATTTGTGCTACTTTGTATTTATTAAAGAATAACTAGTCAGGAAAGCTGAACTATTGACAAAAAACAAAATAGATTCATACGAGACTGGCACAACGAAACCACACAAATCTAGGCAAAGCAAAATTGTATAAAACCATGGGAACAACTTGATAATTGCAGGGTTCATACAACCAAGAGAAACAATATACCACTAAGAGATCATCATTCGAAGCTTCTAGAGGCTCGATGATTGATTTCTCCTCAAGAAACCCATCCGAAACAAGGGACCGATAAACTCGACCCCATTTAGAAGAATAAAATGGGTGTCTGCCCATATCATAAATGAGAAATCAATGCCACAACCACATAAACACCAACACAAAAGCATATCTTCTGTAATAAAAACCCAATATCCATGATTATCCTCTGAATTGAGAAATCTGCAGCTTAAAGCCCGGATTCAATCTATAAAACCCATAGATTTGTAGGGTTTAAGGTTTAGGAGCAAGCAAGCCAATCATTCAACGAACCAACACATTTAGAACTTATCTAAAATTTGGACAACGACGTGACATCTAAAAAAGAAGTGAAAACTGTAAACAAAATCAATCTCAAAACACTCACAACTTCTCGATCCCCATAAACGAGATGTCGTAAGCGGATGAGTAAATCACCTACATCTGTTCGATGGAGGTTTCTCAACTCAGCATGGTTCATTCCTCTTTGATCTTGCCAAGGTAACACCTTATGAATATAGCCTTTTCAATATCAATTAATAAATATGGCTGGTTCATTAAATGTCTAAATGGTTCTTACAAGTCCTAACCTTAATGATCCAATGATTCAGTATTGGATAGAGCTCGAAAAGAATCAGATTGTTGGTCCTAGAAGCGGCTAACCAGCTCGATGTGTTTGTTAATAAAAAAGCACGTTGAATCATTACCATGGCTAAGGTAAAAAACACATTGAATTTTCTTATTGTCCAAACATTGTATATGCTTACCAGACGTTGTTTCCGTAATGAGAATTGTTATGCTTGAGAAGATAAGTGTTTCTTGACAATAGATCTCAAGTTGGTACAGCCTAGAAAGATCGAATCGCCTCGAGAATATACACATTCAGCGTTAACGCCTCGAGAAGCTAAGTGTTTCCTCTGGTTTGTAGCTGCCTTACCATCCTTTTTTGCATTTATTATCTTTTTAGTGTGAAGATGAAGCTGAAAATGATTGAGGTTGTGGTCTAATCCACACCTAAAGATGAAAAAAGAAATGTTACCTTTTTCATAATTATGAATTTTGTTTGTTACGGTTTCGCTTGGATTCTCTAAGTTCGATTGAGGATATAGTATTATGGGTCATTGATAATATTCTAAAGTGACAATGTTCAATATACGATTGAATTCACATTTTTCATTTGTTTTGCGTATTATTTGATGTTTGTCTTGCTTCTTTGAAGTTCAAATATACATATTCTCGGGCCGAGTAAGTTGATTCAATTTTTATTTGAATTTTAGTTGAAGTGAACTTTTTTAGATGTAATGTTGAATTTATGATTCCTATCAACAGTTGGAATACTTTGTACCGATTTCAATCGTGGAAGAAGACGTAGGAACAATTTATAGGAGATGTGAAAAGGATGACGATTGAGACGTTCTTTCTTATAGAAATATGTTTGTACATAGAGAGGTATATTTATGTCAGTAATTTTTTTTATTCTTCCTTGAAACCCCTTAAAAATATTGTTTTATAATGAAGGTTCTTTGTTTTAGTTTTTATATTAAGGATGTATGTTATTGTAGCTAATGTTAAAGACAAACAATGTTAGAGGTTTTGGGTTGGTTACATGTTACATTGTTGGTTTTCTTCTTTTTATTATCATGAAAAGCAGAGTTCATAATGACCATTATGTTATGACTTAGCATAGATTCTTAGTACAAATCAAAATCGAACAAATTTAAAATCAATGGAGTCACAATCTAATTATCAAAGATATGAATGATACACATGCTTTATCAATCGTGAAAAGTGAGTTACATTGTTTGCCTTCTACATGTCTATGTCATGATTAACCACAATGCAACAAATAAAAATGGCGGATGATTGTGCCTTTAGCACAAAATCTTAACACAAGCTAAAATCGAACAAATTCAAAATTAATTGGGACTCAATAATGCTTCATTATTTTTTCTCTGAAATACCAACCTATTAAACACACAAAAAACAATAAAATACATTAGGTTTGTTTAATATACATGTGAGTCTAAGACTCTAAATGATGTGCATGCATGCAACTATCCAATTTCTAGCTCAATCAACTATCCTGATCATTTAGATATTCAAATTTTTATCAATATTTCGAATTTTTATGATATTTTTATTTTATATTTACCAAATTTGATAAAGTTTTAAATAATAAATGTATAAAATTTAGATACATAAATATAAATTTTTAGTGGTGAGTAATTAAAAAATTATAATAAAGTTGAATAGTAAATTTTAAATTTTTATTAAAATAAAATAATTACAACCGAAATTTCTAAATCAGTTAATCATAACTTTAACTGCATTTCATGTGTTACAAATTTAATCTATATATTTTAAATTCATATAAAATTACTATTGTTATTAGTTATTTTTTACTTTATTTAACATTTAATTGTTTCGATGCTTTATGTCTCCATGCCAAAAAAAATTTGCATTGGTAAATATAAAATTCCACAAGTAAAGTTATAATAACCACATTCAAAATTGCATCCAAATATTTTCTAATCAATCTATTTTGTTGACTATAGGTATGGATGACACAATTATTTTAAGAATATTTGAATCTCGCAACATCAATCATTTTATTTAATGGTTTTTTTATTTGCTTATATTTGTTTCATTATCTACCCTTTAAAAAGTGATTTTTGTAACAAATAATAACTACAAAAACTTTTAAAAATTCAAAATAAAAAATATTTAATGTTCAATTTATTTTTTTAACTAATAAATTTGGATAAGTTTTATGTAATATATAGTGTTATTATCTACATTGATTCAATTATTTGTTATTTTCCAAATATTGAGCGTAGAATATTTAAAATTTAAAAAATCTTCGAAATATGCTATAATAATCAGTCACTTAATTACATTAAGTTATGATATCCATTACTTTGAAATTAAATAAATAATCATATACAAATTAAATTAAAACTATTTAAATTTTATAATTGAAGCGACATAAGCATCTTAAATCATTGATACTCTGATGTTTAATATTCATAATAACTAATATAATTATACAAATTCTATTTGTCATCGAATTATTAAATGGATTTAATTACATATATCATAATGATTTCAAAAGAAAATACAATGCATTTATTAATTGATGAGTACATAAGACAAACTAAAGATTCCATCATTGTTTTAAACAATGAAAAATCTTTAAAACAAGTATAAAAAAATCATTCATTAAATTATATAAATTTATTTTATGCTATTATTTTAAAATTAAATAGATAATTTAATTGAATAATGCTATTTTGTTGTTTATATTTTGCAATCTGTGATCATTGGGATGTTGAAATGCTTTGTGAAGTTGGACAAAAATTATGTAGTTGGAGAATAAATTTGATTCCTTAACCGACAAATACACATTAAAAATTAGGATTTTAGTAAATTTTCTAAGGATAATTTTGTTATGTTATTATTTTAATGCTTATGTTTGTTAATTTTTATTAATATTTTTAAGGATAATTTCCTTATTTAATATTTTTACGTATTCTATTTTCAAGTTCTTATACCTAGGATTCAAAAGTAATTTTGTAATTTTATATACCTATTTATATTTTTGAAAATTAAATTTGAATATGAAACTGTATAGATGTTGATTTTAATACTTAAATTTGAATCAACTTATATTTCAATCTTTAGAACAGATTCAAAAAGAATTTCAGATAGTGTTGATCTTGTGGGTTCCATAACGTTTTCTTAATTTATCAAATATCAACACTTGTATTCAAATACACTATTTTGTTTTTTTTTTTTATCATAACTCGCTATAAAAACAAAAAACGATATTCAAATAACGATTGTATTTTTTTAAAGATATAAATACAATAGGTATGTTTATTTTTAAAATTACTACGGTATTTTTATACACAAAATATAAATAAATGTTCTTAATATAATATATCAATTCACAAAATATAAATCAATTTGTGCATCATAATCTAGGATAAATGCAATGGAACGCGATTAATTGTTACTCACTTAGCATCTAGAGTGTTAGAGACAAAAATTATCACTAACAGACATATTGAAAATATAGTCCTCATTCCAAGAATTATTTTATCACCAACTGATACAACCCTACCATTTATGTTGCGAAGAAGGTTTCTTGTTAGACTACGTTATGCAATAACAATAAACAAAAGTTAAGGAATAAGCTTCAAACAAATCAGATTGTATCTACTAAACTAGTATTCAGTCAATGTCAATTATACATAAGAATATCTCGTGTGACTTCCACTCATGGGTTGAGAATCGTTAATCAGGCCAATTTTGCTGTGATAGAGAACCGATTGTAACAAATATTTATTTATAGTAAATTTTCAAGAGTCTAAATAAATCTCAAGGCAAGTGTCAATCTGCATCCTTATAATGTCTCTTAAATCATTTATATTAATTAATTTACTTGCTTTCGTTTTCATTTCTAATATTTTTGCTTTATTAACCTATTGTGTTAAATAGGTAAGCATTTAATACTTTTGCTTTATTAATCTATTATGGTATTTCTTCGAAAATAATTTGCTCACCATACTTGAACCATTTCAAATACAGAAAATATATCGTAAAAGTATCGATATAGGCTAGACTTGATATACATTTTTGTTCAAATATTGCTCAAATGATTGTTAAGAAAACAATTATGATCGTGACAGTCGTTATTCCCATTATGATCAAAGGTGTTACAAAAATAAATTAACACTTATATTAATATTTTTCCAAATTCACGTTGTTGCGTAATTATCATTTGTAAATGCATCAATCAGATTTGTTAACACTTCGAACGGTATGCTCCATAATATCTACATCAATCAAAATCTAAAGAGAATAAAGAGATTCAAATATAATTAAGTTTTAAAGATTCTCAAATTATGTTCATACCTCAATAATTGTTTTGGAATCACGTTATAACTTAAATTTAGTTCTAACAAATTATGCAGGCAAGGATAGAAAAAACAATAATGCAAAAACCTCCTATCCAAATAATGCGATTACTTTCTTCGACAAATTACGTTTTAAAATTTTAAAGATATTATGAACAAATTGCAATGGTATTTTACATTACATCTTATAAAACTATTATTTAAAATTTTCCTTTGAAATTTGGAATTCGTGTATTCGTATTAGTCGATACATCTATCAAATATCATGACAATGTTTGGATTATTGAATTATGTACATCATAAAAAAAAATACAATTTAATTATCACAAAACCGTCCAATGCACGAGTATCATCTAATATATTTAAAATTAGTATAGATTGATATATTTTAGTGCTAGAAAAACAGTTTTTAAATTTCTAATAATATCTTTCCTTTTATTTAAATGTAGATTTTACTTTATAGTATATTTTTTAGGACACATTTATATTTTAAAAAAATTGAAAGATCTTTTTATATTATTCATAATTAGTCTGATGATCATATTGAATTATTTTTTTTAGATTTAGTGTTTTATGATATATATATATGTGTATATTATCCTTGAGTATTAACCAAATTTTTTTGGTAAAAATATAAATTGAATATTTTAAGGACAAATAGTTCTATAAAGGAGATTAGTGTCAAAATATATATTCGGATCTAAAACTAAAAATAGAAACACACAACAAAAGATCGAATAAGAGACGAAGAAGTAACTCCGAGCATGATCCTCAACGGAAACATGCAAAGGAGAGGAAGGAGCATCCACAGCAGAACAGAGAGCAAACAATGTTTTTTTATATTTACCCAAAATAATTTCAAAAATGCGTTTACAGTTTTTTTTATAGTATTTCCCTTTTTGAAAATTTATGTTTTGAATATTGTAAGTATTCTTTTGAGATATTTATAAAAAAGAACAACACATGATTTGTCGGCCAAGTAATGAAGAATCTGCTCGCATGATAATGGTTTCACATTAATAAGTTAAATATGCATAGATTATCAATGCTGAAAAAAATTTGCTAAAAATAATAATAATAAAAATGCAAATAAATTCCATAATGATTAAATCAAAGATTGTATCATAATGTAAACAACACACTTGTAAGCTCATGCAAATCCACATAAGCACATTTAAAATGTTGGATTCTAACTATTTATAAAAAAATTAACTAGATTAGAAGGTCTAATAATCCATTTTAATCAATTGAAATATATATATAATATTCATCATAGGGAAATACACCACCAAAATATTTTACATTTAATAGTTATTGTTAAGAAATCCAGAGATATAGATTTTTATAATTGCTTTCACCTCCATGAATATGAATCTCTCTCTCCCTCTCTCTTTCTCTCTCTCTCTCTCATTTTCGAGTATTTGACTACTGGTCTCAAACACTTCGCTCTATATATACATTCATAACCTCTCTCTCTTATTCTCTCTCTCTCCTATTTGCTTCTCATCACTTTGGGACAACAACTAAAAAAAGTACAAACCTAGAGCTAAAGTTCTCGAACTCACAAAACTATTGTTAGTCTTTCGAGACCTTAAAACCATTACTCTTTCATCCCCCATTCTCTCTCTCTATCTCTCTCTGCTCGGATATCTCCGTCAATGGCAATGATCCCGTTTTCCGTTTGAGTCAACTCGTCTTGAATCGCTATATATTGGGTCTTCCTCACTTCCTCCGCTTCCTTAACCCCATTCCTCTCTGAGTTCTGTTCGTGAAAATGGCAGAGACGGCGGCGGCGGAAGTCAAGGTGGTTCCACCGGAGGCGGAGAAGAAGAAGGAACAAAGCTTGCCCTTCTTCAAGCTATTCTCTTTCGCTGACAGATATGATTATCTCTTGATGATCACTGGTTCTCTTGGTGCCATTGTTCATGGCTCCTCCATGCCCGTTTTCTTCTTGCTCTTCGGTGAAATGGTCAATGGATTCGGGAAAAATCAGATGGATTTGCATAAAATGACCGACGAAGTTTCTAAAGTAATCAACTTTAGATTTAAGATCTGCCCCGTTTTGTTCATCACCATTATATATTGTCCAAGGATTAAACTCATAACGTGTGTTTTTTTTGTGTCTGAAATTGCAGTATGCTCTGTATTTTATCTACCTGGGTCTTGTGGTATGCTTCTCTTCATACGCAGGTCTGAAAATTTCTCACCCCTCACAAAAATATTTCACCTTTTCTCAGTAAAAAAAAATTATATGAACATCACGGTAGAATCATATGATATAGAACTTAGATCAAATCCGTATGAAGAATTTTGTTTTTTAAAAATCATTTCTTTTAATTTCAAAAGGTAAGGATAAACCGAATCCACGTGATCCATAGACAGCTACTTTGTCCGTTTCTTCTCAGCCATCATCATTCGGCATCTCTCTCACATTTATTATGCTTCATCCTTATTAACTGTTAAATCTTTTCCCTTGAAAATCTTATTACTTTTTGTTGCTATCAAATTGGTGATCAAGTTGTGATAATATGTGAAATTGCAGAAGAATATACAAGTTTTGGTTTTACAGAAAGTCCCTGTGATATTTATTATCTTATAGTTTTTAACTGAAACAAAAAAAACAGAGATTGCATGTTGGATGTACACTGGAGAAAGACAAGTAGGTGCATTCAGGAAGAAGTATCTTGAAGCTGTTCTGAAACAAGATGTCGGATTCTTCGACACAGATGCAAGAACGGGAGACATTGTCTTCAGTGTCTCCACAGATACTCTTCTTGTCCAAGACGCCATTAGTGAGAAGGTGATCACCTTTTTTTTTTCCGTTTTATGGCCGTTCACGAGTTTATCGCTGGCTGAAATTCTGACAGGACCGTCAAAATATAGTCTTTGGGATTAATCGCGGGACCCATCGTTCTTTGAACGATCTAAATCGTTCAGAGCTATCGTCCGTGCACGTTAGCGACCGTCAATTAACGTGCGCCTCCTCGGGTTGGAGAGATTATTTGCTCTGGACGTAGGGGCACGTTAGCAGGCATGAATTAACCTGCGGTTTGGCCCCGAGGATGTAAACATTATTTGATTGATCTGGGTCGTTAAATTAAAGTGTCACGATAACTGGGTAGGTGAAGAAGATTCAATTTTTTAGGTTCCGATCATAATTTGCTTTTTATCTCTCAGGTTGGCAATTTCATTCACTACCTGTCAACATTTTTGGCTGGACTAGTTGTTGGTTTTGTGTCCGCATGGAGATTGGCTTTGTTGAGCGTCGCGGTAATTCCAGGAATCGCTTTCGCCGGCGGTTTGTATGCGTATACGCTCACCGGAATCACGTCAAAGAGCCGAGAATCATATGCCAACGCCGGTGTGATCGCCGAACAGGTAAATGGCGTGAATCCTTTCGAATCATTTGGTTTTTTCTTGCTTGAGTACCAAGTGTTCGATATAATGTCTTCTGTACGATCTCGTGCTTGTCTTTGTACTTATTGTGAGCACTAGTTTGGTTTGATTACCCGTAAATGATGGTGTTTCCTAAATCTTCTCACTGAATCCAAGACCCGTAAACTATGATTGTTCATTGATTTATCTTTAACAGCACCTTTTTTTTTTTGTCACTTTTTTTTTTAAATTTATGAAATCTTGTTACTTAAATCAATGTTCATGATGGCTAAAGTTGTGTGTGTTAATGTTGTCTGAATGCTGTATACAGGCAATTGCCCAAGTTCGAACTGTCTACTCCTATGTCGGGGAGAGTAAGGCTCTGAGTTCATACTCTGATGCAATTCAATACACACTTAAGCTCGGATATAAAGCTGGGATGGCAAAAGGCTTAGGTTTAGGATGCACATATGGAATAGCGTGCATGTCTTGGGCTCTGGTGTTTTGGTATGCCGGCGTTTTCATCAGGAATGGACAAACTGATGGAGGGAAGGCATTCACTGCCATATTCTCTGCCATTGTCGGTGGAATGTAAGAACATATATACAAAATGTGTGATTACCCAGATAGTTCTGTTTTTTTATGATGACTTTGCTTTGTCTTCTGTTACATAGGAGCTTGGGGCAATCGTTCTCGAATCTTGGGGCCTTTAGCAAAGGTAAGGCAGCTGGTTACAAATTGATAGAGATAATCAACCAAAGGCCATCGATAATTCAAGACCCGTTGGATGGAAAATGCTTGGATGAAGTTTGTGGAAATATTGAGTTCAAAGATGTAACCTTCAGCTATCCCTCGCGACCTGATGTTATCATCTTCAGGAATCTATTTTCATTCTTTCCTGCTGGGAAGACCATGGCAGTGGTTGGTGGTAGTGGCTCTGGAAAGAGTACTGTTGTCTCCCTCATTGAGAGATTTTACGATCCAAACAACGGTAATTGATCAAGAAAATTCTCTTATTCGAAAGCAATTCAAGTGTGTGGCCTGAGAGTGGTTCATAATTCAAATCTCTTTTTTTTTTTTTTTTGCTGAGCAGGGCAAATTTTGTTGGATGGTGTCGACATAAAGGCCCTTCAATTGAAATTTTTGCGAGATCAGATCGGGCTTGTGAATCAAGAACCAGCGCTCTTTGCTACTACTATACTTGAGAACATACTCTATAGAAAGCCGGATGCAACAATGGTTGAGGTTGAAGCTGCTGCTTCTGCTGCAAATGCCCATAGCTTCATTACCTTACTTCCCAATGGCTACAACACACAGGTATCAATACGAATGGATTTCTCTTATTTGATATATGTAAAAGGAAATGTCCAAACCCGTAATTGAATACCTCTAAAACCAGGTTGGAGAACGAGGTGTTCAACTCTCTGGTGGACAGAAGCAGAGAATTGCAATAGCTAGGGCTATGTTGAAGGACCCTAAGATTCTACTCCTCGATGAAGCAACAAGTGCTCTCGATGCTGGCTCAGAGAGCATTGTTCAGGAAGCATTAGATAGACTAATGGTAGGAAGAACCACTGTTGTGGTTGCTCATCGCCTTTGCACCATAAGGAACGTCGATTCGATTGCAGTTTTACAACAAGGACAAGTTGTTGAAACTGGAACCCACGAAGAACTCATTGCCAAAGCTGGTGCATACGCCTCTCTCATCAGATTCCAAGAGATGGTGGGTACCCGCGATTTCTCAAATCCGTCAACACGCCGCTCCCGCTCAACTCGTTTGAGCCATTCACTCTCGACAAAATCACTCAGCCTTAGATCAGGAAGTCTGAGAAATTTGAGTTATTCCTACAGCACAGGAGCTGACGGCCGCATTGAGATGATTTCAAACGCAGAAACAGACAGAAAAACTCGTGCACCTGATGGCTACTTCTGCAGGCTTCTCAAGCTAAACGCCCCAGAATGGCCTTACTCAATCATGGGCGCTGTCGGCTCTGTCCTTTCTGGCTTTATTGGCCCAACATTTGCAATCGTTATGAGCAACATGATTGAGGTTTTCTACTACAGAAACTACGAATCGATGGAAAGAAAGACTAAGGAATATGTTTTCATTTACATCGGTGCTGGTCTCTACGCTGTCGTCGCGTATTTGATCCAACATTACTTCTTCAGCATCATGGGGGAAAACCTAACCACAAGAGTCAGAAGAATGATGCTTTCAGGTATTGGATTTCATCATTCTACTCTGATTATCCGAAATGTGTTCAGTATCTTTCATTTACAAGGATTTTATGGAACATTATACCCGAGGTTATAATCATATCTTGATTCTTATATTCTGCATATTCCTACAACATGAGCTTTCCTCCTGAATTATATATCCATTTCTTATGATGCTTGTTCTTGTTTGTTCTAGCAATCCTGAGGAACGAAATTGGATGGTTCGACGAGGATGAACACAACTCGAACCTCATTGCTGCTAGGTTAGCAACCGATGCAGCCGACGTGAAATCTGCGATGGCCGAGAGAATCTCAGTGATACTGCAGAATATGACGTCACTTCTCACATCCTTCATTGTTGCCTTCATAGTAGAATGGAGAGTTTCTCTTCTCATCCTGGCTACATTCCCTCTTCTCGTCCTTGCCAACTTTGCTCAGGTACTTCACTTTGTCCCTCACATATCCAAGTAAATAATAAAGTAAATATCAAACCCACAAACCATGAATATGAATATGGTATTTAACCATCTTTTTTTTATAAGAAAAAGAAATTTCTGCGTCTGATTCGGATCTCTGGAATCTTGCTTACACCATTATTATCTCTGGGAAAAAAAATCAAAATTTCAACACATCTCTGCTTCTGCACGTGCTCTCCATCAGTTCCAGAGCATTTATTTTTTCAATAATAAACATAAAAAATAGTGAACTTTGTTTTCGAAATTAGAGTTAAAGGTCAAGATCATGGATACCCATCAATAAATGCGAAGAACAGTACACTTTAATGTCTGGGTTACTGTGAAGAATATTTATTATTTTGGGTAGTCAAGGCCATAGATAACAGTGTTCATGAAAATAGCTTAGATTCCTCTGTTTTTTACCCATATCTCTTCTATGCTTTCATTGTGTTAAAAGTTTTCTACTTTAAGCTTTTCTTATTTACTTCTTCTCTGGATCTGACTCTCTATTATTATTAAATTCTCAACTATAACACCAAATGAATCTCTCCGGAGTCCGTACAATTTGTAGTTATGATCTATCTCAGTGATTTTCTAGACATTTTTTTACATTTAAACAAACAATTTGTAAGGTTTTTTTGAGTTTATTTAGGACCCATGGGTTCCTTCGTCCAAGAATCTGTGGATTTTAAAAAAAAAATCTTTTTTTTTACTCCCCACTTGTTTGGCTTTCTTGGTCAAAGATGAATCGTCTTGGTTTCTTCACTCGTTCATTTCTTTACTTGTAAGTTGTTTCAGACAATTTTTTGTCTGTTAGTCTAATACAGTGTGTGTCAGTTCTTCCTGTCTGATTTTTAACAATCCAACAGTGATAAATTTATGTGTTCTCTTTTTTCTTTTTTTCTTTTCTTTTTTGTTTCTGTGTTTGGTATATTAGCTCTGAGAAATTTTGTTTTTTACTTGCTGTAGCTTCAGACCTTGCTTAAGATGACACCAACCCATTTTCAGAATTTCCATAAGATTCCTCACCCGTGATCTAATTATTTTGTTGAAATCAAAAGTTATACACATTTAAGCTATATGTATATATGTATGTATAGATGGGTCTACATACATATATACATGTTTAACCTGTTTTCATTCATGTTTAACCTAATTGAATATATTGCTGCTAGATGTTAAAAATCTGCTTGTCATTTGTTCCTTATCTTTTAAGTACATAACTTAGATCAAAATATGAGTGAAAGTAACAAAATTTAAGAGTAGGGGTCTTGATTTGATCTTCATTCTTCTGAATGCCAGTTTGATTCATAAGTATTCGTCATCGACATTGAGATAGCTTAACTATGTAGTTGACGGCATTGTGCAGCAACTATCGCTCAAAGGCTTTGCCGGAGATACAGCCAAGGCTCATGCAAAGACTTCGATGATAGCCGGTGAGGGAGTCAGCAACATTAGAACCGTAGCAGCGTTTAATGCACAGGACAAAATCCTTTCTTTGTTCTGTCACGAGCTTCGTGTCCCTCAGAAAAGAAGCCTAGGCCGTAGCCAAACCTCGGGGTTCCTCTTTGGCCTCTCTCAACTTGCTCTCTATGGATCCGAGGCTCTTATCCTCTGGTATGGCGCCCATCTCGTGAGCAAAGGCGCGTCAACCTTCTCCAAAGTTATCAAAGTCTTCGTTGTTTTGGTCATCACTGCAAACTCTGTGGCTGAAACCGTTAGTCTTGCTCCTGAAATCATCCGAGGCGGCGAAGCAGTCGGTTCGGTTTTCTCCATTTTGGACAGGCAGACTCGGATTGACCCAGATGATCCTGATGCTGACCCTGTTGAGACGATCCGAGGAGAAATTGAATTCAGACATGTCGACTTTGCTTACCCGTCAAGGCCTGACGTGATGGTGTTCAAAGACTTCAACCTCAGAATCCGCTCTGGACAGAGTCAGGCTCTCGTTGGTGCAAGCGGCTCAGGGAAGAGTTCTGTTATTGCATTGATTGAACGTTTTTACGACCCAGTAGCCGGAAAAGTAATGATCGATGGGAAAGATATCCGGCGGCTAAACCTCAAGTCCCTGAGGCTCAAGATCGGTCTAGTCCAACAAGAACCGGCTCTATTTGCAGCAACCATTTTCGACAACATCGCATACGGGAAAGATGGTGCAACAGAAGCTGAGGTCACTGAAGCAGCTCGAGCCGCAAACGCTCATGGTTTCATCAGTGCATTACCGGATGGTTACAAAACTGCAGTGGGCGAAAGAGGAATACAACTGTCTGGAGGGCAAAAACAGAGAATCGCAATCGCAAGAGCCGTGCTTAAGAACCCTACAGTGCTGCTCCTGGACGAGGCTACAAGCGCACTCGACGCAGAGTCAGAATGTGTGCTACAAGAGGCTTTAGAGAGGCTGATGAGAGGTCGAACCACAGTGGTGGTGGCTCACCGCCTATCCACAATAAGAGGGGTCGATAGCATCGGCGTGATTCAGGACGGTCGGATTGTGGAGCAAGGGGGCCACTCCGAGCTCCTAACCCGACCCGAGGGAGCGTATTCGAGGCTGTTGCAGCTTCAAAACCATAGGATTTAAAGCTTGGTTTTAAGGGCTTGTGTTATGAATCTTGTTTAACAGTAATGTAATTTTTCTCTGGACTTAAATTTCGGATTATGTGATAATCAAATAGGTGTAGATATATTGAAACTATATGTGACATGAGAGGAAACTATGTTTGTATTATGATTAGTTGTAATTTCCTTACCTTATTTTTTTGCTTTTTTATTTCTTTTCAAATATTGGGATTTATCAAATATCAGTTAAAACAAAAGACAACTAAACATATTGTTTATGCTTCTTAAATTGATAAGGAAAAAAAAAATACAACAGATTTCTTATTTGTCAATTTTATGAACTTTGGTGCCAACATTAAAATGATGTTAGATGATGAAAATTTCGTGTAAAAAATACAAAACTTTTTGAAAAATAAAACAGATTAGAGTATACTCATAATAGATTAATAATATATTCATACAATATATAAAAAGGTATATATTTTAATGATTGTATCTATGAAAGGGTGACCCATGAATCTAAATAATTACATGAAAAAAAAAACACAAACTAAAAGTCACAACTTTGAAGCTGTATGAATGTATCTGTTAGTTTCTTGCTTTTCTTTCTTTTGCATGTGGTTTGCTCAAATGTCTTATAGATAAGAACCAAACCTTTCATAATGCCATTTTCCACATGAAGGGCCTGGGTCACATTACATGTAATTTTTTTAATTTCTTATCCATGAGTTTCAAATAGAAAATTAATATCTCCATAATTTCAGTATTTTTTATTATAATTATTGTGTAAAATGATTTTAAATTCGTATAATGTATTTGTTTCGTCATAAAGCCACTCAATTATCACTAAACCGCACACAAAATAAGATTATTGTAAAATAAAAGTATATATCAACTTTCAATATTTATCTTTATGACGTCTAGTCAATGTCCATAATTTTTATTGTCGTGAATTTAAATGTCTATTGTTTGATAAATTCATCAATTAAACAGTTTTATGACAAATTCAAACACTTCAATCATTCTACCCTAATAATGTATTTATTTTGATTTCCATCACATAGTTTCTTTCTTTTCCTTCATACATTATATATATATATATATCCTGTGACATAAAAAGAGATTTAAGCGACCCAAAAAATTATATAATATATATATATATGAAAAGAAAAGGAGGTGCAGAAAAGCTGAATTGTTTTATGAAATTGATGGAAAGTGTTAATGTAATAATTATCACAAGTTTTTAAGCTGTTTTATAAAATTCATGTCTCTCCCGCTGACACAACTCACTTGTCCTCCATTGTGTTGTCGTTAGGTCTATATACATGCGATATATATATATATTGCGAAGAGTTTTAAATCATAATCTTATGCCATGATGGCATGATGATAAAGCAAAAGCGCACGCGTATATATAGGCAAAATATCAAAGATATTTTTTTAGGATTTTTCTTCTTATACCTTTGAAAATTTAATGAAAAAATAGAAAAAATAAAAATGAGCTGTTATTTTTTGTTTGTGAAAACACATAATGTTTGACATTTTTTTGAAACGAAACCTATTTCAAAATTAAGAGAAAGGAGCGAGAGACGATTTCGAAGTTGAGAGCAAAGAGCAAGAAGCGAGAGGCGATATCGTGCGAGAACAATGAGCTGTAATTAGGATAATGAATTTGTTGCCTTGTATTCACAACATTTCATTTTTATATTGTACACGAGTATAGCTAATTTAAAGATTATACAAAGATAAGGATATATTTTAAAAAATAACAGAATATCTTTAGTATCTCTAGAATATCTCTACTAACACTCCCCCGCAGTCGAAACGTGAGGTGATCAAACACAAAGACTAGACCAAAACTCGTTGTAAAGAGTGATCATAGTCCTTTAGTGAATATGTCCGCAAACTGGCGAGAGGAGGGGACATGAAGTACTCTGACTAAATCAAGAGCAACCTTTTCTCAGACGAAAATAAATGTCGATTTCGATGTATTTCGTGCACTGATGCTGAATCGGGTTGTTGGAAAGGTAGACTGCAGACACGTTGTTATAATATACTAACGTTACCCGAGAGAGTGGACAATAAAGTTAAAGAAGCAGATTACGAAGCTAGCAAGTTTCTACGATGGCATTGGAAACGTCTCAATACTCTGCTTCGGCGCTATAGAGCGAGAAACAGTCGGCTGTCGCTTGGAAGACCACGACACAAGATTATCACTAAGATAAACACAATATCTTGAGGTTGAGCGTCGCAAATCAGTGCAGCCATCCCAGTCGACATCAAAATAAGTTGTTAATCCGGTAGTGGTTGACTATCGAAGTTGCAGACCATGGTGAATTGTCCCTTTGATATACCGAATCACATGTTTCATGGCATGAAGATATGGTTCCTATGGATCATGGAGAAAGAGACAAAGTTTCCTCAAAACATACTGAATGTCGGGACGAGTAAAGGTTAGATACTGTAGTACTCCTACAATGCTGCGGTATAGAGTCGGATCGGACAAAGGTTGGCCAGAACCTGTAGAAAGTTTGGGCTTTGTGTCCATCGGTGTGAGGCATGGGTTACAAGAAGCCATACCTGCCCGGTGAGTATGATGTCATCGATGTAGAGGATAATAATAGCCTGTTCTTTGTCTCAACGAAGCACGAAGAGAGATGTATCACTGCGGCTTTGCGCAAAACTGAGACAAAATACGGATGAGGTGAACCGTTGGTTCCAAGCTCGAGAGGCATGATTCAAGCCATATAAAGATCTCTTTAGTTGACACAAATAGTCCGGATGAGCCGAATCACGGAATTTCGGAGGCTGGAACATGTATACGGTTTCCTTAAGGTTTCCATGAAGAAACACGTTTTTCATATCGAACTGATGAATATGTCACTTCCACGAGACTGAAATACTAAGAACAGTTCGTATGATGGTCAGTTTAACCACAAGGCTGAAAGTCTCATCACAATTGATTCCTTGTTGTTGTGATTTTCCGTTTGCCACAAGATAAGCTTTATACCGAGCCAATGAGCCATTTGCATGAAACTTATAATGAAATAACCACATGGACCGAACAACATTAGCATCTGACAGAAGAGGAACCAAGTCTCACGTGCTACTTTTCAATATCTATAGTTAGACGCATCTAACATGACAGGTTTTCCAAAATAGTACAGATCTCTTGGTCCTTCCATTTCGTTGTCTTCTCGGATCTCAAACCAGTTCTTAGATTTACTCTAAATTTAGGTTACCTGCTCTGATACCAATTGAAAGACTAGTAGAAGACAACTTTGCAAATAATCAAATCTTAAATACCAAATATATAAAACAATACTCGTTTTATTTATTTGTCAATATTTAAGTACACTTGTTATCTTTTACAATGCACCAAAGATCTCCGCGGACAACTCCCCCTAAATTAGACGTAAATGAATCCTCTACTGTTTCTCTCCACTCAGTTCAATATCTCTTCATTTGAATTTCTGCTCCTTGAATGTCTCAACCTCCTGAATTAACAAATATATCCTACGATCCTATTTTTATTGCATTTACGTTTACTTATTATATACAAACAAATAGTTCACTTATAAATTTATGAACATATTAAAGACAATTATTTTCTACCATCCATAACTTGTCATTGATTCATCTGAAATTTTATAGACGAACGATCCATCAATTAATCTATCCATAAATCAAAAATTTTTAATATTAAAAATGGAAAACAACGGTATATAGAACATGTGATGTATACATTGGATTTGTTCCTATTAAATCAAGACAAATATATTTATGGCAAGATTGATTATATTATATGTAGATTATTTATTTATTTTATTTATACTTTAAGGCATAATCACCCTTTTTAAATTCGGAATGTAATCAATCGATTGAACTACGACACGAATATGTATGTAATATAATAAAAAAGGTTACGTTGTATACAAATGGGATGATTGATAAATTTATATCTTAGATGTAATTAAATACAAATCTAAATCCGATTTATCTATCAATTTTTAATTCCCTAACCCTAAAGTAAACATGTTAATTATGTTACAAATCCTATCTAATAGAAGAGAACAAAGACATTGAAAGATTGACTGAGAAAAGAAAACTTATGAAATGATAGAATGACAAAAGAATGCTTTACACACACATACGCATGTATATATATATGTGTGCATATACGCGAGTCTACATATATATGTACTATGTGTGTATGATTGGAGTAGTGTGGTACAGATGATGATACAGAGATATAGTGATGATGGACTGTTGCAGGGATGGTGACTGTTGCTGTGCCTCTGTTTCAGAAGGAGGGTCCCCTTCCTTTTCTTTTTCTTCTCTTCTGACATCTCCTCCTATCTCCACTTCATATCTCTGTCGTTGTCCTTTTGGATTTTTATTTTTTGTATATTTTCCTTTATCACAGCCAATATGACTTGATTGAAGTATGAATTATATATGTGTATATATATATATATTTTGTATTTAACGTTACTGTTTTTTAAATGAAAATTGAAAATGATGTAAAAAAAGTTATATACTTCATGACCGGTTGAACTAATACAATGAAATGACATTTACCTAAATATCATGATTTATATCCACATGTTAAGATAAATCCACACATTTAAATGTAAATTGATATTATATTTACTACGAAAAGATAAAGATTTAAAATTATCATTAATTGACATGAGTACTGTAATATAGCAGAGAAATCAACGATTTGAGCTACATATCATAGTCAATATACAAATGATGGAATTCCAAGATAATTTTCTGTTGATGAGGTCATGAAAGAGATTCGGTAATTGGATTGATGATAAAATGGAATCGTCAGTAGTAAACAATGATTCGATTGGAATCGTTTTCTTTCCAATCTTCGTGAGCTAAAGCATGAAGAAATCCGATTTCACCTTATTCGGATTTCTCCGAAACTCTATTGTGAATTATATCAAGATTTGGAGCAAATCGAAACAGAAGATCGAGATAAATACCTGGATTTATGATATACGATATGCAACGGAATAGATCTTTTAATGCAATAACCTTAGAGCCTAGTCTTTTTGCTGATGGAGATACAAAAAGGGTTTTTTTGTGTTATGAATTGGGGACCATAACCCAAATATATAGAATATATTTATTATTATTTCTAATTCGATCTCTCATAAAATTAGAAATTACACAAGTGGTATCTACACAATAACATCATAATAATTATGTCCTTAGTCTATACTTAATTACACTTAGACCATTTTAGTTTAGACTAATTAAATAATGACATAACACATGTAAATAATACATGTGTGACCCAAAAATTCTAACAATCTCCCACTGGGCCACATATGTATTCTAGTATGTGTTAATTTTATGAGCTCAAACTATTGCCATTATAACCTTAGGGCATAAACAATCTCGTCCATCAACTACACCAGTATAGAATCAAGGCGGCATTCGCTACATCTATCGTGGCTAAACCTTCCTTGGTCACTAACACCAATGTAATCAAATAACATAGATCAAATTATGAATGTGTAGCATGAAAATCACATGAAGGTGATCTATACATGTCGATTTTCAACTGATCTTACTTAAATGAGATCACTTAATAACCTTATCGTATATAGTGGAATATAAACTGAATAATACTTTATTTCTGATCTGAAAATATCCATACTAAAAACAGCACAGAACACAAAAATATTCAAACTCCCATTAAACTAGAGATCCCTTAAAATCTAAACACCCATTCGAGCGGTATGTTCATGAAAGACCTTGGGTGGAATACCCTTTGTAAGGGGATCTGCTATCAAGGAGTTCGTCCCGATGTGCTCTATGGAAATTTGTCCACTCTTAACCCTCTCCTTCACAACGAGGAACTTGATTTCGATATGCTTCGATTTTATCGAGCTCATGTTGTTGTTGGAGTACAAAATAGCTGATTTATTGTCACAATACAACTTGAGTGGTCTTTCGATTGTATCAACAACTCACAGCCCGGTGAAAAAATTTCTCAGCCAGATTCCTTGGTTGGATGCCTCATAACATGCTATAAACTCTACAGCCATGGTGGAAGATGCTATAAGCGAATGTTTGGCATTTCGCCAAGAAATAGCTCCACCAGCCAACAGAAAGATGTAGCCTGATGTGGACTTCAAAGTATCTTGGCATCCCGCAAAATCAGAGTCAGTATACCCGATGATCTCCAAATGATCTGACCTCCGATAAGTGAGCATGTAATCTTTTGTTCTCTTTAAATAACACATTACTCTTTTGGCTGCTTTCTAGTGATCCATACCAGGGTTGCTTAAGTATCTGCCCAACAATCCAACAACATACGCAATATCAGGACACGTACAAACTTGAGCATACATAAGACTCCCAACAACTGATGCATATGGAATCTTCTGCATTTCTTGGATTTCAATATTATTCATAGGGCACTGATTTTTAATGAGTTTATCTCCTTTAGCGATTAGAGTGCCACCTGGTTTACAACCTTCCATGCCAAATCTTTTGAGTACCTTATCAATATAGTTCCTTTGTGATAATCCTAGAATACCTCGACTACGATCCCAATGTATCTGAATTCCTAATACAAAGGATGCATCACCAAGATCTTTCATTTCGAAATTTCTTGAAAGAAATCTCTTGGTCTCGTGCAACATGCCTATATCGTTAGTGGCAAGTAAAATGTCATCGACATATAAAACCAGGAAAACAAATTTGCTCCCACTGAACTTATGATACACACACTCACCCATAATATTCACCTCAAAAGCGAATAAGAGAATTACTTGATGAAACCTGTGGTACCATTGACGATATGCTTGTTTTAGCCCCTAGATGGATTTCGTCAATTTACAGACCATTTTATTTGGGTCTCCTAATATGAAGTTTTCTTGTTGCTCCATATAAATTGTCTCATCAATGTTTCCATTGAGAAACACTGTTTTGACATCCATCTGATGTAGCTCCAAATCAAAATGTGCAACAAGAGCCATGATTGTCCTAAAAGAGTCTTTTGATGAAACAGGAGAAAAAGTCTCTCTATAGTCAATCCCTTCCTTGTGAGTATAACCCTGAGCTACAAGGCGATCCTTATATTTTTCCACATTACCTACCGAATCCTGTTTGGTCTTAAATATCCATTTGCAACCAATAGGTTTCGTACCTTTTGGTAATGGGACAAGTTCCAAAACTTTATTGTCTTGCATAGACTTATACTCATCATTCATTGCTTCAATCCACTTTTCAGAGTCAGAACTACAGATAGCTTGACGGACATTGACTGGATCATCTTCCATTATACCATCGTTTTCCTTATGTTCTTGAAGAAACACTATATAATCATCTGAAATAGCATTTCTTCTCTCTCTAGTAGATCTCCTTAAAGGCAATTGATCATGTTGCCCAAGTTCTTGAGGTTTTTGAGTTTGATCCGGATGAACAATTGTCTGAGATTGAATAACAATGTTAGATTGAGGATCCGAACTCATTTCATCTGAAGCGACTATACGAACTGGTTCAGGAACTGAAACCAATTCTTCCTATAAGACAATGTTTTTATTTCTACCTCCAAACTCAATATCCTCAAAGAACGCGGCTGTTCCCGTCTCAAAAATTGTCTTTAATTTGGGATCATAAAACTTATAGCCTCTTGGTCGCTCACAGTAGCCAATAAAGTAGCCGGTGACTGTTCGGGGTTCCAATTTCCTTTCATATGGCTTGTAAGACCTTGCCTCAGCTAAACATCCCCATACATGAAAATGCTTTAGTGTTGGTTTTCTACCAGACCAAAGCTCATAAGGTGTTCTCGCAACTGCCTTTGTTGGCACTCTTTTAAGAATATAAGCTGCTGTCTTTAGTGCCTCGCCCCAAAGTGATTCTGGTAAAGTCGAATGACTGATCATACTCCTCACCATGTCTTTAATAGTTCGATTTTGTCTTTCAGATACACAATTCATGCTAGGTGACCCCGACATGGTATACTGGGACGATTCCGCACTCCTCTAGGTATTTAGCAAAAGGTCCTGGACGTTGTTCACCCGAACCATCATATCGACCATAGTATTCACCACCACGATCAGATCTGACAGATATAATCCTTTTGTTGAGTTGATTCTCAACTTCAGCTTTAAAAGCTTTAAACACGTCCGAAGACTGAGACTTCTCATGAATAAGAAATAAGTATGCATATCTAGAGTAATCGTCAATGAATGATACAAAGTATTTTTGACCATTCCAAGATGGAGTCGGAAATGGCCCGCAAATATCCCTATGTATCAATTCTAAGACATCTGTAGCTCTATATGCACTTAGTTTCTTTTGTTTGGTCTGTTTTCCTTTAGTGCATTCAACACAGACATTGAAGTCTGTGAAGTCAATGGAATCTAAGCTCCCATTCGATACAAGTAGCTCAACTCTATTTCTAGAGATGTGACCTAGCGTTTGTGCCACAGTATTCCCGAAGTTAAATTATCATTTTTACGCTTAATACCACGTGATTCAATAGTTAAATTTTCATGGTATCTCTCAACCGTGTCAAGCATATAAAGATTATCATAAGCTAAAAGCGAACCGGTTCCAACAATATTTGAATCCAAAGACAATGTAAACTTATTGTTTCCAAATGAACAAGAATAACCAAATTTGTCCAAATAAGAAACTGAAACCCAATTCCGTGTAAAAGACGGTACAACAAAAGTGTCTTTCAAATCCAAATAAAAAACCAGTACGAAACAATAATCTAAAATGCGCTATTGCCTCCACTTCGACCGATTTTCCATCCCCCACATAAATGCATCTTTCAGCATTACTTGGCTTTCGGAAGCTCAAGCAACCTTGCATCGAAACACTGATGTTAGTAGTAGCACCAGAATCTAACCACCAAGTGTTTCTAGACACTGAAGCTAAATTAACTTCAGAACAGACCAAAGTAAGGAACATACCTTTTTTCACACGCCAAGCGTTGTATGCGGCACAATCCTTCTTAACATGTGTAGGTTTCTTACAAAAGAAGCAATTGTTTTCAGGTTTATGTTGCTTATTTTGATCTGGACCCTTAGCAGCATTATTCTTTGTAAGCTCAGGTTTCTTTCTTTTGCCCTTTCCTTTAGAGGTGTGAGCCAGATGAGCACTTTCAATCTTATCTTGTTTCATCTTCTCTTACTCTTGAACACAATAGGAGATGAGCTCGTTAAGAGACCACGTATCCTTTTGACAGTTATAACTAATTTTGAATTGGTTAAACTGTCCAGGAAGAGAGTTCAAGACAAAATGTATGAGTACATCTTCCGTTATATCGATCTTAAGTGTCTAGAGCTTTGAAATAATATTTGCCATCTCCAAAATGTACTCCGTTATGTTTCCTTTGGCTTGATATCTCATGGTGCTAAAGCGATTCAGTAGCACACTTATCTCAGCCTTATCGCTTTGAACAAAGCGTTTTTCAAGCTCAGCAAGAAAATCCTTGAGATTGGCATCCTCAATACCTCGAAAGGTTTCTGGAATAGTGCTCATAATGATCTGAAGACCTACGCGATTTGAGCGCTCCCATTTCTTATAAGTTCTTTTCTGTTCAGCAGAACTTATGTTCGAAGGAGAAATAGAGGGCTTAATCCTCAATGCTAGGTCCAGATCTATGCACCCAAGAACTATTTTGACCTT
>CM071865.1:30592682-30609167 GCA_036759665.1 Gynandropsis gynandra
GTCGCAGGGATGGCGTCTCGGGTCGCGGCGTCTCGGGTCGCGGCGTCTCGGGTCGCAATGATTCCCTCTTCTTCCTTTCTGCAGGTCGCGTCCTCCTCACTGTTGATGGTCGCGTCTTCCGCGTCCTCCGGGATCATATCCCCTTGTCTTCTTTGGCTTATCCTTTGGTGTGGACCACATAGTGTGGTTAATGGCAAGTTTATCAATGAACTCATATGCCACCTCTACACTCTGGTCCATGAATGATCCTCTTGCAGCATTATCCAACGTTGTTCAGTGCTCGTATGAGATCCGATTGTAGAAAGTCTGGATCACGTATAACTGCTATAGACCATGGTGTGGGCCCATCTGTAGTAGGCCCTTAAACCTTCCCCATACCTCAAATGAAGTTTCCCCCTCTCTGCATCTAAATGTTGTCATTTCTCTCCTCTTTTGAATCATCTTGCTGGGAGGGAAGAACCACGATAGAAACAAAGTGCAACGCTGGTCCCATGTAGTGATGGAACCCGCAGGAAGAGATTGCTGCCAATGTTTTGTGCATCTCCCAATTGAGAAGGGGAAGACATGTAAAAAAATTGCATCCTCTGGGGACTCCATGTATCTTGAATGTCCTGGAAAGCTCTAGGAAATCCCTGAGGTTCTGATGGGTATCTTCATGGTTTCACACCCATAAATTGCTTCTTATACAACATATTGATCATGGTAGGCTTGATCTCGAATTGTTCTCTAGCAACACTAGGAGTCCTTATTGTAATATGGACATTGTTCATGTTCGGTACCACGTAATCTCGAAATCGACGTAGTGGAGGAGCTCGTGGCTCTTGCGGTCGAGGTGAAAGTAGCTGCTGCTGTAACTGTGCCACATAACCAATGGGTATGTGAGGTTGTCTATCGCTGCTTGATGTGGGTTAATCTCAAGTAATAATTTACCTAGACTAACGCTTCCGCAAGAATACGGATCGTATAGTACCAGGGTCGAACACAAGGAATTGATGCAACTTTAAAGCTAGTAACTAATGAATAAGATGTGTGAAATCGATAAGTGAATGGGAATGCAAATGCAAACTAAACTAAACTAATGAACGTAATGACTCAACAACTAAACACCATAGGTATCGAGAGTCGCACAACGATGCAACGAAGTTCTAACAAGATCATTGGTCTTAGATACTATCACGAGTTCAGGGAATTCAAGCTCTTATATAGGAACTGACTGGCGTAGACTTGTCCACTATCTAGCTTGCGTATACCAATATATCTATTGCGTATTTCACCTACATAGAGGCATTAAGACCGCTATCCTAATCCCTAGATTCAATCGATCGACCTGGCGTAGATTCTAAACCGATTAAACCCTAAATCATGGCTAGGTTCCAAAGTCTAAACCCCTGGCATAGATTCATTAGACTTCTAATATCATCCAATCGAGTGGCGTACAAGAATGAAAGCATTAAACACAACCAATTAATCTGAAAAACGATCAAGTACCGAATTCATTCATTCAAGTGGCATACAAGAACAAAAGCGTTAAGAACCACCATTCATTAAGAACAAGACTTCGTTACATATTGGCAATACTCTCTAACCCATGGCTATAGATCTACTCGGACATGAACTCAGAAAACGAAACACAAAAGATAACTATATTCAACATTGATAAAGAAAGAGAATCCTCCCTATTCATATACCGACGTCTTCAATAGCTCCTCCATGCTCCGGATTCCTCGTTCCGTCCTTCTCCCTCTTTCTCTATCTCTCAAGGTGTGTCCTCTAATGTCTCCTTTCGTCCCCCCTTCAGTCTAGTACGAATCCTAGCTTTAAAAGGTCTCTTTTCTCCTGAATTGGACGTTCTAAAATCAAGGAATTTGTTGAGAAAAAGGTGGACCCGAGCGGGCACAACCTATACCCGCTTGTGCATGCCCTATGCCCGATCGTGCACCCTCATCTAGCCCGAGCGGGCACCCATGCCCGAACGTGTGGCTTTTCAGCTCGAGTCGGGTAAACCTACGACGAACTTTGGCAACAATTAGTGCCCAAGCGGGTCCTCTCCATGCCCGAGCGTGCAGGTCTTGATTTGTTATTTCCGCTCCTTTCGCTCGGTGTTTGAGTGTTCACTTTCAATCCATGGCCTTGCACAAGTTGAACCTTGTCATTCAACTACGTTTACGGGGTTAAATCGCCATAATCTCTCGTGTTTCTCCTTGTGTTCGTTTCCTATACAAAACACGAAATGTAGATGAAGTCCTCGAATAAACTCGATAAATGTGTGAAATCTAAGTAATCTACTCAAAACTAGACCTAAGAATCACGTAAATACTACAACGGATTACGTGTTATCACTGCCCAACATAACGTTTTGGACATCTATCTCCCCTTAATTGGCCGACTTTGCTTTCCCTCTCCCTTGCCTTTTTCAACTGTCTGTAGCTTCTTTCAATCTCGGGATTGATTTGAAATAGGTTCGAAGAACCGAAAGACCTAAGCATGTACTTGCAAAGAACAAGTAGGAGTTAGGAAATAAAAACAAAAGGAATAGAAAACAAAAAGAAGCAATTATGACCCTATATCCGAATCTAAACGTGTTGACAAATAGTCCCTGGCAACGGAGCCAAAAACTTGCTGTTGCGTTCAAGTTACATAAAATTAGCCTAAACTACCCGCAAGTGTAGGACACGTGTGTCGTACTCTAGGTTTCGATCCCACAGGGACTATGCAACACAAACTAAACTCGAACAAGGAATCAAACTTGCTACGAGCGAATATGGTTTTGAAAGCAAATAACTAAACGAGTGAAATTTGCAATAAACTAAGGAGTTCTCGGCAATGAAACAAATGTTCTAGGATAGAGTTTCACCACAAGGTTTCTGGAACCAACGTTAAATCAATATAATCATGCATTACCAATCAAGGAATCTAATGTAGACGATCCTATTATGTTTTGTACCCTCTTTCAAGGAACGAAACATGATTTAGTCAAGTTACCCCCTACATTCATGGCTGATACCTTAATCTAAACTCATCAAGTTCTGTGGTTCACCAGATTAATCCTCAATCGTTACTACTCTACTTTTGTGACCTATTCTCAGTTGTTCTAAGTTTGAATGTCCGGGTTTTCTCCTTTCGGTCCTTCTCCTAACTCCATGAAACATGCATATGCTTGGCCAGAGAAAATACACGACATTCAAATAATCAGACAAAGAAAAGATAAACCAAAATAGGGAATTGCATTCATAAATCAATCAAAAACTACTACTCAGACATGAATTCGAAACAAAGCATCATAAAAAGAAATAGAATGTTTTGAGAGCATAGAAATCAAACGAAACAAAGTCTGGATTGATGTTCCAAAGCTTCTCTGAATTTCTCCTGCCAAGAATGCTCCTAAGGTGATGAAAAAACTCCGAGAATCTCTACCCAGCTATCTGCAACCAAACCTGGGAACCTCCCCACGTGAAAATTCAGTTTAAAACTGAACAAGGAAACTCGCTTATGTTGTGCCCGACCGGGCTGCCTCTTTTCCTTTTTGTGCGTCCGGTTTCCTTTTCCTTCAAGATGAGTGCCGCGTTTCCTTCTTCATGTTAGGGTTGTGTGCCCGACTGAGCACATCAAGCAGCTCGATCAGGCACTTCTTTAAACAGGTGATCTCCCGGGCTTCTCATGCCCCCAAGCCGTGCATTCTCTTCGGGGTCTATTCTATCAAACCAACATATGGATCTAAACGTTCTTGGAGAGAAAATAACATTATGGACACTAGAGAATCCTCTCTAATGTCATCTCCAAAAGCTCTCATCTCATTTCCATGTTTCGTCACCTTGTTTGCAAAATCCTTAATGGAATTTGATAATGTCTAACTTGTTCTATTATTTTTCATATCTTTCTATAGTTAGTTTTATCATTTATTTAGATTTTACCTAGTTTTAAGCATCATTTAGTCTTCTTATAGCATTTTCTCGTGTTTTGCAGGAAATGAAAAAATCGGATACAAAAACGAGTAAATGTCGGGAAACGTTGGATAAACTACCCTCGTTTAAGCTATGCACGGTCAGCACTCAAGTTTCCTAAAGCCAAAAATAGAACTGCACGATTGGAGAAGAGAAAAGGAATACATATGACCACATCCACAAAATGGAAACCACCGACCACTTCCACAAAATGGAAACAGTGGCCGCGACTCACATAAAATGGAAATACGGCTAGAACAAAATGGAAATTTCCAGTTACTGGAACAACAATTGGAAGAGCACAGTTGAAACATGAAAAGGAAATATGGCTTACACAGAATGGAAGCAGACCGCTGAAACACAAAATGTAAACTGCCAATCGCTGAAAAAAAATGAAAATCAAAGTCCCTAGAACAAGAATTGGAAACTACATCCGTTGGAAATCATATGGAAGTGCTTAAAAAAAGGAAAAGGGAGAGAAAGGAATGAGAGGAAGAAAGAAATGAGCACGAGAGGAGGAAGAAGACAATTCAGTTCAAACAGAAGCACACACATGAACAGAGAGAGAAAATAGTAGAATGTAGAACAATATAGAGACGGGACAACGAACTCGGAACGCGGAGGGGCTATTGAAGACTATGATATTAGAATAAGGGATGCATCTCATTTTGTACCTATGGTTAAGATAGTTTTTATTCTTGTTTGTTTTTCTCAGTCCATGTCGTGTAGATCCACTGCCACGACTTAGAGTTTTGCCAATATGTAATGACGGCTTGTGCTTAATTCTTAGTGGTTCTTAATGCTTTTATTCTTGGATGAAACTTATAAATGATTATGGTATTTTATCGTTTTTAGATTGATTTGTTGTTCTTAGTACTTTTGTTCTTGTACACCACTAAATGAAAGATTATAAAAGTCTAATGAATCTACGCCAAAGGATTAGACTTTAGAACATAGCCATGATTTTGGGTCTTAATCGATTTAGAATCTGTGCCAGTTTGGTCGACTGAACCTATTGATTTGGATAGCGGTCTTAATGCATTTAGTAGGTGAGATTAAGCAATCGAAAGATTGGTAGTACGTATGCTAGATAGTGGACAAGTCTATCTATGCTAGTCAGTTCCTAGGACAATGGTCGCAAGAGTCAAAAGGGTCACAAGGGTCATAATGGTTATTTGTTGTTTTTGCAGGATGTTTGAAGTATTCTTCATACCAAAGATGACGAGGAATTTTTATTTTATGATCTATAGTATTACGAGGGATGCAACGACCCAGATGTTCAGATATCAATGGAACATCTAAAAGGAAATCCAAAAGGGTATTTTTTGGGAAGACATCCATAAGCTCGAAATGCTGACATGAAATGCAACTGTTGATGAGAAATAGAAGGAGAAAGAGAATAGGAGTGAGAGGAAGAAGAGCAAGGGGAAAAAGCAATAGAGGTTGTAGATGTTCCACACATATCTGAAGCTGATGAAGATTATAGATTTGTAGAGACAGAAGAAGAAGGTGATGCTGAAACTGAAACTGAAGGAGAAGAAGCGGCAGACCCTCTGACACTGAAGTAGAAATGAATGAAGGAAATGAAGAATTCAGAGAAAATAATCGTCAATGCCATAAGAGACCTTCTAAGAGATGTTGGGTCTGATTTGCCTACTTCAAAATCGAAGGCGGAAATCCCGAAGGTGTTGACCAGGCTTTAAATACTTAAGGCAAAATGGCGGCAAAATCAAAGGATGCCCCGAAAGATACGAGCACCAACGACGAATTGTCTGGCACTGTGAGAGATGATTATTGTGAATTTGAATTTTGACACCGTCCATATCCACTGTCAAAAGAAGAGCTAAGAGAAGAGGCGGTGGAGTTAGAGGCTGAGGAAATAAAATAATACATAACATTTCCATACACTCAAATGATAAAAAACGAGGTGTGATGCGTTTCAAGTTAAACAATATTAACCTAAATTACCCTCAAGTGCACGACACATGTGTAGTACTCTAGGTATCGATCCCAAAGGGAATACACAACACAAACTAAACTCATACTACGAATCAAATTTGCTAATAACGAATATGGATTTAAGATGAAATTCATAAAACGAATAAAGTAACAAGTTCTTTACAATGAGACAAACGTTCTAGGATACGGTTTCACCACAAGATTTCCAAAGCCAATAATCAACCCATCTAATCATACATTCCCAATCAAGTTATCTAACACGGACCAACCTAATGTAATATATACCCTCTCTCAAGGCATAAATACTTGATCTGGTCAAGTTATCCTCTACTTTCGTGGCTGACACCTTAAAATAATATCATAAGTTCTATGATTCATCCGATTAACCCTCGACCGCTACTACTCTACATTCGTGACCTAGTCTCGGTTGTCCTAAGCCTGATCATCCGGGATTAGAATTCTCCTTTCGGTCCTTCTCCTAAGTCCCTAAAACAAGCATCTAATTGGCCTTCGTAAATACAAGTCAATCAAACACTCAGACAAAGAATAGATAAACGAAAACAAGAAATTACATTCAAAGATAAATCAAAGAGGTTCCGGGATAGCCATGGGCTAATCCCTTCTCCTAGAACAAAATGAATAATAGGTCATGAGTTCGAAATCAAACAACATAAATGAAGTAAATAGTTTAAAGAACATAGAAAACCAAACGAAACCGAAGTCCTGATTCAATCTTCAACGCTCCTTGAATGTCTTCTCTGCCAAGAGTGCTCATGAACAAACTCTTCTCTCTCTACTCTCTCTCTACTGATCTGCAACTCTAACGTCCTAATTTCTGAACTGATTCTCCTCTCTTGCCCTCTTCGTTCCCTTTCTTTCGTCCTGTCTTTCCTTTTCCTTCTTCTTTCTTTTTTTTTTTCCGTGTTTTTTTTTTCATTCTTGTTCGTGCATTACCATGAATGTTTAACCGGCTGGAAAGTTTCCTTTTTGTTGCAGGTACAAGCGCATCCTTCATGTCCGACCATGCGTCTGAGGAAGCCCAACCGTGTTTGCATTTCAAGCCAATGCCCGACCGTGCAGTGCAAGAGCCCGGGTCATGCGATGCTCTCGGGGGTAAATGTTGACATTAGTGCATGATCGTGCATGCTCACTAGCCAGACCGTTCATGCTCTTTCTTAATTTTCCCGACTGTGCATTGTGGTTGTGATCGGCCGGGTATGTTGTTCCTTGCAAGCTCGGTCGCATAATGTATAATGATTGGCCGGCATGTTCACATCTTGCCCGTTCCTCGACGTTTTTCGTTCTGTTTGTTATGTTATGATCCTCAATTTTAGTACTTTGTCCCGTGTACGTTTTTTAGCTTCGAAATGAACCAAATACACATTAAAACATGTAAGAACACAAAAACACGAAAATGAGTAAAACATATACAAAATCACATGTAAACATCGCATCTATCATCATAAATATCTCTAAAATCATGCGAGAAACACGTATAAAAACGAGATGATCAAAATCCCCCAGACTTGAATGTTTGTTTGTCCTAAAAAAATGTAAACGTTGAACACGCGGGGTATAAATAAACCGAGAGTTCCCCCTTCTTCTAGAAACACCGCTAATGCGAACCTAATCGATCAACTAGCAAGTCGAGAACAAATTCGGCCTAATAATTTTTCAGTCTTCATCCTAGGTTCACCATGATTACCTACGAGAAAACAAATCGAAGGCAAACTAAACAAGCAACTGTAACTCTCTCCACCAAAAAAAGACTTCAGACAAATGCTAAACGTAGAACAAACCAGGATATTGGTTTCATTTACGAGCTTCTTTCTTTCTTTATTTTATTTTTTCCTTTCTTCTTTCTTCTTTCTTCTTCTTTTTCTCCTTTTTTTCTTTATGTTATGTAGACATACTAGGTTCCTAGGACATCGGATTTGAAGGGATCCAAGCTCTACTTAGACCTAGACTACCGATGACGATATACTCATGCATCTCGTTTAAGAGTGCAGTGGAGTAGGTGGTGTTTTTATTGTGCCATGCCCGTAGGACGTAGAAAGATGATCGTCAACCCACCACTTAGACCCGAACCATTGAAAAAGTATTAAGATCGATGCACTCATATCGATTTTAGATAATGCTTTTAGGCATTATTTCTATCAAAAGCGGAGTGTTAGTGTGCACTGTTATTCTGCGAAACAAGTTCATTTTCATATGATCTAATAATCCTCGTGAAGAAAAGTAGTAAAGCATCATCTATACGAAGTATAATCATCTAGATGGAGAGAATAAACAAGAAACTAGCGTAGCAGCCTCGTCTAAACCTCTCACAAGCAACACTAGGATTTCCAACAATTAAGACCTATTCATTTTTTCAACCGACTAATAAGCTCTAACGCTTAGAAAAAACCTAGCTCAAACATGCAAAATATCACGGAAAAGGCCAGCTTCTTAAGTATTATAGGTCAGGGTTCATCTCAAAACGTGGCACCGCACAAGTGCTTGGGATGACTCTGACTAATGAAAAATAAAAACAAACTAAAACTACGAAATCAAGGAGAAAAATAAAAGAAAATGAAACAATGTTACCGGAAAAACGTGAGCTGCTCTCCCAGACTTGAATTGAACGCCATCCGTGACGTGAAGCTCCGATGGGGTGTAAGAGATGTGAAGTCATGTTTGTCGCGTTTTGTTTTTTTTTTTGTCAATAAACTGAGTCTTAAACTAAACAACTACGGAAAATAAAAAACAAAGTGCTGGGTTGCCTCCCAGAAAGCACTTATTTAACGTCTTTAAGCTTGACGTCTCCATGTCTCATGCATTCGCGACGGGTGGATCAAAAAGGGGAATGGAGTTTCCACTTTTGATTGGTTGAGCGGCTTGGTAGAGCTTTAGTCGCTGTCCATTAGCTTTGAATATTCCACCCATCTCGTTCCAAAGTTCCACTACTCCATGAAGGAATACCTCTCGTACTTGAAAAGGGCTAGACCAACAGAACAGTAGTTTGCTCGAAAAAGCTTAAAATGAGAATTGAAAAGTAAAACTAAGTCACATGGCTGGAAGTCATGAGGTAGGATCTTCTTCTCATGCCATTCCTTAGCGCGGTCAGCTTTCGTATTGCAGATCACTATAATTGCTCCTTTCTTTGGCACGCCATGCATAGAGTTTACCTATTCGCAGCCCGAGGTTGGATAAAGGATATCTGCTAATGATCTCGTTTTCGTATTTCTTGCACGATTTTAGAGATGTTTACGATATAGATGCGATGTTTACATATGATTTGGTATTTGTTTTACTCGTTTTCGTGTTTTCATGTTTTTACAGGTTTTAATGCTTATTCGGTTCATTTTGGAGCAAAAGAACGTACACGAGACAAATTGCCAACATCGAGGATCATCACGGAACATCGAGGATCATCACGTGTACACCCTTTCCCGCGTGGGGCATTTGGTTCGACATTTTGTCTAGCAACATGAGCACGGGTCAGGCAAGCCATCAGCACGGTCGGGGCATAAGCCTGAGCGGGGCACACCCTAGCCCGCGTGGGCACTCCCTAGCCCGTGCGGGGCGACCTTGTTTTCCTCGCGATACCGCACACCGTGCCTGCGCGGGGCACACACTCAGCCCGCGCAGGTCGCGTCCGTCAGCTGCAACACCAGATAAGTTAATTTGTCTTAAAAAGAAAAGGAACTTGTTGGGGACTTATAAAAAAAGGAAAAAGACTTTAGAGAAGAGGAATAAGTGATACTTTGCTGGAGAAAGTAATGGAAACATTGCCCAACTTAATCAAGAATGAAAAACTCATGAAAAGGAAAAATCGGTGGCTGCTGCAACAAAAGGAAAAGAACGATCGGCCAAAAGGAAAAAGGAGGAGAAAAGGAAAGAAGAGAAGAAGGAAAAGGAAGAACAGGAGCTAGGGGTCGAGGGAGCTTCAGTTAGAGAGGGAGTTTTGTGTTTTGAATCGAAGGAGAGAGAGGAGAGAGAGAACAGAATCAAAGAAGGCGACTCTTGCGAAGGAGACATACAAGGAGCATTGGAGATCAATTCAAGACTTCGGTTTCATTTGGTTTTCATGTTCTTTAGACTTTCTACTTCAATTATGTTGTTTGGTTTTGAACGCATGAGCGAGTAGTTTGTTTTGTTCTAGGAGAAGGGATTAGCCCATGGCTATCCCGGAACAACTATGATTTTTCTTTGAATGCAATTTCCCGTTTTTGTTTATCTATTCTTTGTCTGAGAGCTTAAATGACTTGTATTAACGAAGACCAAGTAGATGCATGTGTTAGGGATTAGGAGAAGGACCGAAAGGAGAATTCTAATCCTAGGAGATCAGGTTTAGAACAACCGAGGTTAGGCCACGAAAGTAGGGTAGCAACGGTTGAGGGCGAAACAGATGAATCATAGAACTTATGGGTTTAGCTTAAGGTGTCAGCCACGAAAGTAGGGGATAACTTGACTAGATCACGTGTCTATGCCTTGAGAGAGGGTAGATATCATATCAGGATCGTCTGCCTTAGATGACTTAATTGGGATTGCATGGTTAGATAGGTTGATTGTTGGTTTCGGTAGTCTTGTGGTGAAACCGGATTCCTAGAACGTTTATCTCATTGTTAAGAACTCGTTTGTTTATTTGCTTTTATTGTTTCATTCTCGATTCCTATATTCGTTCGTTGCAAGTTTAATTCATAGTTTGAGTTTAGGCTGTGTTGCGTAGTCCCTGTGGTATCGACACCTAAAGTACTACACACGTGCTGTGTACTTGCGGGTAGTTTAGGTTAAATATTTGTTTAACTTTGATACGCATCAAGTTTTTGGCTCCGTTGCCGGGGACTATTGTCAACACGTCTTAGATTCGAGCCTAGAGTCTTTCTTGTTTGTTTTTGTTTTCGTTTTATTTTCTTTCGTTTCTTTCTACCTATTTCCGTTCGTTTGTCCTTTGTTCGTTTATGACCAGATCTCAAGGTGCTTCTAGTTTACTCCAAATCGATCCTTAGATCGTGCACACTTGCAGACAACTGAGAAAGGGAAAGGAAGAAGGTAACACAGAGCCGTCAAATCAACGAGATATGGATAATCAGAACGACCACGAACAACCTCAATTACTTCTCGGTAATTTGGGACACATACATCAACAACAACTCGCGCCTCAACCGCGAGAACCACAGGCTCCTCCACCACGTCGCCTCAAAGATTACGTGGTGTCAAACATGAACGACGTGCAAATAGCCATAAGGATGTCTGCTGTTGCGAGAGAACAGTTTGAGATTAAGCCGGCAATGATCAATATGCTTTATCCGAAGCAATTCATGGGTGGTAATCACGAGGATCCCCATTAGCACCTCAGAGACTTCCTAGAGTTTTTCGGTACGTTAAAAATACATGGAGTCTTAGAGGATGCGATCTTACTGCGTCACTTCCCCTTCTAAATTGGGGGACGAGCAAAAACATGGCTGCAATTGCTTCCCACTGGTTCAATCACGATTTGGGACCAGCTCTGCACATTGTTCTTATCATGCTTCTTTCCTCCGAGCAAGACGATTAAGATGAGGGGGGAAATGACAACGTTTAGATGCAGAGATGAAGAAACTTTTTTTGAAGCGTAGGGCAGATTTAAGGATCTTCTACAAATGTGTCCACACCATGGTCTCGAGCATTGGTACGTTATCCAAACCTTTTACAATGGAATTTCAGATGAACACCGAACGACGTTGGATAACACTGCTAGAGGATCGTTTATGGATTTCAGCGTCGAGGAGGCATACGAGTGGATCGATAACCTTACCATTAACCACACCATGTGGTCAACACCAAGAGGTATGCCTAACAGCACTCGTCGCTAATACCAGCCGAATCAGAGCAGAGCGATGGACAATGCAACAAACACCATGTAATGTGTGAATTGCGGAGATACGGAGCATGTAGCGTATCAATGCACGGTATATGAAGACTTCAAACAGATGAATTATGCCCAGTAGCAAGGAAACGCTCAATTCGGGAATACCTACAACCCGAATTGGAGGAATCACAAAAATTTTTCGTATCGAACAACTCAACCGGTAAAGTATTTGGGATTTCAGCAAAGGCAACAAACATTTCATCAAAACAATCAGCAATTCCAGCAAGCTCAACAAGTTCCACAAGCTCCTCAACCTCCTCAAGCCTCTTCGTCAAACCTTGAGGGAGTGTTGCTCGAATTTATTAAGGAGCAAAGGCAGCAACAATCGACTCAAACCAAATTCAACGCGGAATTCTTGAGCACACATGTGAAGATGTTAGAAAATTCCATAGCACAATAGGCTGCCTCATCCTCTCGGAATCCTGGACAGCTTCCTGGTAAACCCGATCTTAACCCGAGAGAGCACGTGAACGCCATCAGCTTGCGCAGCGGCAATGTGATCGAGAATCTGCCTCCGAAAGAGCAAGAGAAAACTGCTGGAAAATCTGCAGATAAAGGAAAGGGCATTGTGAGTGAGGGAGGAGCTGAATAAGAATTAGAGAAACCGTACGTTACTCCACCGGCGTACAAACCTCGAATACCGTTTCCTCAACGGTTGGTGAGCAGTAAGAATGAGGTAAGGTATGCACGGTTTGTAAAGATCCTCAAGAAGCTTCACATCAACATACCGTTTGTAGAGTCCCTCTAAAAAATGCCCACGTACGCCAAATTTCTCAAAGAGATTCTGTCCAACAAACGGCGTATTGAAGAGAGTGAGACTGTAGCACTCACCGAGAAATGCAGCGCCATTCTTCAAAACAAGCTGCCCCCGAAGTTAAAGGACCCCGGAAGCTTCTCCATTCCATGCACAATAGGTAATCTTGATATCGATAAAGCTTTGTGTGATTTAAGAGAAAGCGTGAGCCTCATGCCACATTCGGTCTTCAAGCGGATGATCTTCGGCGACCTCAAACCTACCAAGATGTCTCTCCAACTCGCTGACCATTCGGTAATATATCCGGTGGGGATTGTTGAAAACATTCCCACCAAGGTAGGTAATCTTTGTATACCCGCTGACTTTGTTGTACTTGATATTGAAGAGGATGCTAGGATACCTATTATTCTTGGTAGACCGTTCTTAGCTACTGCAGGTGTGATGATAGACGTACAATAAGGAAAATTTTCCCTACGTGTCGGAGACGAAACGATTGAATTCAACTTGTCCAAATCCATGAACGGACCCTCCATCAAGGAGTCTTGCTTTCGAATTGACTTGCTGGATGAGTTAACGAACGATACGTTTGATGAAGTAAGTATTTCCGATCCCCTCGTGAGATGCTTAACTCAAGTTTGCAAAGATGCAAGATTTGCCGATGAAGAAGCTGAGGCGTACACAAAATTTATGAGTGCTGTTGAAGCACTAAGAGACGCCCCATGTGAGAAGATACCACACGAAGCACACGCTGACTTCGCAGTGGAGAAGGCGCCCAAACTCGACTCTCTTTGGTATGAGTATCTTGGACATAATGATACATACCCCGTTATTGTTAATGCTGACTTGAGTGCAGATGAAACGCAAAAGCT
Source organism: Gynandropsis gynandra (assembly GCA_036759665.1). Taxonomy (NCBI): domain Eukaryota; kingdom Viridiplantae; phylum Streptophyta; class Magnoliopsida; order Brassicales; family Cleomaceae; genus Gynandropsis; species Gynandropsis gynandra. The sequence goes on from CM071865.1 coordinate 30,606,099, forward strand.
ACTTGAATGCTTAAGGAAGCATAGGAGAGTGATCGGATACACCATCGACGATATCAAGGGACTAAGCCCTTTGTTATGCATGCATCCAATACTCATGGAGGACGGGCATAAACCATCCATTGAAGCGCAAAGGCGGCTGGACCCCAACTTAAAAGAGGTAGTGAAAAAAGAGATACTAAAACTTTTCGATGCAGGTATCATATATCCTATCTCGGACAGCGAATGGGTAAGCCCCGTGCATGTTGTACCAAAGAAAGGAGGAATGACGGTAGTACTCAACGATAACAACGAGCTGATTCTAACAAGAACCGTCATGGGATAGAGGATGTGTATAGTCTACCGCAAGCTCAACAAGGTGACAAGGAAAGATCACTTCCCTCTCCCATTCATCGACCAAATGTTAGAACGATTAGCGAGTCATGCCTATTTTTGTTATTTGGACGGATATTCTGGTTTCTTTCAGATTCCCATTCACCTTCAAGACCAAGAGAAGACGACTTTCACGTGTCCTTATGGGACATTTGCTTACCGTCGCCTTTTGGCCTCTGCAACGCTCCGGCTACTTTCCAGCGTTGCACGATGGCAATCTTCTCCGATTTATTTGAGCATATTATGGAAGTGTTTATGGATGATTTTTCGGTTTATGGCTCTACATTCGATGATTGTCTTGTTAACCTTTCTAAAGTATTGCAACGATGTGAGGAAGAGAATCTTGTTCTTAATTGGGAAAAGTGTCACTTTATGGTGAAGGAAGGTATTGTACTTGGACACATGATCTCATCGAGGGGAATAAAAGTCGACAAAGCCAAAATTGAGGTAATCGAAAAACTTCCTCCACCAGTTTTAGTTAAAGAAATTTGTAGCTTCCTAGGGCATGCAGGTTTTTATCGGAGGTTCATCAAGGACTTCTCGAACATTACAAAACCATTGACGGAGTTGCTGGCCAAAGACGCTACATTCGACTTCTCTCAAGAGTGTCACAACGCCTTCAACACCATCAAGACATCATTGGTATCGGCGCCTATCATTCAACAACCCGATTGGAACCTACCATTCAAGATTATGTGTGACGCTAGCGACTACGCCGTTGGGGTTGTTTTAGGACAGCGAAGAGACAAGGTCTCTCATGTCATCTCCTTCGCTAGCAAGACACTAGATGACACTCAAATCAACTATGCCACAACCGAGAAGGAACTCCTTGCCGTCGGGTTCGCCCTTGACAAGTTCAAATCCTATCTCGTAGGGTCAAAGGAATCGTTTATACTGATCATGCATCGCTTAAATATCTTCTAGGGAAGAAGGACGCGAAACCACACCTCATTCGATGGATCCTTCTCTTACAAGAGTTTGATCTCGAAATAAGAGATAGGAAGGGGTCCGAAAACGTCGTTGCAGATCACCTCTCTCGCATCATTGTTGATGATGAGAGACCTATCTACGATTCCTTGAGAGACGACATCATATGCACACTTACTTCAGGTAACCCCGCTCCTTGGTATGCTGATTTTATTAATTTTCTTGTGAGCGGTATACTACGCCCGACCTTTCTTTTCATGAGCGCAGGAAATCCTATGCGGACGTCAAACATACCTTGGGATGATCCAATTCTCTACAAATGACATGCGGACGGGGTCTTCAGAAGATGCATACCCGAGGAAGAGGTAGAGAGCATCGTTTTCCATTGTCATGGATCGGATTATGGAGGTCACTTCAGCAAGTCCAAAACCGCTTCAAAGGTGCTACAAGCGGGTCTTTATTGGTCGAACCTCTTCAAGGATACCCATAGGTACGTTTATTCTTGTGATAGATGTCAAAGAACGGGAAATATAGGTAAGAGGAATGAGATGCCACAGAACTACATCCTTGAGGTAGAATTATCAATCTGAAATTAAAAAATATATAATAATAGAATTTCTAAATTATCTTAATTCTAAGTGGGTAGAAGCCATAGCAACACCGACTAACGATGCTAGGGTAGTGATGAAATTCTTTAAGAAGATTATATTCCCTCGTTTTGGAGTTCCTAGATTAGTCATTAGTGACGGAGGTTCACACTTCATTGCAAGACAATTCGAGTCCCTCCTTAGGCATTATGGCGTGAAAGATAGGATAGCTACACCGTACCACCCATAAACTAGCGGACAAGTAGAGGTTTCGAATAGGGAGATTAAGAGTATACTAGAGAAAACCGTGTCTAGGTCCCGTAGAGATTGGTCGATGAAATTAGATGATGCGTAATGGGCCTACAGGACTGCGTTTAAAACTCCCATTGGCATGACTCCTTTTCAACTTGTTTATGGAAAGTCTTGCCACCTACCTATCAAGCTAGAGCACCGCGCCTATTGGGCGACAAAGCTCCTTAACTTTGATCTTAAGAGTGCAGGTGAGAAACGACTTTTGTAGGTGAACGAGCTTGGCGAGCTTTGTCTTGATGCATACGAGAACTCTAAGATCTACAAGGAGCGTGCTAAGAGATGGCATGAAAAGAAGATCCTACCTCATGACTTTCAGCCAGGTGATTTAGTTCTACTATTTAATTCTCGTCTTAAGCTTTTCCCGTGCAAACTACGGTCTTGTTGGTCTGGTCCTTTTCAGGTACGAGAGGTATTCCCGCATGGAGCAGTAGAATTTAGGAGCGAGATGATGCGTTATCAGAGTTAAATAAAATAACCTAAACTACCCGCAAGTGCACGGCACGTGTGTAGTATTTTAGGTGTCGATCCCACAGAGACTACGCAACACTACCTAAACTCGAACTATGAATCAAACTTGCTAACGAAAGAATATGGATGAAGAATGAAATACTAAAAGTAAATAAACTACTGGGGTTCTAACGATAAGACAAACGTTCTAGGAATCCAGTTTCACCACAAGACTACCGAGACCGACAATCAATCTATCTATCATGCAATCCCAGTTAAAGCTATCTAAGGCAGACGATCCTAATAAGATATCTACCCTCTCTCAAGGCATAGACACGTGATCTAGACAAGCTGCCCCCTACTTTCGTGGCTGACACCTTGAACTAAACCCATAAGCTTTGTGATTCGCCCGTTTCACCCTCAACCG
>CM071865.1:30636955-30649428 GCA_036759665.1 Gynandropsis gynandra
TAGATATATTTTCTATGTCCACACCTCGAGTTATATATATATATATATATATATATATATATATGAAAATTTTGAAGTCATGTCATCACATGGTTTTGCCTTTTTTTATGAGATGCAGATGAAGGACCACATTGTTAGCTCAACATGGAACATTTCTCTTAAATCCCCACTTGAACTTCAACCCTAACTTTAGAACACAGTTTTTTTCTCCTCCACTTATTCAACGTGTTGTGTTTTATATTATATACAAAATTAAAATTTTCTCAAATATATATATATATAGGTAAGTGACCAGAGTATATATTAACGAAAATAAAATACTATTTCATTGTCCATTTTAGAGTTGAGTAAAGATAAATAGTGTTTATCATGAAGACTATAAATTCAATCTTTTAAATCCAAAATTCTTTTCCATGTTTAATATATCTAATATTATTATATAAATTATAAAAAATTATAATACATATAAAAAGGTAACCGTTTTAGAAATATAGTCTCGTTCAAATATTTGATTGCATGGAATTTATATATCACATAACATCATTTCTAGGTTGATTGTACTCTCTCTATCTCCTCCCTTGTCCCTTGTCGTTATTTAAGTCTATCTCTCATCACGTTGTTGATTTCTTTATATATTTCGAGTAGAGTACCCAACATCCAAACACTTTCTCATATATCTTTTCCCACATTTGCTTTGCCTTTATTTATCTTGGCTTCTTCACTACATTATTATAATAACCTTTGTTATTAAACTTGTCAAACTAGTATAGCTATATAAACCTTATCTTCTTTCTCTTCCGAGTATCTGTCAAACTTCATATCTCTAAAGGAATCTATTAAGAAGAAAGCACACAAGTTCTAGTTCATTTTGCCGCATTAAGTTAAGTATCAAACGGATATGTCTAGCAGAAGATCAAGACAATCTTCAAGTGCACCAAGGATCTCTGATGATCAAATCATCGATCTCATTTCCAAATTCAATCAGTTTTTGCCTGAAATACGTCAAAGACGTCGATCTGATAAGGTATTAATGGAATATCACTTCTAAACTTGCGAATAATAATTCTTATTTACATATAAAGATGAAACTTTTGACTCCAAAACATCAAGCACAAGATGACTTTACATGCCCTTTCCTTATGTTTCGAAATGACCCACCAATGGTTTAGTTGTATACATTTATATGTACACATTATACCTATCATCATCATATATAACTACAAGCATATACACACGCATATATATATATATATATATATATATGAGTATAGCAAAATTTTATGTTATTGGGTTTTGTTTGCCTGAAGGTATCGGCATCAAAGGTTCTTCAGGAGACGTGCAACTACATAAAGAACTTACACAGAGAAGTGAACAACCTCAGTGAGCGTTTGTCTCAGCTTCTGGACTCTGTTGATGAAGATAGCGCCGAAGCCGCCGTCATTAGGAGCTTATTCATGTAATCTATATATAGCGACATCTATATACATATATACACACACGTATAGATATTCATGTAACCTATATCGACATATATATATATATGTGTATGTGTGTTTTATAACCTAAACGTCCTTGTTATAAAAAAGAGACGGATTTGATGTTACATTAGTCTACACTTACACTATTGCGAGACGATCTAAAACATTATCCCATGTAGAAGTTCAATAGTTATATATTCCACACTATAAATATATATATATAGAGAGAGAAAAATATAGCATACTATAATGATTACGTACAAACACGCACGCATATATACACACTCATAACGCATGAATGGGCGTGTATGTAAGATAACTTTGGTTTTGGCGATGAATTGTTCGGTAAATTTAATATTAACTAATATAAATATATAATGTCGAATATTTTGTATTCACAATCCAACATGATTATTCTATTATATGTGCAGTATATGTGTATACACTTATTAAGGGCTATTCTATGTATATATTACTTAGTTAATAATTTAGAATTTTCCTCGTTGATTCAATATATATTTAATTTGTAAGTTGAAACGCTATAATATGGGCTAGGAAAGACTATGAACATTTTTTGGGACAATGCCTTTTACTTACCTCTAACTTCTCTAGTTATTGATTAAAAAGTTATTTCTATGTTTAAAACTATGAATCTACACAGACTACAGAGTATTAGATAAGGTGTAGACTGGCATTACTCAACCTAATCACGAATTAAAAGCTTCCTCAAATTCTGTAAATATCAGCCTGTCGAAGAAAGAATAAAGAATATACGAGCATGTACAAAGAATCAAAGTCGTTGAAATGGTCCTGGAGAGAAAAAAAATTCTAGCAGCAGAGCATGGACAGTTTCTCTCCAAGAATTGTTATGAGATTCTCAACTAATCCATAACAAATTTGTACAAGAATTTTCCTTCTGTCCTCTGAGATTTCTATATAAAATGGTAATGACTTCTCTTATAAAATTATCCAAAAAATATGGAATAAAAAATCCTAGTTTCTTTTATCTTCTCTGTTTCTCCTCGTCTGGTTGATGAGAGTCTTCATGGTATAATTTTTATAGGAGAAGTCATTGCCATTTTATATCCAGAGAAACTATTCCTTTTTAACCTAAATAATGGCCACATAGGCATTTCCAACTTCATCACCATTCAACTTTCCAGTCCAGTACCATTCGTCTGGAAATCCCAGATCGATACTTCTCAAAAGCCAGCTCATGCTGCAATTTGTTAATGGCTCTTTTCAATAACCTAACCTCACCCTTATTCTGCAACAAGGAGATACTCAAACAACCGTTCCCAACCCCCAGTATAAGAAGTGGTACAAAAGTGGCCAACTTGTCAGCTCATGGATCTGCAGAACTCTGACAGAGGATGTTTATGGTTTGGTGATTGGGGTGAAAATTGCACAAGAGGTATGGATGTGTTTAGCTCGCCATTTCAATGAATTCTCAGTGTCTCGAAAGTTTAATTTATTGATTTCTCTAAAAAAATCTTCCTAAGGATGACAATAATATGGGTGAATACCTCAGAGATTTTAAAAAATTTGTGATCGACTAAATTCATTGGCAAGTCACTGTCAGAATCTATGAAAATATTCCCACTCGTACAAGGCTTGGGTAGAGAACATGAAGCCTTTGCCAAATTTATACACACATCAATGCACAAACCTCATTTCCCAGACTATGATGAAGTAGTGTCTCAACTTCAAAGTCTCTCTATTAACACCAAACATCATAAACCTTCTGAAATCTCTCCTCACCTTGCTTTCAACACTCAATCAGGGAACTACGGGTATGCTAGACAGGGAAAACAACCATATAACTGGGGTTCACCATACGACCAAGCTCTCACAGGGGCATAACTAGTTACATCTCAAGAGGAAGAGGTTTTCAACAACATAGTTTTCCTAACACAAACTCTGTCAAATCAACCCACCAGATCTGTGCTAAAGCAGGTCAAAATGCCCTGAGATGTTGCCATCGCTTTGACAATTCCTTTCAGACCACTGACATTCCTCAAGACTTGGCAGCATTCCACATTTCCGATCCTAACTCAAATGAATGGATTCCTGACTCTGGAGCATCATCCAAATGTTACCATCTCTCCTCGGAAATTCCAGCAGCTTCAGCCTTATAATGGGCTTGATAGTGTCATGGTGGAAGATGGTTCTACTGCAGTAGCAACTCAATCAGGTACTCTACCTTTAACTGGTTGTTCCGTCTATACAACGATCCCTTATGTCAGTATCTCAACTTACATCTGAGTACCCATGTTGCTTCATTTTTTACTCTAATGGTGTGACTGTCAAGGATCTCGTAATGCAGAAAGTTATGGCTCAAGGAAGGATGTATAATGGAGTATATGTGCTTGGGAGTCTACCAGTTCAAGCTCATTACTCAACGAGACAAAGAATAATATCCGAGGATATATGGCATCAGTGTTTAAACCACCCTCATCAACAAGTTCTGCGAAAGCTACATACAATAGTATTCGGATTAGTACTAAAAGCTCTGGCATTTGCTCTTCTTGTCAGCTAGGGAAAAGCACCTTGTTACCCTTTTCACCTGTTATTTTCAAAAGTGTAGAGCTTCTTAAGGTTATTCACTGTGATCTACGGGTCTAGCACCTATAATCTCAACGCAGTCATTTAAATACTATGTCATTTTCTTGGATCAACACTCCCCTTTTTGCTGGTTTTATCCTATACAAAAGAAGTCAGATTTCTATGCTATATTTAAATAGTTTCAGAGGTTGGTTGAGAACCGGTTTAGCAAAAAATTTAAAACGTTTCAGTGCGATGGAGGAGGTGAATTTACAAGTAAAACATTCTTACAACATCTGCATTCTTGTGGAATTAAACTACAAATGTCTAGTCCTTGCACTCCCTAATAGAATAGGATGGCAGAGAGGAAACATAAACAAATTGTGGAACTAGGCCTCTCGATGTTATTTCAAGCTACTTCCTCTTTCACTTTGGGCAGCCTTCTTCATGGCTAATTTTCTCTCCAATTTGCTACCCTCATCTGTTCATCATCACAAAGACAGTATTTTTCCTTGTTTAACGAGTTTCTTCCAGACTATTCAGCTCTAAAGGTATTAAGTTGTTTTTGCTACGCATACCCCAGACCCTATGCAACTCACAAGTTAGATCCAAGGTCACTGCAGTGCATGTTCTTTGGCTACAATGAAAAATATAAGGCCTATAGATGCTTGATAACACTGAAAGTGTATCAATATTAGGATAGATTTTAGCAACATTTTCACATGTATCTTATATAGAGACTTACATATCCGATATGATTATGCGGTTCACACACCCGTTTTGTTGGTTTTCAGGTTTTTAGGCGACAAGGCCTAAATGAGTTTAAAATGACGGATTCCTGATCAAAACCACATGAATTGAAGATATATCTACTCAGCGGGCAGCATTAGCATAAGACGTTTACGGTGTTGATTGTAGAACCGAATATCAGGATAAATAAAATAGATCTAAGCATTAACGTATAAGTTTGTACATCCGTTGCAATCTGATATCCCTAACCCATAGTTGGGAATCTACTCACTCATGGAGATTACAAACAAAGAAGATGACACAACCCTAAACATGATAAACCCTAGGAAACTCGATGCCTCGATCTTCCCTATTGTGTTATCGATGTGTGGATTGGTGCTTCTCTCATTCTCCAGTGTCTCCCAAGCCTTTCCTGATGATTTCCAAGCCTTTCCTTGCCCTAGGTGTCGCAATTAAACCCAGTAGGTTTTACCCAAGCGGGCAGACCTCAGTGCCCGATCGAGCACTCTTCAATTCTTAATTTTGCTCTTTTCCGCTGTTGCTCGGGTGTTCCTTTGGGTTCCGAGGCTTGATTTTGGCTCCGAGTGAATTTATCTTCAAAATGTATGGTTTTACTTAGGAATTCACCTTTTTACGCTCGTTTAGGCCTTGTCGCCTTAAAACCTGAAAACCAACAAAATGGGCGTATGTAAAGAAGAATCATATCGGAAATGTAACTCTAACTAAGAAATATATGCGAAAATGACACTAATACCTAACCTAAAATTGATACACTTTACGTGTTATCAATAACCAACAGAAATTACTTCGTCGATTATTTCTACGGTTGTCTGGATAAATGTCGCGGATTGTCGGTGGTGAAGTAAGCAATTTAGGTCCCGTGTTACTCGTCGTCAACTGTTCTGAAGCCAGATTTCGTCCAGGTCTCGTGTTACTCGCCGTAAACTATCCTGAATCCAGATTTCATCCTTGATAATTGTTTCCTAGTCCTCTCACCACTGATACGTGCTGCGACGTGCAAAACCTCCTAGCTTTGTCTCACCCTCAAACGAAACCAGTTTAGTCGAATCCATCTCACAATCTTCTAAGCATAGTGTTGTATCGATCACATCTTGTAATCCCTGTGGATTGAGCAGTCGCACCATTTTCTTCAAACTCGGCTTCAATCCGCTCATGAATGCACTGACCAACACGCTGTCTGGAAAACTATTAATTTGAGAAACAAGATCTTTGAATTCCATCAGATAATCGTAAACTGAAACCGGTTGTTTCAACAAAAACAGTTTATCACTGGCTGAACAGATTTTGAACCCTTTGAAGCGATTAAAAAGGCTCATCTTGAATTCATCCCATTCGACAATTTTCCGGCGAGATTTTTGCCAATTAAACCATCTCAAGGTCATACCTTCCAGATTCATCGATGCTAGCAGAAGCATCTCCTCCTTACCGTACTTGCCCACCTTGAAGTATCGCTCAGCTTGAGCGATCTAGTTCAAGATATATGTGTCTTCCAACACCGGCATCTCAATTTTCTTGCAGTTAGAATCCGTATTCTACAGAACTCGGTGATCGACTTGCTGTTCTGCAATTAGTGTTTCAACATTTTCTTGAACATTTTCTTGAATTTTTACCACATGCTGAATACTTGGATTTCCGCATATGAGGTTCCTTCCGTTTTCGGTAATTTTTGCTGAACCTTCACCAATTTCATCAATTCTACTACTGCTTGTTGCAGGGAATCCATCTTCTCATTAATCGTTCCCATCTCCTGGCTCTGAGCTTCGTTATATCCTTACTGATTGATCAAGCGTTCATTGATAGCATCAACCACTTCTCCTAATTGCAAGGTACTCCTCGTACTCCTTGTGAATCGATTTGCTCTAATACCAAGTTGGTAGGAATTTTGCAAGAACTTACCAAGTTCTATTGATTGAAAACAAGAAGAACAAGGTGAAAGCCTTTGATTCTTGTCTGCGCTCCTACACACGCCCCTTTACACCAAGTATGATGCTTACTTCTGTATAATAAAAATGAAATCCCCCCTCTACCCAGCTATATAGATCCAGTCTAATGAGAAACAACCTTCTCAAGAGCTGAATAACAAACTGTAACTAACGTTCCAACTAACAAACTAGAACAGTAAAAATGAAAAATAAAAACTGACTCAACACAAGTAATGTACCTGTTGTTTTCTCCTCTTGAAACCGCATGAAGTCTTTTCTCTTGTACATCCATCTTCTGCGCTTCCTTTTCTTCCTTATCTCTTGTTCTATGCTTCTTCTTCCTCATATAAACCGCATAAGGCTTATCAGATTACTTCTCATCACCAGCTCCTCAACCTCATGATATCTCCATTCACCCCATGGTGACAAGAAGAAAGGTCGGTATTATGAAGCCTAGAGTATGTTCTGAATTATACTTATGTAGTTTCATTTACACCAAAATCGGTTATTATGCGTTAAAACAACCTGATTGGCATGCTGCTATGATTGAGAAATTCACAACATTACAGAATAACAATACTTGGTCGTTGGTTCTAGCCACTCCTAACATGAACATCTTGGGTTGCAAGTTGATTTTCAAGACTAAGTTGCCTTCAGATAGATCCCTTGATTGATTGAAGGCTCATTTAGTTGGCAAAGGCTTTCATCAAAAGGCAGTGGTCAATTTTCTTGAAACTTATAGCCCTGTTGTCAAAACAACAACCTTTAGAATTTTTTTTCATTAGCTTTGACTTAAAATTGGAAGATTCAGCTAGATCTCAGTAATGCATTCTTGCATGGCGAGATGCAAGAACAAGTGTATGACACAACCTGCTGGGTTCATTGACAGTCAATTCTCGAATTATATTTGCAAATTAAACAAAGCTCTCTATGACCTTAAACAGTCTTCAAGATCATGGTTTAACAAATTAAGTGAATACCTAACATTCTGGAATTTGGTTTCTCTTGTAGTGCAGCAGACCCTTATTCGTTCAGTTTCAAAAGAGGTTCTGATATCTTGTTCCTTCTACTATATGTCTATAATATTATACTAACAGGATCATCCACTGCTTTGATCATTGTATTAGTCGAGAATCTTAATTTCAAACTCTCCATGAAGAAACTAGGACAATTTCATTATTTTATTGGAGTGCATGCTAACTTTCACTCAACTGGTCCATAGCAATAGCAATATGCATATAACATATTAGTCCGAGCACCTATGTTGGACTGCAAACCTCTTTCCACACCTCCGCCACTCAAACAATTAGTGAATGATGCAAATACACAACTATTTACAAACTCTAAACAGTTTCAAAGTATGGTTGGTGCTTTGCAGCACTCAAAAGGCCAAATGTTAGCTTTGTTGTCAACCACATTTTTCAAAGATGCACTCTCCTACAGTTGTTGATTTCAAGCTCTTAAAACACATTCTAAGTTAACTCAAATGGACAATAAATCCCGGACTACATCTTGATTCCAAGAGCCATCTCAATCTTCAATTTTTTAGTGATAGTGATTGGAGAGCTAGCAAAGACAATAGACTTTCTATCACCGGATAATGCAATTTCTTGGTCGCAACCTCATATTTTGGTTGGCCAAACTACAACCGATAGATTCCCGATCTTCGTCCGAGGCCGAATACAGAAGCGTGGCAAGTCTTGCTGCAAAATTAACATGGATCTCCTATGTGTTGCATGATTTGGGTGCGTTTCAAGCACAACCAGCCATCTTACATTGTGACTACCAGTTTGCAGTTTATTTCTCAGCCAATCTTTTGTTTCATGAATGTTAAAAACATATTGAGTTGGACTACAATTTCATTAAAGAAAATGTGACAAATGGATCAACTGTCACTAAAAATGTTTCCTCTCATCTTCAAGTTGCTGAAATATTTACCAATTCTCTCCCCAAGAACCAGTTCATAGCCTTGCGGATCAAACTGGTCTTGGTGTACCATCCGGCACAAGTTTGAGGGAGGGTATTAATCCACCAAGTCTTCAACATTTTTCACCTGTTATAGAACAGACTGCAGAGTATTACGATGGAGGTTCAACCATAGATAAGGTGCAGACTGGCATCACTCAACCTAATCACAAATTGAACCTTCCTCAAACTATGTTCGAATCAGCCTACAGAGGAAAGAACATACGAGCATGTAGAGAGAATCAAAGTCGTTGCAGTGATCCTGGAGAGAGAAGAATAATTCCAGCAGCAGAGCATGGACAGTTTAACTCCAAGAGTCGTAATGACATTCTCAACAAATCCGTATAAAATGACAACAAAGCTAACATTTGTCCCCTGAAATTTCTGTATAAAATGACAATGACTCCTCATGTAAACAATATCCAAAAATATAAAATAAGAAATCACAGTTTCTTTTATCTTCTTTGTTTCTCTTCACCTCCCCTGTTTCATGAAAGTCTTAAAGACATAGATATATGACACTTATCAAACTAATAATATCATATTAAAAGATTTAAAAAATAATATTTCGTACTGTTAGTACATTAAACAATTAAATCAATTTAGTGATATATAATTTTCAATATGTATTCGATTATAAAATAATGTTATTAAATTTAATAATATACATATATCCTCTAACTATAGATTGAATTCAATAACTTCATAAATATTGATCAGTCAATTTCAATGTGATGATCGATAAAGTAATTTCCATATGGTAAATATATTATTGAAAATGTACAACAATTCCCATTATTATTATTACTATTTGTTAAATTGATGTATTAATAGTTATAGGAAGAAACTTTTACAAAAATTCGAATACATGGCTTCCCATATAGGTGTTAAACCATTTTGCCAACCGAGAAAAACCCGAAACCATTCTAATTCAGCCTAAAAGATAAGATAAAATTACTAAAATATCTCTACTGTAACGTTGCCATTTCGCCGTTTCTCTTCGCCATTTTTCCGATTCTCATTTTTCTTGTCTTCTCTTCGCCATTTCTATCCTGTTTGCCGCTTTATAACTTTGCCATTTCGCCGTTTCTCTCTTGTTTCGCCAATTCTAGGTAACCCTCTCTCTCTCTCCTCTAGGAAAACCAAACAAAGCGACTGCTCTGAAGCAGTTGTGAACTCACGTCGGCTTGTTCGCCGGTTGGATCGTTGTCGTCTGTGCTGCTCCATATGTCCTCGCTTACCTCTCTTATTACAAGGAAGAGCTCAAGATCGAGCTCTAGACTTAATTCAGATCTGCCAATTTCTTAATCATCTTAAGGGGGAGAGGGCTGATGCTCTAGTTGTCGATCCCCTAGTTTTTTTTTGCTTTTATAGTTGAGTGATTATTAATTCACATATTGGTGGTTCTGCTAAATTGTTATTTGATTGATGTAACGTTTATTGGATTGCAAGTTAGGGTTTGCTCGATCAAGCTCTGTTTCAATTGATGGGTAATTAATTAGGAACTCAATAGTTGCAATATGATAGGTTTCTACTTTTTTATGAGGTAGAGATTGTAAGTTTCATTTCTTATGGGGGTTTTTCATATTGTTCCAGATCAGAACTGAGAGTTATTTTATTGGCACTAGGAAGTTGTCCTTGATTGTGTTCATGAGTGTGAAAGGGTTAATATGTTGTCCTTGATTGTGTTCATGAGTGTCAAAGGGTTAAAATATAGTTGTCACAAGTAAAGAATTTGGAGGATAAGTTTCATGAACTTGTTTGTCTCTACATTTCGCGGGGGCTCATGTTTTGAGAGTTGATCTCAAATGCTTTGTTTAGCTTGAAGTTGCCATATTTCTGAATGAAAGTGTCATATTGTCCTCAGATCGCTACATGTCCTTTCCTCTGTTGCATTTTTGTGAGATCGCAGAATCCTATGGCGCATTTTACTTTCATGTTTTACCCAAAACGACACGTCTTGCTTTGTGTCGTTTCTCAGTTTTCATCGTCTTTCTGAATAAAATTTGTTGATGCCGCAAGCACGGATTTTAAACACTAGCAAGTAAAAAGGGTTTGTTGGTTTCATGTGGTAACAATGATCTTGATGTGCTTATTCGGTGCTTGGCTTTGTTATCATGATGAGCTCTCAATGGTGGTTAGGGTTTGATGGCCAAGTGGCTGGCCGTATATTGATCTAATTTCTTGTTTTGAATTCGTTTCGCTCATTAAGTCATGATTTGTTTTTTTTGCAGCAAGGATTCATGGCCTCGGGGAGTGGTGGATGCTTGAAAAAGAAGGTAAATATTATTTCATATGTGCACAAATTTTTCATATATGCATTAGTTTTATTATTTGAATGAAGATTTATTGTGATAGTGATTCAATTTAGGATTCGTAATTTTTAGAAAATATTTTGGTCGGATCACATGATTCGTGTTATGCTAGATCTCTATATATTAGAGAAACAAGCCGGTCATACAAAAGGAGGTAACCTAAGTGATGGTAGTAAGGAGAACATGATTACAGAGTTCAGTAAAATATTTGGAATGAATTTGACTTATGGGAAAATTAAGAATAAGATTGTTAGTCTGAAGATAGACTATTACATCTACCATCAGATCACTTATGGGGCTACTGGTATAGGATTTGATCTTCAAGTCCCCGATAATTGGTGGAAAAAAATTCAGGTGTATCTATAAAATCTTGTTTATATGTACTAAAATTCACATATTTTATATTTTATTGAATTCTTTTTCGTGTTTTTTCCTTTTCAATGTTTATCCAGAGGCTGAAAAAATGAGGACAAACCCTTTATAATTCATTCCACTCTTAGATGTGGTTTGTGGGGATGTAATCATAGTGATTGAAAAATCATGGCAACCACGACGCAGTGTAATTGATTATGTTCCACTTGTTGAAATTGGTGACAATGAAGAAGATAACGAAGGAAATGGTATGCAATTTATGATGCAAGGTTTTACACAAGGTCATACAGATACACATGAGGAAGAGTCCATGTCGGAGAGGGCAAATTCTTCACATATATCAGACCATATAGACGGACTAACCCAACCACCTTCTAGGACAAATACAATCCAAAATGTGGGTCAAAAGGAGAAACGTAAGCGCACACCTATGTAGACTACTATAGGACGTATTGTAGTAACACATGTAGGAGCGTAATGAGTATTTGGAGCGATTGAGATAGAGACATATAATATAACAAGAGCATTCAATTCAAGAGCGTATGGCCAATGTCGTGGCTGCTATTGATGTGCGGAAATCTCAAGCAATATATTTCCTAAACCACTTCACCGCAACTATACGGATCGTGTAGTACCAGGGTCTAACTCTAGGGACTAAAGCAGCCAAAAACTAAGAATATCACTAAACTAAGACAAAGGGGAAGTAGATGAAGGCGTGGTGCGAAATATCTAAAAGACTAAGCTAATGGTGGCAACGATAGAAGGTTGAGGAAAACTTGGATATGACGAACACTACGAGTGTCGGGATACCGGGAATTGTATGGATGTAACAACTAAAGATCATAAACCTATCGAATTATCTTGATAACGGGAAATTCATGCTCTAAGGTGAGGAGTGATTCTTCCGAGCCTAAACCTCCTAACCATGAGTACGTGCAACCCTACCTTTCAGCAGTGATTAACCCGTACTATGGCAGCTTTGGTGTTGATTATAGAACCGAATATCAAGATAAATGCAATAGATCTAAGCATTAACGCATAATATTGTACATCCGTTACAATCCGATATCCCTAACCCATAGTTGGGAACCTACTCACTCATGGAG
>CM071865.1:30681829-30727042 GCA_036759665.1 Gynandropsis gynandra
CGGCCATTGTTTCCATTTTTTTGTAAGCGGCCATTGCTTCCATTTCTCTTCTCCGGTTTATGATTCTTTGGATGCTGACCGTGCATAGCTGATAGGAGAGTGGTTTTTCTTAGTTTTGCTTCATTTACTCGTGTTTGTGTCCCGATATCTCCATTCACCGTGCGGGTAGTGGGTATTCCTTGCCAATTCTCATCCCGTTTGTCCCGTGATGATCCTCAGTATTGGTACTTTGTCTCGTGCACGTCCTTTAGCTCCAAAATGAACTGAATACGCATAAAAACCTGTAAGAACATGAAAACACGAAAACAAGTAAAACACATACATAATCATACGTAAAGCAACACATATATATCATAAACATCTCTAAAATCATGCAAGAAATACGTATGAAAACCAGATGATCATTCGGTTGCCACGCCATTGAAATAGGGTGTTTGGTAGCCACGCCATTGAATAAGATTGTAATTCATTCCGAGATTGATCGCCTTATTCTAATGCTTCTTCGAGGCACTATCTCATTTAGATCCTTCCTTCAAATTCATCGACGTCCTGATCCTCATTTTGGTTCTGATCATGGATTGATCTTCATTCTCATGATTTGAGGCCCGAGTTTTCTCCTCATGATTTTGCTCAGAATATATGAGCTCATAATGGCTTTCTTGTTCTTCATTTTCTGATATTTCTTGATCATTTTGGTCTTCATGATGTTCATGTACACTAGGCAGAAGACATGTTTCATTGTTAGTTTTCGAAACTGAATTTACTAAGTTTCTAAGGGACAAACCTATATCATTTGGTTTTGAGATTTCTTTAATCTCTTCCCAGCTGATTTTATCATGAAAGATCTTGTCTTCGAGAAACATAAAATCTCGAGACACTATTACATATTGAGATTTTGGATCGAAACACTTGTAGCCTTTTTTATTTACTGAGTATCCGATGGACATGGATTTAGTGCTCCTTGGTTCAAACTTGTTTTGTTGTGAGTCAGGAACAAGAATGAAACACGCACATTGGACCAAAGCCTTTTAGGAACATCTCGATCGAACATGCTAGTTCTCGAGAAGTCCATTAGGTGTTTGTTCTTCCTCTCGGCCACTTCGTTTTGTTGCGGAGTATAGGGACACAAGGTTTGGTGTGTAATGCCTTGTTCTTCAAGGTACCTGCAAAACTGAAGACTAGTATACTCTCCACCATTGTCAGTCTTTAGAAATTTTACTTTAGCATCATATTGAGTTAAAACATGCTTATGAAACTTCACAAATACATCATAAACACTACTTTTAGACGAGAGAGTATAAGCCATGCAAACTTTGATAGAAATACGGAATCTGGATCACAATACATAGACTCAAGAACATAAAGACCATTGAGGAGCTTTCCTTTTCCGATTACATTTTTCCTTTCAATATCATGTATCCAAAAAGAGTTAGAATAGAAACAAACATGACAATTTAGGTCTTTTCCAAGCTTTTGTACAAAGATAATATTATTAGAAAATTTTGGAACGAAGAGAGCCCTTGTATCATGACCGAGAAGCTTAAGCTTCCCCGTTCCTCTTATTGGAACACTCTCCCCATTCGCAATAGAAACAAAGCCACAATGAGGTTTTATATCTTTAAGCAAGTCATGAGTTCTAATCATATGATTTGTGGCTCCAGAATCTATTATACTATGGTTTCAAAAAGCAGAGAAAGCAGAGATAACTTTACCTCCTTCTTCATTGCCTTTGTTTGTTTGATTCCCTGCTAGAATAATTTGGAATAACCCCTCGAGGTCTGTCTTGGAGACAAACTCAGATTCAGAGGCCATATTAGCCTTACCTTGACCGTCATGGCTTATGTTCTTCAAATGGGGGTGAAGAATCCAACAACAATCCTTTGTATGACCTTTCTTTTTGCAATACTCACAAGAGAACTGCTTTTTGAAAGGCTTGATCGTAGTGGCTTTTCTAGAGGTACTTTTGGAGACATTAGCTTCCTCGGTCATTCTTTTAAAGAGATGGTTTCTCCTTATCTCCCTTTTAATCATCATACAGACTTTGTTAAACGAAGGAAACTCGTTTTAGCGAAGTATGTGATGAGTAAGGTCGTTATATTTGTCGTCGAGGGAGAATAAAAGGCTAAAGACTTTATCATGGTTTGCTCTTTGAGCAATTTCCACAGGGTCCGCAGTATGAGGCCTTAAAGTTTCGAGTTTTGACCATAATTCTATAAAATCATCCAAAACATTGTTAAAAGGCTTTCTCTCTGGCCTTAGATTTTTAAGGCCTTTCTTTATCTCATACACACGGTTAAGATTAGATTCATTGCCAAAAACTTGTTTCAGCTCGTCCCAAAGCTCCTCAGGAGACTCTATGTGCCCATATGCACGAAGCATATGAGATTCGAGGAATTTTGTAAAATAACCAAGGCAGTGAGTTTATTTTGTTCCCATTTTCTGATCCGGTACATGAATCTGCTGGTTTCACATCCGATCTTATCACGAAATCCCAAAGACCTCGTATGCCAAGATTGGCCTTAGCAATCTTCATCCAAATAGAATAATTGTTTCCATTGAACGAGATTTTGGTGCTTATGGTCGAGTCCATGATGAGAGATCAGAGTAAACAAAGGGAAACAAAATAACAAAGAGAGATTTAAAAAAGATTTGACCGAAAACAACTTTTGAAAGAGAATAGATTTCAAAATAAACAAAATCGATCAAAAAAAATTTTCGAGACTCGATCACCGCTTTGATACCATGTAGAATTTGTAGAACAAAGATGAATCAGCAGAAGCAAGATAGAAAGACTAAGAGCGAGCGAAAGATCGAGAGAATTAGAGAGAATAAGATTAGAACTAATGGTGCCTATTTATACAAGTAGAAAAGGTGAAAAATAAGGACAATATAAGTACAAATGCAAGGCACAAGTTTAGATGTAACATGCATGAGTTGGAGTGGTCAACAAGGCATAGGGACCGTGGCGGTCATAAATAGGCTTGACCAGGTCGCAGGTCACCAGACACAAGACGCGGGATGCGAGATACGGCTCAAGATGTGTCTCGAGACACGGAGAAGAGCGGGACACGGCTCAGGATGCGGAGAAGAGCGGGACACGGGTCAGGATGCGGAGAAGAGCGAGACATGGCTCGGGACAGCTCAGGACGCAGAGAAGGGAGCGGGAGCGAGTTTTCTTCTTAACATTCATGAGCTTAATATCTGACAGTCTCGTGAACTCTATCTCCTTCTATGTCAAATGGTGCAAACGTGAAAGTAAAATAAACAAGGTAGAATGAACTGAAGTCTTATGGTGCAATGGTAATGAAAATGTGCTCTAGTTTGGTGTTTTTTCTATGGCTGCTTTTTTGTTTCATTTTAATGGTGATATGAATACTTTGAAGGTGATTACTCCTCACCCTCTTTGTCTTAACATTTATAACAAAATGCTTATACAAAATATGGCCATACATACATACTATTTTTAGGCCTTAATTTAGTATTTGTCAACACCTAATAACACTACTGGATTCATCAAAAGTGGGTTTCAGCCGTTTTTAACTCTGTTTTTGCAGGTTTTGTTCTTCTAATGTTTTCTTCAGGTCAACTGGGCTTCGTGGGCTGTGCAGGAGGTTGGACTGTGGGAGTTCTTGGCTTGTTCTTCTTTTCTTCATTTTCGTCCGGGCCTTTGTAAGCCCATGCCACTTCCTAAAGCATGTTTTTTCTTTGGTCAGGGTTTCTCTTCCTAATAGCCCATACCACATCGGCCAGCTTTATCTTCACCACTGGTTTCTCTCTTGCTTTAGCCATCGGTGTCTTTCTTGCTTCTTCTTCACCGTCGGTGTCTCTTTGGTTCTCCAACGAAGGCCATGACAACGGCAAGGGTGAGTCATCTTCAACACTCCCTCTCGAATCATTGGCGCTGGTGGTCAATTTTTGCTTCGACACCTAGATTTTATTCTTCTCTGGGCTCGCGGTAAGTCTTCTTGTTTCTCTTCCTCTATTGTTCTCAGCGGTTGAATCAGAGTTCAATTTCTCTTCTCTGACTTGTGCTATCCCTTTTGCTCCATGAGCTTCAGTGTGAATTTCAGCCTTTTGTTCCTCTTGGTTCTCCTTTGTGTTCGATAAGTTTCTAATACCTTCCACTTTTCCTTCCAGATTTGTTATCTTTGTTATAGATTCGTCTTCCATGCCATGTGTGTGACAGTCTCTAGATGTTTTCCTCATTTTGTTGCATAATCTATATAATTTCCCGGTTTCCTTTCCACCTTGAGTTGATAAGTAGCAGATGGAATCCCATTTCAATGTATAACCCTAAGCCACCATAGGTATATCAACCATAACTATACCTCTCTTATCCATAAATTTGCATTTGTTCCTTGTAAAGTGAACTTGATAACCATTCGTTGTCATTTATGCAATGCTGAGCATGTTTCCTCTTACTTTGGGAACTAAATAGACATCTCTAACGGTTTTCCTTCCTTGCTTTGTTTTGACAGTGATATTCCCTTTCCACACGATTATTAAAAGTTCTACATTATCCAATCGAATTGGAATTCTAAAACTCATGTCCATATAAGTAAAATTCTTGTCATTGTATATCATGTGGTTTGATGCACCGTTATCTATCAATCAAGTGTCATTGTCTAGTCTTTATTGTGTTTCTTGGTTTGCTGCGAACAATAGTTATTCGTTTTTTTCACCTTCTTGTATTTGATGTGAATATCGTTGTGTTGGCTAGAATTTTCTATGTCTACATTCCTTTGCTTGATGTCCCAATTTACCACATACAAAACATGGTCCTTTAGGCTTATGTTGCATTATTTGATCAGCATTGGCAGTCTTTTTCTTGTAGTAGCATTCATCCTCATTGTCGTTGTTCCTTTTGCACACACTACACCATTTTCTTGTGTTTGCTTTATGGTTCATTTTGGAAGCATTAGGTCTACTAGAATCACCGTAATTTCCAGCCCGTTGTTGCTGAAAACTTGTCTTAAGTGCTCCCTCTCCTCCACTTTTTTTTAGCTCATAACTCTTTGTTCTCGGTTTGGTAATGCGTTGATTAAATCTGAAACTGATAGAGTCCTTAGATCTTTGGTTTGCTCTATTACTTCAACTGAAGCCTTATAATCCTTTGGCAAATCTTCACAGTTTTTTTTTGCTTAAAAAGCATAGTTTAGGGGGTTTTATAGAGTTAATTTTATTTAAAACTATTTTTCAGCGTATTTTTTATCCAAAATAAAAAAATCGACAGTTCTTCATGAACCCTGCGCAATTACTCATCAACAACGATCGACTCGCACAAATAAGATTCACGTCACTAACCTCTCTCAGAAGCAAGTTCATGGTTTGGGAAATGGCTCAACACTGAGCGAGGTCCGTGGAACCGGTGAGGCGACTCAAAATATCTACCAATAGTCTACCATTTACTTTGATTTCTTTTCCTGATAAGAGATCGGTAGGTGAGAACGATTTCATCGACCATACAACAATAGTGTTGTCGTGGTAATTCCTCTCGATTTGAGTTTGTGATTTTGATGGCATCGATTTCCCTCACAGATGGCCAAGCTAACCAATGTTACTGCAATAATTGATCTCTCTTTCTCTCTTCTTTGTGAAATTTGGAGTTCATGTCGAATGGTTCATACTTCTCCTCCATATATATCTCGGCCGGGGAAAAACTTTCGGAAAACTGCAGAGATGAATCAAAAGAGGAAGAGGTAGATGAAGGTCAATTTCTTTTGATTTGGGTTTGCAGAAAACAAAATGATTTTGCCGACGATAATCTCCAAATGAATTCATGCAGCAGAGAATGTGATGTTGTCCTCCCTAATTGACTTTATTATGACTGAAGAGTCTCAAGTATTCTCTAGTGTTAGGTATTTGGGTTAGATCGGTTTTCCAAGAGGTATAAGCATTATTAATTAGTTCATTTCCTTTCATCCTAAAAATTTTCAAACTAATTACTGTGACTCGCTAACGTGCTTACAATAGGTAACAAGAAAAACAATAGGTTTTTGGATTTTTATGGTTGTAGTAGTAGATCTTGATTTGAGGTGAAACTTTTGTGGAGATTCAATGTTCTGTCCTCTGAGCAATGGTTTGTGATTTCATTTTGGTCGTTTTAGGGAGTGAAGAACATTGCTTGCGGAGAAGGTTATTCCTTTTAAATAGAATTTGTGTTTATGGTTTCATGTTATATTTGATCATAGAGTATTTTACCGAATTTAGGACAGTAAAATGTTTGGTTTTTGAGTTTTATTCATAGATGATGATATTACATGCATTAGGGTTCTTTGTTATAAAGAAAGTGTTTATGTTTGAATGATCATCGTCCTTCCCGATTGTTTTGCATTTGAAACCTTTCAGAAACTTAATGGAGTGATTAGTTTTCTTTCTCTAGAGAGTGAGTTGTTGGAAAAACCTTATTATACATTAGAACTAACCGTGTTTAGGTCTAATAGATACTACTTTTTTGTCCTAAGGTATGTTGAATTAAAGTTTGTGTATCCTTAAGTGTATTGGTATCACTAAGTGTTTTTTAATTTATTTAGTGGTCGATGGTGCACAAGTATATTTTTCTATATCAGCTGGATTTTTTAACATGAATTCATCAGGTTGTCCATGTAATAATAGATACATTGATGATGTGGGTTACATTTATCAGTGCTTGGCATATGTGCATGTCAGTACACAGTGCTTAAAACATGTTTTTGGCTTTCTGAAAATTGGTGTGATAAGTTTATGTAATAGTTCAACATCTTATGACGCTGTAAAAGGGATAACAAAATAATCTCCTTTCTGGGTAGCGCTGATTGTACTTGACCGAAAAATAATATAATAAATTATTTTACGAGTAATTTTTCGACGATGTTGGTCTATTTCAGTGGTTTTTTTTTATGTAACACATATGCAAAGCTAGAAACATATCTGATTTGATATTAGTTTGCTACTCTTTGCTTTGCACATATTTTCTTACAATATGGATTACTTTTTTGCTTCTCTTGAAACACAATATACTCTTGTAAGTTAAGACTGAAGAGCTCAACTGATAAAGTTCCCAAAACATGCGTGAAGACAAACACGAACTACCATCATCAAGCCAAACCCATATAGGTGGTGTGGTAGTGATCAGTGAAGTAGTGAAGAATAAACAAAAGTGAGTTTTGAGATGGTCGGAGTTGACAGCTATCTGGATCCTGACAATCTAAACTGTACAAAAATCATCACAGACATGATGAATTCATGAACATGAGGGTGCAAGCCAATAGTATGTATTGGTAAGAGAAAACATTACATATGCTGTGTGTTTGGCAGTATTTTTAGGCTAGGTTCTTGATATGAATGAGGAGTTTTGCGGCCTTGTCTACAATTCTGTTTGATTGATTATCTCTGATTTTATTGGGGTTGTTGGGTTAGAACATACGAATTTCAAAATTTTTGTGTTCTTGATTTTTGTTGTTGGGTAAAGTTTTCATTTCTGTGTCAAGCTTCACTAAAATGAGCTTATAATGTCTCGAGTTTTTTTATGTTTGAGTTATTTAGTTTGTATCAATCACATTTTATCTGTTTTTTCTATCGTTGGTTTGTAGTTCTTGGAGGAACTCATGCATGGAAAAGCCTCAAAAGTAAAGACTTCAACATTAATTGAGATGCAAATCTCTAATTTAGAGCAGAGTTGGGCTAAAGTTTCTCCTTTAAAGCAGAAGATTGTCATGTGGGATGATGAACCAGGTTTACATAGTGAAGTGAGAATTGTAAGTGATGATTTTACTCTTAAGTCTTCTAGGCAAAGACAAAATTACTTGTCTCCATGAGCCTCAACTCCACATGGATAAAACGATTCTGTGAACTGGTTTCAAAAAAATCCTGCATAAAGTTTGAAATTAGATTCATCAAAAACAGATGGTGATAATGGAAATCCAGAAAGGGTTCACAGCCAACCAACTCATGAAAGATTTCAAGGTTAACAGAAAGTATCATCTAGCAATAGTGTAACTGACACATCTATAATGCATTTCAATAATAGTAATAAGAAGATGAAACAAGATGGTATCCTCTGAGAATGTAATATCAAGTCCCCAAAACGTTCATAAGGATAAAAACGAATTACCATCATCAATCCAAACCTATATAAGTGTTGCAGAGAATTTGATGGAGTTGCAGGTTATTAGAGAATTCATTGCGAATGATCTGCTTTTAAATAGTTCAGAAGATGTATTTTTAATGGACATCGACGTAGTTCAGAAGATGTATTTATAATGGACATCGACATAATTTCATCCGGTATTTATTTCATAATCTGTAGAATAATTTGAATAATGTGAGAGAAGGGGTCAAGCAAAGCAAATGAAGCAACATAGATTTAGAGGATTTGGTAGAGGATTTGGTAGCTATAAGGGCATGGGAAATGGCAGGAATGTGAACTTCCTTATGTTTTTCTTTTTTACGTTTGATCGAAAATTATCTTCAGTTTTTGTGATCCTTCATACCATATTTACTTGGTTAAACTATGACACACCAATTTGTCACGTTGTTCGCCTGGTGGGTTAGCTTTGATGTTGCATTGTCCCTGTGATTCATGTAATGTGATTTATGTAATCGGAAGTTTTGCTTCTACTGTATGAACATTTTTTTCGATGAACAACATAAAATATAGTATTTAATGAGATTTTTGCATAGGTTTTCGAATATACACTTACGCTTAATGTAATTAATTCTATATTATATTTTTACAACATTATATTGCTTTATTTATGTAAATAAATGTAACAAAAACTTTAAATTCTTTATTACACCACAATTATATATAGTTATATATCAAATCGTGCATCATCGTTGTATATTAACATTAATTATTTTAACACATACAAAATTATGCATTAATATAAATTGTTTAAGATTATAAATTTCATGTTTTTATTAATTTTATGTATAAATTATTCAGATGTTTTGACCTTTCGAACAATTTTTTCTACACAGATTTATATAAACGATAACTTAAAAACAATAAAATATTTTGACAAAGTGAGTTCTCTAAACTCTGAATATTAACAATTGATCATGGAAGAATATTTGTAGTTGGAATATTCAATGTTGATCTATCTTTTCTTTAATTTTCTATTTCATATTCTTTTTTCTATAGAACAAATATGTCTTTTTCTAGAAAACTGTAGGGCTTAGACTTTTTATTGAATTTTCTTATTGAACTAAATCAATTCAATATCACCAATTAATTTTTCCTAGCGTTTTCGAATAAAAGAATATCACGAATAGTTTAACCAAGCATACATTTATAATATGATATCATACAATATTGTAAAATGTAACTTCACAATTTTATTTACTTGAATGTTTCATTGTGTGCAATTTTTTATTTACTTAGATAATCAAATTACATTTAAAATTACGAAAACAAAATCTCTTCAACTTACATAGAGTTGCATATTTTTGCAAATTAATATTATTATGATGTGTTACTTAACACAACTTAAGACACATATGGAGTTCAAGAATGGACGTAAACAGATTATGAATTTATGAATCTATTAGACCACATGCTAGACAACAATGAATTATAGGGAGATTTTTAAGAATTTAGTGGTAGCTAAATCATTTTCATGATAATCAATTACATTGACTTGGTTTTTTATTTCTCAATGAAATGGTAAATCATGTCAATATATTTTCTAATTAAACATTTAAAAACAATATGTTTCTCCATTATGTATATGGCCGATAACAATATGCACATGTTTAAGGAGAATACCGTTCACGAAAAAATCAGAGATCCTATTCATACAGTTCCAAAATACAAATTCATGGTACGTTCATATCAAACCTTGATTGAATTGATAGACTAGAAATAATATTTTTCTAGTAAGGAGTTGTTTCAATAACTCATTAATATATTTTTTGGCTATTTTGCTTATTTTATTTTTTTGGAAAATTATAGATGTTATCAGATTTCTAATGTAATAATCAAGTTTCCAACTTCCAACCTCTAGTATAAAAAATGAGATTTACTTATTAATAAATAAGTTTTTAATAATGTAATTCATTAATGTTATTTTTATTCAATAGTGTGATCCACTAACTTTAAAAACGTCAAAAAAGGAAATACTGTCGCAAAACTATCGATATGGGAGGGACTTGCAATGTAGCTTTAGACGAATATTAATAAGATGATTGTCAGGGAAATTGTCAATGTCGTCATAGGCCTTATTCCCAAAATGACTAACGGTATTTACAAAAAAAAAACACAATTTTAAATTTATATTAATTAATATTTATTACAATTTCATGTCGTAACGTGTTTTTTATTTTTAAATCTATGATTCTACAAAGATCTACATCATTCAAAATCTAAATACAATTATAAAATTCCAACTAAAATAAGTTTTCTAATGCAAAATACAAGCTACTCCAATAATACTTTTCATATCATAATCTAATTCTAAATAATTTTAAAAAAATTATACATATAAATATAGAATAAGCAAGTATTAAAAATATGTGTGGCCAAACATGCAATCACATTCTTCATTACATTCATTTTTTCTTATTTCTAAGATATATTTATATTATTTACAATTACCTTTATATTTTAGGGGTTTAGGATTTCCGATTTATATTATTCACAATTTGACCATTATATTTTAGATTTATATATTTTTATTCATAACATCATTATATTTTATTAAATATTTTTGTGATTTTATTTAAAAGGTTATTCGGAGGCTAAAAAACTCCAAACAAAATCATTAAAGTTTATTCCACTCTTGGATGTGGTTTGTGGGGATGTACTCGTAGTGGTTGAAAAATCATGGAAACCACGACGTGGTGTAAAAATTCATGTCCCACCTGTTGAAATGGGTGAAAATGAAGAAGATAGCCAAGGAAATGATATGCAAGTTACGTGTAAGGTTCTACACAAAGTCTTACATATACACATGAGGAAAAGTCCATGTTGGAGATGGCAAATTCTGCACATAGATCATACCATATAGAGGGATTAATCCAACCATCTTCTATGTCAAATACAATGTGAAATGAGGGTCAAAAGAAGAAATGTAAGAGCACATCTGTGGAGACTACTGGAGGAGCATAATGAGAATTTGGAGAGGTTGACATCGAGGCATGTAATACATCAAGCACCTTCAACTGAAGAGCGTATGGAGAATGTTACGATATCTATCAAGGCTATACCTGATTCGGTCCCTATGATTTATCTTTATTATGCATTGATTTATCTCGTAGCACTACAAAAGAATACATAGCTTACAACGGATGGGCCAACAGATCCGTCTGTTGATGAACATTTCCAACGGATTACAATGGATACCCCGAGAACATTCAATGGGATGTCATCCGTTGCAATCCGTTGAAACTGCCAATGGACGGACAACGGATCATGTCCATTGCTACTGTCCGTTAACACACCGTTAGAAAACAACAAAAATGGGCCAACGAACATCCGTTGCCTACTGTAACGGATGTCTGTTGGTATTCACAACGTAGGCTCGTTGAAAATGTTAATTTCGAGGACTCCCGTTGGAATATTTTCACGTGACTTTGCAACGGGCATCCGGTAATGATTCCAACGGATGTCCGTTGGAAAAAAACACTATTTAATGATCAAATATCACGCTACTTCAACCAGACGGGATAACGGATCCGTTCGTTGATACGAAATGGCAACGGATTGTAACGGATTTGTGAGCACTTTCAACGGGCACAAATCCGTTGGAATTCGTTGCAAATTTCAACGGAGGTTAAATGGATATTGTCTGTTGCCCCATCCGTTGCAATCCGTCGCAATTTTTAACGGAATGTTAATGGATTTATTTCGTTAGCCATTTTCGTTGGAAGTTCGTTAGAAGCCGTGGAAAAATATTTCAACGGGCATCCGTTGATAGTTGTAACGGATGCCCGTTACAAATGGCAACGGATGCCCATTGAAATTGTTAATTTCGAGGTTCACCGGTGGAAGTAAATTCACGTGAACTTGCAACGGGCATCCGTTGCACTTTCCAACAGATGTCCGTTGGAATTTGCACTATTTAGATCAAAACCAAAGATTGCATCAAACCATCAATAACAAACATATTTTCAACAAAATGTCATTTTCTTCAAATTGATATACATATAGATCGAGAGAGTGGATGTATAGAAGAAAAGATCCTATAACCGAAGAGATTACGCCATAATTCGTACACGGATTGGAGCAATTTACGAGTTTTGCATCGATGCAACCTTTATGTCAAGAACGCGGGACAATGTTATGCCCATGCAAAAGATGCAAAAACATAAAGTATCGAAGTTAAGAAATTGTTTGAAAACATCTTTATAACGTGGGTTTCGTTGAAAATTACGAAATTTGGTTTTTTCACGGTGAAAATTCTGGTCTTAGAGATATTGTGCAAGATACACAAGTAAAAAGAAATGAAGAAGTTATTTATGATGCATCAACGACCAGTCCATATGTGGAAATGGTTTCAGATGCTTTTCCTCGAGTTGTTAATGAACCAACGTATGAAGAGATGTCCAACATCGATGCACGTCGATTCTTCAACCTATTGGATTCGGCGAAACGGTCTATATATGATGGTTGTGGTTAAGGTCAGTCTCGCTTATCTTTATCTTCTAGATTTATGAGTATTAAAACATACTACAATGTGGCTGAAAATTTCATGGATTCATTTTGCAAAACAATGCATGAATATTTACCGAAAACTAATCAAGCTCCTAAGACATACTACGAAACAAAGAATGTGTTAAAAGATTTGGGAATGCCACATGAGAAAATTGATGTTTGTAGAAACAGTTGCATGTTATTTTGGGGAAATGATAAAGACTTGTTGGAATGCAAGTTTTGCGGTGCAAGCAGATTTCGACCTAAAAAACCATCTTCACGTAAATATGTACCATACAAGAAAATGTTATGTATGCCTGTAGCAAACAGGTTGAAAAGATTATTTGAATAAAAAACCGATGCGGCAATGAGATGGCACGCATAACACTCGACGATCGAACGTATAATGCAACATCCATCGGATGGTAAGGTTTGGAAAGATTTCAATGAAATATTTACTAAGTTCGCGTATGAAACGAGAAATGTTTTTCTTTGCCTCTGCACGGATGGTTTTAGTCCATATGGACAATCTAGAAGTCAATATTCTCTGTGGCCGGTGATTTTTTCTCCGTATAATTTGTCTCTCAAGATGTGTTTCAAAAGAGAGGTAATGTTTCTAACGTTGCTAATTCCAGGACCAGAACATCCGAAGAAAAGTTTCGATGACTTTTTGCAGTCCTTAATTCATGAATTAAGACATTTGTGAAACGAAGGAATTCTTGCTTATGATGTCAGTACGAAGCAAAATTTCACATTGAAAGTCGTCTTGTTGTGGACAATTAGCAATTTTCCTGCCTATGGAATGTTATCTGGATGGAGCACGCACAAAAGATTGGCATGTCCATATTGTATGGAGGATACAGATACATTTCGACTAGTACATGGTAAGAAACCATGTTGGTTTGATTGTCATAGAAGATTTCTTCCTCGTGGGCATGCTTTCAAGAAAGATAAAAACCATTTTCGGAAGAACGTGGTACAAATCGAAGAGGCACCGTGCATGCAAACCGGAACACAAATCCTTTACGAAAGAATGTACACAATGGGTGATTTACAAGAATCGGTAGAATGCGATGGAGATCATGGGCATCATAAACCAAAAGATCAAGGTGAATGGCATAACTGGTATAAACGTGGTATCTTTTGGGAACTACCATATTGGAAATCATTGATATTACGTCATAATTTAGATGTTATGCATATCGAAAAGAAATTTTTCGATAACATCATCAATACTATTTTGAATGTGGCGGGTAAACTAAGGATAATATACAATCAAGAAAATATTTGAAGTCAATATGCCGACGACTTGAGTTGGAATTAAGAGATGGAATGTTACATGTCCCAGTATTCAGATTGTCTGGTCCAGCGAAACGACATTATTAAAGTGGTTAAAAGAGGATGTTAAGTTTCCAGATGGATATGCATCGAACATTGCTCGGTGTGTGGATATTGGTGGTTCGAGGCTGATCGGGTTGAAAAGTCACAACTGTCACGTTTTCATGCAGCGACTCATTCTAATTGCATTTGTTGAGCTCTTACCATGGAATATTCACGATGTGCTATGCGGAATCAACATATTTTTCAGAGATATATGTTCAATGAATTTAAAAAGGGATGACTTGGATTTAATGAAAACAAAATCTCTGAAGTATTTTGTGCATTGGAAAAAGTTTTTCCGCCTTCATTCTTCGATGTCATGAAGCATTAGCCAATACATTTACCAGATGAGGCAATACTCGGTGGACCAGTTCAATTCAAATGGATGTATCCTTTCGAAAGGTTTTTCTTTCATTAAAAGAAAAAGCAAAAAACAAAGTAGCGGTCGAATGATCTATTGTCAAACAATACTTGCTGGAAGAAATCACATATTTCAGCACAATTTATTTCGAGTCGCATATTCAAACGAAAGAACAACGTGTAATGGATGATCACACAAACTATTTGTATCAATATAATCATAGTTTGGCACAATCCCTGAGATGTTTACACCGATTGGACGTACAAGAGGTAAAACCGAAGAATATTGGTTAACACCAGAGGAGTATAATCACGTCAACACATATATACTACTAAATTGTCAAGAGTTATTACCATTCGAAAGGTACTGGTACATATTATTCAATCTTTTAAATATATATGTATATATACAATTTTAACGTATTTCCATTATACAGGATATTTGATGAAGAAGTACTTGATACATATCCTCATCTAAATGAAAATGAACTCACATACATGAAAGTTCAACATTGTGGCTCGTGGTTGAGAGACTACGTAAGTACTCGTGTACACATCTATTAAAATTAATTGTATTTATTATAAAGTATTCATTTGTTTTTATTATACGTACAGGTGAAATGTTCTGACGAAAGACTTCCTACGTGGTTAATAGAATTGGCTAATGGTCCTGCACGAAATGTCATGTGTTGGCCAATCTTGTTTACTCGCGGCTACACGTTCCACACGTACGAACACGGAAAAAATAAAAGCACATACAATTATGGCGTTTGCGTTAATAGTGATATAGAGGGTGATAAATTCTACGGCATTTTGCACCAAATCATACAAGTGGAATATCTCGGTCTCGTTGGGTTGAAGGTGATGCTTTTTAAATGTCAGTGGTTCAACCCAACTATAGGACGTGGAATACGAGAACACCATCGGGGAGGAATTGACGTCAATCCGCACGACAATATGATAAGTATAATCCATTCATCACAATAGATCAAGCAGATCAAGTATGTTACGTGCAATATCCAACAACATTGAAATGTCAAAGAGAGGAGTGGTGGGTCGTAGTAAAGATCAAGCTACGAGGGATCATAAGCTCTGATGATAAAGAAGATCCATTGCAACCTGATCATCCGCAGCCGATTTGTTTAATTGATACAGATCGCAAGGAGATTCTCGCAATAACTGACATATATAGAGAACTCATACACGGTTATGAAGACGTTGAACTGGAATATGCTGAAGATGAAAACGGCGATGAATTCAATGAACAATCCAAGTAAGACTCGCCCATCGATGAATCTACTTAAGAAAAAATGTAAATACAATAATGTGTATGATGTGTAATGTACATGATGTGTAATAATATAGATGATGTGTAATCGAACAATCGAAATGTTAATACAATCGAAGAATATATAAACGATGTTTAATGTATTAGAAATTAGAATTATCTATTACCAACGGGCATCCGTTGGAAATATTAACGGATGCCCGTTGAAACACGAAATCGCTCCCGAAATTTAGAAAAAATTTCTAAGTTTTCCACATTTCTAATGGGCATCCGTTGTAACTTTCTAACGGACACCCGTTACAAAAATTCCAACAGGAATCCGTTGGAACCTGTAATGTTCGAAAAAATTCTAACGGACATCTGTTAAAATTGGCAACGGATGCCCGTTAGAACTTTTGTAACGGGCGTCCGTTAAAACTTTCCAACGGATGCCCGTTACAAAGTGTAATGATGTCTACCGTAGTCTGCAGAAATTCCAACGGGCATCCGTTGGAAATTGTAACGGATGCCCGTTGCAAAGGGATATGAGTCACCATTTCGCTGTCCGTTGCCTCGGGAACATGTATTTCCAACGGGCGTCCGTTGGAAATTGTAACGGATGCCCGTTGAAAAGGGAGACGAGCCTTCATTTCGCCGTCCTTTGCCTCGGAAACAAGCACTTCCGACGGAAATCCGTTGGAAAGACAGAACGTTGTGTCAATTAACTACATCCATTGAGATGACGTATTTTCCAACGGGCATCCGTTGGAATTTCCAATGGATGCCCTTGGAAATTTTTGTATATAAACCGTTGAACAGATTCATTTTCAACACAAATCAAAACCTCAAAATCCTCTCAAACTCTACATTTCATGCACAAACACATTTACAAACACTAGACAAAAAAATGAGGGCTAGAGGATTTATAGGATCGGGAGGAATGTTGGCTACATCTACAGGATCTCCTCCCCCGCCTCCACCACCACCATATCGTCCTCCTTCACTAATATCGGTACCGTCGATATTTGAAGAAGAGGACGATATGGTATATATCGATTCCTTGATCGATGATTTTGATGGGCGTCCTACTTTTCCGATTATCGATCCCGAACGTTCTGCCGGGACGTTATGGTAAAAAAAATCATTATTTGCATTTATATTATTTTAAGTTATAAATATTATCTAACTTTTTAATTTGATATTGCGGGTTTGACGAGGATGATATGATCAAACACACGAACAATGGCATTATCCAATGGTTCTTACAGGATCAATTATATTATTCTTAGCAAGTTACTCCAGAAGCCGTGCTCCAGCGATGGTGGTGCACTTTTATCGTAAGTTTTAAATTACATTTCATTTAAAATTATTAGTTATATAAATTTCATAAAACTAAAAATTATAAATTATTTTGCAGCACGCATACAGATGGCGGAGAAAGGATACAACGCACATCTACATAGCATGGGTGCACGACATGCAGGCTCGGATGCGCCTTATGATGAACAACGCCAAGCGCAACTACTACACCAAAAATCGCAAACCGATATGGGCAACGGACGAGGTCGTAAATCAAATGATTCGGCATTGGGAGTCCCCAGACTTCAAGGCCAAGAGCGAGAAGGCGAAAAAATTTTGGTACAGCGAGAAGGTTCCCAGAGATGGTCCACATCGCCATACTTCGGGATCAAAATCATTCCCGAAGAGAAAACACGATTTGGTAAATTTATTATTACTTCAATTTTTTTTAATATTTATATAATTATGTTTATTTTATATTACACATGCAACGGATAGTAACAGAACCGACTCTTCTTCAGCTGATATTGCAAACCCACGCCAAGAAGAAGTCGGTCGTCAGGGAAGAGGTCGACGAACCCGAACTCATCGATCCTACCGTGAAAGCTGTGACAGAGAAGATTACCCAGCAATCATATGCTTGTGGTTCGACTCCCGAACAGCTGAGTCCTTTACAAGAGGACAAAATTTATTTAGAGGTAAGAGAGTTTCACGCAACAACGACGGATCGAGGATCTCGAATCACAACTTCGAGAAACTCGAGCCCAAGTGGCGTGACAAAACTCCCAAATACAGAAGTTGGAAAGCGTCATTGAGTTGCTATCCGGCTAGGTGAGGGGATCAACGTCGCGGCAAGAAGCGGGTCTCGAATTAGATGCAACGCCGTCTAGAGGTGGTGGTGATCGCGGAGATGATATCGGCCCATCCGATCTAAATGAAATGTAATAGGATTAGTTTTAGTTGTAATGTTTTTGTAAACAATTTTAATATTTTAATTAAAAAATTTTCATTTTAAAAAATATTATTATTTTTTTAATTTTTTTAACC
This sequence comes from Gynandropsis gynandra, assembly GCA_036759665.1. Classification (NCBI taxonomy): domain Eukaryota; kingdom Viridiplantae; phylum Streptophyta; class Magnoliopsida; order Brassicales; family Cleomaceae; genus Gynandropsis; species Gynandropsis gynandra. The sequence continues at coordinate 30,699,796 of CM071865.1, forward strand.
AACTTTCCAACGGATGCCCATTGCAATTTATAACAGGCACCCGTTGGACGCTATTTTCCCACCAAAAGGTAACGGATGTCCATTTCCCTATCCCGCCAATTTGCAACGGACGTCTGTTGCTCATTCCCGCCAGTTTCCCACGGATGTCCATTGGAAATTTTAAAATCCCACTCATTTTTCCTGCCTGGATGGCAACGGACGTCCGTTAAAACTTTTTAACGGACATCTGTTACCATGTTTCAGCGGACGCCCGTTGCAAATTTGTGACGGGCATCCGTTATAAAATATTTCAACGGGAATCCATTAAAAAGTTTCAACGGCGTCGTCCGTTGGCTCTCCCGTTACACTTTTGCAATGGATATTATCCGTTGCAACTCCGTTGCGAACTGCAACGGATCTCGATTTGTAACGAGCGATTCCCAACGGGTACGAATTCCTTGTCTTCCATTAGAAAACGCCTATTTTTTGTAGTGTCGCTTTAGTCCATTTAAAATAAATAGAAAAACCATATTTATCACCTTTACTTGTAAAATGGTGAAACTACTAGGGATGCTTGAGAATCTTTTATTGTTGTGCTCACTAAAGATCTGTTTCATCATACTGTAGGAGAACAACGAGAATTTTTCTTCTAAAGAAGATAATGATATTCCAGTGCACCTCCAATTTCTAGGACTGTAGAGGAACTTAGACCAGCAACCTTAACACCCATCTTGGCAGCCATATTTTTGCTCTGTCAGGCCTAGCGCTGCTGCTGAGATATCTGGACCACCTGATAAACACCCAACTTGGCTGCCAACATTTCTCGCAAGGTACTATAATCTGATCCAGCTTGTAGACTAGGTCAGATATTTTGCTTAAATACCACAGCAAAACAAACAAAAAATATCAGTAATTTTTGGAAGTTTGTTTTCTGATTTTTCCAATAATTTTGCTACCTCTGCTTGATTCAATGCTTTTGGTCTGTGACATGATGTGATTTCTTATAATGCATGTGTTCGTTTTTTGCCTTCATGTTTGGGCAAAGGGATGCATGCAGGCTCCCATATTTTTGGACAAATGTGCTCTTCTACGTGAAACATTTAGATGAGTTTATTATCCATTTCCTGATTTTGTTTTGTGCTTTAAGTTTCACAATATTACTACGGTAAATAGATATTCTAGGAATTTTTCAAATGAGTGTCTTAAGTTTTGTTGTTTAGAATTCAGTACCTTGAAAATGATTGATGAACAACAGGTTTCAGCAAGACCTTTTGCAATCGGAAGAAGAGTTACTCGTAAAACGGTTTTCAAAAGTTGCTACCGAGAGAGTTGCAGAAAAACCAAAGAAGAAGATTAGCAAGATGAAGGTGCAAGGTCAATTGTATGTATATGTTACATCTTCTTGGTCAGGTTGCTCTTAACCAATTATTCTGATAGAAACTTATTATATTTTGCAGTATGATGTGATAAAACAGTATTGGATGCATCTACTTGCTATAGTATATCTTCTCTTAATCCATCATCAATAAAGCTTAAGAAATTCTGGGTGGCGTGCATTGAGGAAGATATTGTGACAATTGGTTCTTCTCTTTCACATCAGAGCTTGACATATGTGCATGTCAGTACACGGTACTTAAAACATGTTTTTGGCTTTCTGAAAATTGGTGTAACAAGTTTACGTAATAGTTCAACATCTTATGACGTTGTAAAAGGGATAACAAAATACTCTCCTTTCAAGGTAGCACTGATTATACTTGATCGAAAAAGAATATAATAAATTATCTTATGAGTAATTTTTCGACGATGTTGGTCTATTTCAGTGTTTTTTTTAAGTAACTTATATGAAAAGATAGAAACATATTTGATTCGATATTATGCTAGTTTGCTACTCTTTGCTTTGCACATATTTTCTTACAATATGGATTAATTTTTTGCTTCTCTTGAAACAGAATATACTCTTGTTAGTTAAGACTAAAGAGCTCAAGTGATCAAGTTCCCAAAACATGCGTGAAGACAAACTTGAACTACCATCATCAAGCCAAACCCATATAGGTGGTGTGGTAGTGATCAGTGAAGTAGTGAAGAATAAACAAAAGTAAGTTGTGAGATGGTCGGAGTATATCTGGATCCTGACAATCTAAACTGCACGAAAATCAGCACAGACATGATGAATTCATGAACATGATGGTGCAAGCCAACATATGTATTTGGAAGTATTTTGTAGGCTACGTTCTTGATATGAATGAAGAGTTTTGCGGCCTTGTCTACAATTCTATTTGATGGATTATCTCTGATTTTATTGGGGTTGTTGGGTTAGAATATACGAATTTCAAAATTTTTGTCTTCTTGATTTCTGTTGCTAGGTAAAGTTTTGATTTCCGTGTCAAGCTTCACTAAAATGAGCTTATAATGTCTCGAGTTTTTTTTATGTTTGAGTAAGTTAGTTTGTATCAGTCATATTTTATCTGTTTTTTCTATCGTTAATTTGCAGTTCTTGGAGGAATTCATGCATGGAAAAGCCTCAGAAGTAAAGACTTCAAGGTTAACTGAGATGCAAATCTCTAATTTAGAGTAGAGCTGGGCTAAAATTTTTCCTTTAAAGCAGAAGACTATCATGTGGGATGATGAACCAGGTTTACATAGTGAAGTGGGAATTGTAAGTGATGATTTTACTCTTAAGTCTTCTAGGCAGAGACAAAATGACTTGTCTCCATGAGCCTTGATCATCTCGTTTTCATACGTATTTCTTGCACGAGTTTAGAGATGTTTACGATATAGATGCGATGTTTACGTATGATTTTGTATCCGTTTTATTCGTTTTTGTGGTTTCATGTTCTTACAGGTTTTAATGCGTATTAGGTTCATTTTGGAGCTAAAGGACGTACACGAGACAAATTACCAACATCGAGGATCATCACGGAACAAACGGTACGAGAATCAGCGAGGAACAAGCAGAACCCGCGCGGGGTACACCCTTGCCCGCGCGGGGCATTTAGTTCGGCAATTGGTCCAGAAAAATTAGCACGAGTCAGGCAAGCCATCAGCACGCTCGGGGCTCCAACCCGCACGGGGCACACCCCAGCCCGAGCGGGCACTCCCTAGCCCGCGCGGGTAGGCTTTGTTTTCAGCACGAACACCGTGCACTGCGCCCGCGCGGGGCATACACTCAGCCCGCGCGGGTCGCATCTGTCACCTACAACACCAGATAAGTTAATTTTTCTTAAAGAAAAAAGGAACTTGTTGGTGACTTATACAAAAAAGGAAAACGACTTTAGAGAAGAGGAATAAGAGATATTTTGCTGGAGAAAGTAATGGAAACGTTTTCGGGCAAAATCGGTGGCTGCTGCAACAAAAGGAAAAGAACTGAACTGCCAAAAGGAAAAAAGAAGGAGAAAAGGAAAGAAAAGAAGAAGGAAAAGGAAGAACCGGAGCTAGGGGTCGAAGGAGTTCAGTTGGAGAGCTTCAGAGAGTTTCAGTTTTGAGTTTTGGATCGAAGAGAGAGAAGAGAGAGAGGATTGAAGAAGGAGATTCTTGCGAAGGAGACGTACAAGGAGCATTGGAGATCAATTCAAGACTTCGGTTTTGTTTTGTTTTCATGTTCCTTAGACTATCTATTTCAATTATGTTTGTTTACGGACGCATGAGCGAGTGGTTTCTTTTGTTCTAGGAGAAGGGATTAGCCCATGGCTATCCCAGAACCACTTTGATTTATCTTTGAACGCATCTTCTCGTTTTCGTTTATCTATTCTTTATCTAAGTGCTTCATTGACTTGTGTTTGTGATGGCCACGTAGATGCATGTTTTAGGAACTTAGGAGAAAGATTGAAAGGAGAATTCTAATTCCGGTTAATCAGGTCTAGAACAACCGAGGTTAGGCCACGATAGTAGTGTAGTAGCGGTTGAAGGTAAAACGGATGAATCACGGATCTTACGGGTTTAGTTCACAGTGTCAGCCACGAAAGTAGGGGATAACTTGACTAGATCACGTGTCTATGCCTTGAGAGAGGGTAGATATCATATTAGGATCGTCTACCTTAAATGACTTAATTGGGATTGCATGATTAGATAGGTTGATTGTTGGTTTCGGTAGTCTTGTGGTGAAACCGGATTCCTGGAATGTTTGTCTAATTGTTAGGAACTCGTTTGTTTATTTTTTTAGTATTTCATTCCCAAATTTCATATTCGTTCATTGCAAGTTTGATTCACAGTTTAAGTTTAGGTTGTGTTGCGTAGTCCCTGTGGGATCGACACCTAAAGTACTACACATGTGCCGTGTAATTGCGGGTAGTTTAGGTTAAATATTTGTTTAACTTTGATACACATCAAGCCTCAACTCCATTGTCATGGATAAAACGATTCCATGAACTGGTTTCAAAAAATCCTGCATAAAGTTTGAAGTTAGATTCATCAAAAAGAGATGGTGATAATGGAAATCCAGAAAGAATTCACGCTAACCAACTCGTGAAAGATTTCAAGGTTAACAGAAAAGATCATCTAGCAATGGTCTAATTGACACATCTATAATGCAGTTCGGGAATAGTAATAAGAAGATGAAACAAGATGGTATCCTCTCAGAATGTAATATCAAGTCCCCAAAACATTCCTGAGGATAAAAACCAATTACCATCATCAAGCCAAACCCATACAAGTGTTGCAGAGAAGTTGATGGAGTTGCAGGTTAATTTAGAGAACTTATTGCGAATGATATGCTTTTAAATAGTTTAGAAGATGTATTTGTAATGGACATCGACATAATTTCATCCGATGTTTATTTCATGATCTGTAGAATAATTTGAATAATGTGAGCCGAGGGGTCAAGCAAAGCAAATGAAGCAACATAGATTTGGAGGATTTGGTAGCTATAAGGGCATGGGAAATGGCAAGAATGTGAACTTCCTTATGTTTTTCTTTTTTACATTTGATCAAAGATTATCTTCAGTTTTTGTGATCCTTCAGACCATATCTACTTGGTTAAACTATGCCGATTTGTCAGGTTGTTCGCTTGGTGGGTTAACTTTGATATTGCATTGTCCCTGTGATTTATGTAATGTGATTTATGTAATCTGAAGTTTTGCTTCTACTATATGAACAATTTTTTCGATGAACAACATAAAATATAGTATTTAATGAGAGTTTTCCATAGATTTTCGAATATACACTTACGTTTAATGTAATTAATTCTGTATTATAATTTTATAATATTATATTGCTTTATTTGTGTAAATAAATGTAACAAACACTTTAGATTCTCTGTTATACCACAATTATATATAGTTATATATCAAATCGTGCATCATCGGCGTTATATTAACATTAATTATTTTAATTTATACAAAATTATGCATTAATATAAATTGCTTAAGATTATAAATTTCATGTTTTTATTAATTTTATGTATAAATTATTCAGATGTTTTGACCTTTCGAACAGTTTTTTCTACACAGATTTATACAAACAATATCTTAAAAACAATAAAAGATTACGACAAAGTGAGTTCTCTAAACTCTGAATATTAACAATTCATCATACAAGAATATTTGTAGTTGGAATATTCAATGTTGATCTATCTTTTGTTTAATTTTCTATTTCATATTTTATTTTCTATAGAACAATTATGTCTTTGTCTAGAAAATTGTAGGGCTTAGACTTTTTTATTGAATTTTATTATTCAACTAAATCAATTCAATATCACAAGTTAACTTTTCCTAGCGTTTTCGAATAAAATAATATCACGAATAGTTTAACCAAGCATACATTTATAATATGATATCATACAATATTGTAAAATGTAACTTCACAATTTTATTTACCTGAATGTTTCATTGTGTGCAATTGTTTATTTACTTAGATAATCAAACTACATTTTAAAATTACAAAAAAAAAATCTCTTCAACTTACATAGAGTTGCATATTTTTGCAAATTAACATTATTATGATGTGTAACTTAACACAATTTAACACACATCTGGAGTTCAAGAATGGACGTAAACAGATTATGAATTTATGAATCTATTAGACCACATGCTAGACAACAATGAATTGTAGGGAGATTTTTAAGAATTTAGTGGTAGCGAAATCATTTTCATGATAATCGTTTACATTGACTTGGTTTTTTATTTCTCAATGAAAAGGTAAATCATGTCAATATATTTTCTAATCAAACATTTTAAAAAAATATGTTTCTCCATATGTATATGACCGATAACAATATGCACATATTTTAAGGAGAACCATTCACGAAAAAATCAGAGATCATATTAATGCAGTTCCAAAATACAAATTCATGATACGTTCATATCGAACCTTGATTGGATTGATAGACTATAAATAATATTTTTCTATTAAGGAGTTGTTTCAATAACTCATTAATATATTTTTTTATCTACTTTGCTTATTTTTTTTCTTGGAAAATTGTAGATGTTATCGGATTTTTAATGCAATAATCAAGTTTCCAACTTCCAACCTCTAGTATAAAAAAAGAGATTTAGTTATTAATAAATAATTTTTTAATAATGTAATTCATTAATGTTATTTTTACTCAATAGTTTGATCCACTAACTTTAACAACGTCAAAAAAGGAAATATTATCGCAAAACTATCGATATGGGAGGGACTCGCAATGTAGCTTCAGACGAATATCGATAAGATGATTGTCAGGGAAATTGTCAATGTTTGTCATAGGTGATAACACGTAGAGTGTATCACTTTTAGGCTAGATATTCGTATCATTTTCGCATAAATTTCGTAGCAAGAGTTACAATTCTGATATGATTGTTCTTTATATACGCTCTTTTTTATTGGTTTTCAGGTTTTAAGGCGACAAGGCCTAAACGAGCGTAAAAAGGCAAATTCCTGAATCAAACCGCACATATTGAAGATATAATTCACTCGGAGCCAAATAAATACTGATAACTCTCGGATAGAGTATTAGAACGGAAAAATCCATTAGGTAAAATTCAAGCCACGGAACTTAATGGAACACCCGAGCATCGAGCAAAAAAGAGCTAAGGCATGAAATGAAGAGTGCCCGCTCGGGCACTGAGTCTACCCGGTCGGGCAAAAGCTACGGGGTTAATTACAACAATCTACATGACCCGGGCACGAAGACAATATGATCGGGTGATCATGCTCGCTCGGGCAACAGCACGGTACCCGCTTGGGCTGCATTTAATCCTGAAAATCCCCGAAAGTTTACACGACTCGGGCTAGTAGACCACGCGGTCGGGTGCTGATGCCCGATCGGGCTGGATGATGTACACGATCGGGCTGCCTTCAGCACGACCGGGTAAAATGGGTACCCGAGCGGGCCGCCTTTCTCGCAACAACCTACTTATAGAATTTGAATGAGCAAATTAGAAGAAGAGATCAGTTCCAGAGACGAGAGAGCGGCGGCTAGGGCAAGGAAAGGCTTGGAAATCATCAGGAAAGGCTCGGGAGACACTAGAGAAGGAGAGAAGCATCAATCAGTACATTGGTAACACGATAGGGAAGATCGAGGCATCGGATTTCCTAGGTTTTATCATGTTTAGGGTTGTGTTATCTCCATTGATAGTAAACTCCATGAGTGAGTAGATTCCCAACTATGGGCTAGGAATATCGGTTTTGCAATGGATGTACAAGTTATGCGTTAATGCTTAGATCTGTCGTATTTTTCTTGATATTCAGTTCTATAATCAACATCGTTAACGTTCATACTAGTGTTGCCCGCTCAGTAATATAGGAATTCGTGTTTTGCTGGAAGGTTAAAATATGAATCCGGAATTGTTGATTGTAGGTTAAGTTCGATTAATAAGAATGTGACCGGTCGGTTAATCGGCTTAGGAATTAGGATTGCGTGCGTAACACTACCGTAGTTACGAGTTAATCGCTGCTGGAAGATAGGATTGCACGTAATTATTGTTAGGAGGTTTAGGCTCGACAGAATAACTCCTCACTTTAGAGTATGAATTTCCCGTTGTCAAGATAGTTCGATAGGTTTATGATCTTTCGTCATTACATCCTTGCGATTCCCGGTATCCCAAAACCCGTAGTGTTCATAATCATCAAGTCTTCCACATCCTTTCTATCGCTGTCCTCGTTTAGTTTAGTGTTTTAGATATTTACACCAGTTCATCATCTATTTTACACCGTCTTAGTTTAGTGATATTCTTAGAACAGGTTGCATTAGTCTTTAGAGTTCGACCCTGGTACTACACGAACCGTATACTTGCGGTAGAGTGGTCTAGAAAATATTATTGCTTGAGTTTCCGCACATCAATAGGCGTTATTCCCAAAATGATTAACGGTATTTACAAAAAAAGCATAACTTAAAATTTTATATTAATTAACATTTATTACAATTTCATGTTGTAACGTGTTTTTGATTTTTAAATCTATGATTCTTGTGTTTTGACACTTTGGCCATCATGTTCTACAAAGATCTATATCAGTCAAAATCTAAATACAATCATAAATTCCAACTAAAATAAGTTTTCTAATGCAAAGTACAAGCTACTCCAATAATACTTTTTATATCATAATCTAATTCTAAATAATTTTAAAAAGTTATACAGATAATGATAGAATAAGCAATTATAAAAAATATGTGTGGCCAAACATGCAATCACATTCTTCATGACATTCAAGTTTCTTATTTCTAAGATATATTTATATTATTTACAATTACCTTTATATTTTTAGGGGTTTAGGATTTCCTATTTATATTATTCACAATTTGACCATTATATTTTAGATTTATATATTTTTATTCATAGCATCATTAATATTTTATTAAATAATTTTTGTGATTTTATCCTTTTTTAAAGGTTATTCGGAGGCTGAAAAACTCCAAACAAACTCTTCCACTCTTGGATGTGGTTTGTGGGGATGTATTCGTAGTGGTTGGAAAATCATGGCAACCACGACGTTGTGTAAACAATCATGTTCCACCTGTTGAAATGGGTGAAATGAAGAAGATATCCAAGGAAATGATATGCAGGTTACGTGTAAGCTTCTACACAAAGTCTTACATATACACATGAAGAAAAGTCCATGTTGGAGATGGCAAATTCTGCACATAGATCAGACCATATAGAGGGATTAATCCAACCATCTTCTATGTCAAATACAATGTGAGATGAGGGTCAAGAGAAGAAACGTAAGAGCACATCTGTGGAGACTACAATATAACGCATTGTGGTAATAATGGAGGAGCATAATGAGAATTTGGAGAGGTTGACATCGAGACATGTAATACATCAAGCACCTTCAACTCAAAAGTGTATGGAGAATTTTACGGCTGCTATCAAGGCTATACCTGATTTGGTCCCTGTGATTCCTCTTTATTGTGCATCGATTTATCTCATAGCACTACAAAAAAACACGTAGTTTGCAACTGACAGGTCCACGGATCCGTTGGTTGATGAACATTTCCAACGGATTACAATGGATACCCCAAGAACATTCAAAGAGATGTCATCTGTTGCAATCTGGTTAAACTGCCAACGGACGGGGAACAGATCATGCCCATTGCTACCGTTCATTAACACACCGTTAGAAACCAACAAAAATGGGCCAACGAACATCAGTTGTCTACTATAACGGATGTACATTGGTATTGACAAAAGAGGCACGTTGAAAGTGTTAATTTCGAGGACTGATGTTGGAATATTTTCACGTGACTTTGCGACGGACATCCGTTAATGATTGCAACGGATGTCCGTTGGAAAAAACACTATTTAATGATCAAATATCAAAGTTTTAAGCATCAAACCGTCACAAACAAATATATTTTCAACAAAATTTCGTCTTCTTCAAATAGAGATATATATAGATCGAGAGAGTGGATATATAAAAGAAAAGATCCTATAACCGAAGAAGTTACGCAATAATTCTTACACGGATTGGAGCAATTCATGAGTTTTGAGTCAATGCAACCTTTGTGTCAAGAACGTGGGACAATGTTATGTCCATGCAAAAGATGCAAAAATATGATGTATCGAGTCAAAAAATTGTTTGCAAACATCTTTACAAGGTGGGTTTTGTAGAGAATTATGAAATTTGGTTATGCAAGAAGAAAAAGTATAAAGAAATGAAGAAGTTATTTATGAAGCATCAACAACCAATCCATATGTGGAAATGGTGTCAGATGCTTTTCCTGGAGTTGTTGAACAACCGCATCAAGAGCTGTCGAACATCGAGGCAAGTCGATTTTTTAACCTATTGGATTCGGTGAAATAATCTATATATGTAGGTTGTCGTGAAATTCAGTCTTGTTTATCTTTGTCATCGAGATTGATGAGTATAAAAACAGACCACAATGTTGCTGAAAATTGCATGGATTCATTTTGCAAAACTATGCATGAATATTTACTAGAAATAATCAAGTTTTTGAGATATACTACGAAACAAAGAATGTTTTAAAAGATTTGAGAATGTCACATAATAAAATTGATGTTTGTAGAAACAGTTGCATGTTGTTTTGGGAAAATGATAAAGACGTGTTGGAATGAAAATTTTGCGGTGCAAGTAGATTTTGTCCAATAAAACCATCTTCACGTAAATATGTACCGTACAAAAAATGTTATATGCTTTTAACAAACAGGTTGAGAAGGTTATTTGAAATAAAAAAACCGTTGCAACAATGAGATGGCATACAAAACACTCGACGGGTGAAGGGATAATGCAACATCCACCAGATGGTAAGACTTGGAAAGATTTCAATGAAATATTTCTCGAGTTCGCGTATGAGACGAGAAATGTTTATCTTTGTCTTTGCACTGATGGTTTTAGTCCATATGGACAATCTGGAAGTCAATATTCTCTATGGTCAATGATTTTGTCTCCTTATAATTTACCTCCCGATATTAATTTGAAAAGAGAAGTAATGTTTCAGACGTTGCTCATTCCAAGACCAGAACATCCGAAGAAAATTTTCGATGTCTTTTTGTAGTAACATGTCATATTGAAAGCGGTCTTGTTGTGGACAATTAGTGATTTTCTTGCCGATAGAATGTTATCTGGATGGAGCACGCACGGGAGATTAGCATGTCCATATTATAAGGAGGATATATATTAATTTCGACTAGTACATGGTAAGAAATCATGTTAGTTTGATTGTCATAGAAGTTTTCTTCCTCGTTGACATGCTTTCGAAAAGATAAAAATATTTTTGAAAGAACATGGTAGAAAAAGAAGAGGCACCATGTATGTAAACCGGAACACAAATCCTTTATGAAAGATTGAACAGAATGGGCGATTTACAAGAATCGATAGAATACTGTGGAAATCGTGGGCATCGTAAACCAAAAGGCCAAGGTGAATGGTATAACTGGTATAAATGTAGTATCTTTTAGGAACTACCATATTGGAAATCATTGATATTACGTCATAATTTAGATATTATGCATATCGAAAAGAACTTTTTCGATGACATCATCAATACTATTTTGAATGTGGCGGAGAAAACGAAGGATAATATACAATCAAGAAAAGATCTGAAAACAATATATTGAAGATCTGAGTTGGAATTATAGATTGAAGGGCACCTATCCCAGTACTCAGATTGTCTAGGCTGGCCAAAACCGCATTATTAAAGTGGTTAAAAGAAGATATTAAGTTTTCAGATAGATATGCATCAAACATTTCTCGGTGTGTGGATATTGTTGGTTTGAGGCTGATCAGGTTGAAAAGTCACGATTGTCACGTCTTCATGCAGCGACTCATTCCAATTGCATTTGTTGAGCTCTTACCATGGAATGTTCATGATGTGCTATGTGGCATTAGTATATTTTTTAGAGATATATTGTCAAGAAATTTAAAAAGGGATGACATGGAATTAATGAAAAATAATATCTATGAAGTATTATGTTCATTTGAAAAAGTTTTTCCATCCAGATAACATTCAAAAAGTTTCTTTGACGTGCGTGCTCCATCCAGATAACATTCCATAGGCAAGAAAATCACTAATTGTCCACAACAAGACCGCTTTCAATATGAAATGTTACTACAAAAAGACATCGAAAATTTTCTTCGGATGTTCTGGTCTTGGAATGAGCAACGTCTGAAACATTACTTCTCTTTTCAAACACATATCGGGAGGTAAATTATAAGGAGACATAATCACTGACCATAGAGAATATTGACTTCCAGGTTGTCCATATGGACTAAAACCATCAGTGCAAAGACAAAGATAAACATTTCTCGTCTCATACGCGAACTCGAGAAATATTTCATTGAAATCTTCTCAAGTCTTACCATCTGATGGATGTTGCATTATCCCTTCACCCGTCGAGTGTTTTGTGTGCCATCTCATTGCTGCAACGGTTTTTTTATTTCAAATAACCTTCTCAACCTGTTTGTTAAAAGCATATAACATTTTTTGTACGGTACATATTTACGTGAAGATGGTTTCTTTGGACAAAATCTGCTTGCACCGCAAAATTTTCATTCCAACACGTCTTTATCATTTTCCCAAAACAACATGCAACTGTTTCTACAAACATCAATTTTATTATGTGACATTCTCAAATCTTTTAAAACATTCTTTGTTTCGTAGTATATCTCAAAAACTTGATTATTTCTAGTAAATATTCATGCATAGTTTTGCAAAATGAATCCATGCAATTTTCAGCAACATTGTGGTCTGTTTTTATACTCATCAATCTCGATGACAAAGATAAACAAGACTGAATTTCACGACAACCTACATATATAGATTATTTCACCGAATCCAATAGGTTAAAAAATTGACTTGCCTCGATGTTCGACATCTCTTGATGCGGTTGTTCAACAACTCCAGGAAAAGCATCTGACACCATTTCTACATATGGATTGATTGTTGATGCTTCATAAATAACTTCTTCATTTCTTTATACTTTTGCTTCTTGCATAACCAAATTTCATAATTCTCTGCAAAACCCACCTTGTAAAGATGTTTGCAAACAAATTCTTGACTCGATACATCATATTTTTGCATCTTTTGCATGGACATAACATTGTCCCACGTTCTTGACACAAAGGTTGCATTGACTCAAAACTCATGAATTGCTCCAATCCGTGTAAGAATTATTGCGTAACTTCTTCGGTTATAGGATCTTTTCTTTTATATATTCACTCTCTCGATCTATATATATCTCTATTTGAAGAAGACGAAATTTTGTTGAAAATATATTTGTTTGTGACGGTTTGATGCTTGAAGGCCAAGAAACGTCGATACAGCGAAAAGGTTCCCCGAAATGGTCTGCATCGCCATACTTCGGGATCAAAATCATTCCCGAAAAGAAAGAAAGAATTGGTATATTTATGTTATATAATAGATGCAAAAAATAAGAAGAGAACCGACTCTTCTTGAGCTGATTGTAGAAACACACGCCAAGAAGAAATCGGTCGTTGGGGAAGAGGACGACGAACCTGAACTCGTCGATCCTGGAGTGGAACGGACTGTGAAAGCTGTGACGGATAAGATCACACGGCAATCACAAGCTTGCGGTTCAACTTTCAACGAGCTCAGTCCTTTACAATAAGACAAAATTTATTCGAAGGCAAAAAAAAGATTGTTTGTAATTCATTAGTAAATAAAATATTTTCCACGATTCTAACTCTAACTTTTTTATTTTTTAGTCGATTAGATCGTATAAGGGTTGTCTGTACGGTCTCGATTTACTTCAAAAGGATATCGTCGAGGTCGCCACGACGGTACCCCCATGGTACAAGAGAGTTATACGCAAGAACGACGTATCGAGCATCTCGAAACACGACTTCGAGAAACTCAACAACATATGCGACACATGGAGAGCGTTATAGATTTGTTAACCGGTCAGGCGTATCAACCGCAACACTAGACGGGGGAAAAACGCCACGTCAAGACCCGGTTATCGATTCGGATGTAACGCCTTCTTCACGAGGTGCTGGCGACCACAGGGATGAATTTGGCGCCACAAATTTAGATGATATGTAATAGAAATTATGTTTTTATTTTTTGTAAGAACTATTTTTAATTAATTAAGGTTTTTTAAAATTATTTTTATTTTTGTTTATTTTTTATATTGTTTCATAAAAATCCCTACGGATGCCCATTGACAATTTTAAAAAAATTGTAATGGGTATCCGTTGGAATCCAAAATTCCGGCCATTTTGCAACGGACTTCCATTTCCATTTCCCGCCATCCGGCCAACGGGCATCTGTTGCAGTTTTGTAACGGTCATCCATTGCATTGACTGTGGTGGGCATCCGTTGCGATTTTGTAACGGGCATCTGTTGTAGACATTGTAACGGTCATCCTTTACAATGTTCCAACAGAGTTTTTCTTTACCCGTTCGTTGGAATTTTCCAGCGGATAATATTCAGTGAAATCCTTTTGGGAATCGCAATGGATCTTGATTTGCAACAAGCGATTCCCAACGGCTCTCGATCTGTTATCGTCCGTTGGGAATCGCTCATTGCAACGGAAATTTGGCGATTTCCAACGGATATATCCGCTGAAAATCGCTTTTTTTGTAGTGTAGCGACAAACGACACTATGCGATGTGTATTGAAATACAAAAGAATAGAAAAGTCCTCTTTACTAGTCTATTAGGATTTGATGTGTTTTTTTATGTTTAAGCCATTTGGTTTTGCTTATGAGTTTGAACTTTGGATTTACTTTTGGAATTTTAATGTATTTCACTTTAAGACGTTTATTATATTCCACTTTTAGATTTACGTATGGAAATTGAATGTATCTTGGGAAGAAGGAAATGATGATTTTCAGGAAATTGTAGAAATCATTAATGGAGATAATTAAGCACTTAATCCGTTTGTTGGCATAAATCCCATGAGATATTGTTTAAAGAAAAATTAGAACCGACCAGAGCGAGGACTACGGGTTATGCATCAACTAATGTATGAGAGTGATGAACAATGTATTCATTTTTTACGCATGAGAAAATCTATGTTTCATAGGTTTTCGAGGAAACTAAAGGAGTTTGGACTCTAAGAATTTCATAAAGTGAGTGATGAGGTGGCTTTGGGCATGACTTTGACAGTATTGGGACATAACATATCGCAGAGAGTTGTAGTAGTGGACTTTTAGATAGGGATGGGCATTTCGGGTTATCCGGACCGATCCAACCCGAATAACCCAACCCATGAGATGTATGAGTTTTATAATAAAACCATATGGTTTCAATATCAAAAACCCAAATGGATTCGGGTCGATCTGGGTTCGGGTTTGAGATAATCTGAGGAACCCGACAACCCAAAAAAAGAAACAAAAACCTAAACAAACCCTAGCCCTAAATCGTGAGTCGTGACACAGCTCCCTCTCCCTCTCACTCACACGTTTAAAACCTGAATTATCCATTTAAACCCCTAATTACCCGTACTTAAATAACTAAAAAAACCCGAAGAACCCGAATTACTAGAAATATATAAATAACCCAAATACAATTCGGGTTTTTTGGGTTCAACGTTTCAAAACCCGAACAACTCGAACCCGGATCGAAACCCAAGGAACCCATCCCGAAAACCAAATGGGCTTTTTTGTTCAATTTTTATAACCCGGGGAACCCGAATCCAGACCGAACCCGAGAAACCCGTCCCGAAACCCGGATTGTCCACCCCTACTTTTAGGTTTCTTAGTTGACCGTGACAAATAAGTTTGATGAAGTATTTACTATACTATGTCGACTGCATGCGGATAATAATTCATGAAAGCAAGAATACTTTGTTGAGATATCTCCGATTATTCGAGACAATAGAAGATATTTTCCATATTTTCGGGATTGTATTAGAGCATTGGATGGAACTCATATTCATGTACTCGATAGTGGCAAAGACATATCACATATTGGAATCGTAAAGAATATACATCATTGAACATCTTGGTGTGCACACGATACGAAAATACTAACAGAGTGTGCACAACATGATGAGTTTTCCTGATTCAGAATAATATTTTTTAGTAGACTCTGGCTATGCTAATCGGAAAGATTTTATGGCTCCTTACCAAGGTGAGACATACCACCCTAATCAATTTTTTGGACATCGACCAAGGACTATGCTTAAGATAGTTAATAAGAGACGTTATTCACTACGTTCAGTTATCGAGAGAACGTTTGGATTTTAGAAATGTAAATGGAAAATTTTGAAAGGTCCCTCTCGCTATAGTATAAAAATAAAGAAAATATTGTTACGGCTACCATGCCACTTAATAATTTCATTCTAGATTCTAGTGAAGAAGATATTGATATTGATTTTAATGTTGCTGAGACTATTGAGAATTACGCACTATAATCCATTGGAAACAATTTCAATCACCTGATGATATTGCGATAGATAGATTTTATGATGCAATAGTTGATGTTTATATGGCAAACGTTACAGATAGAATAGCACGAGAAATATGGGATTCGAAACGCTAATGCTAGAGACATTATTTTATTTTATGGTTTATATGTACTCGAAACGTTTTTTAGATATTATGTTTTACTGTTTATATGTATTCAAAATTGAAATACTTGTAGAAGACAACTTAGCAGATAATCGAATCTTAAAGATCAATTATATAAAGCAGTACTCGTTTATTTACTTGTCAATCTTTAAGTACACTTGTCAGCCTTTACAATGTACCAAAGATCTCCACGGATAACTCCCCTTGAGTTAGACGTAAATACAACCTCTATTGTTTTACTCCACTCAGTATAATATCTATCTAAGTACACTTAAAACATTAGAACTCTCATTCTCTCTGTTTTTCGTACTTCTCAGATATCACCCAGATCCGTTGACCCTCTTTTTCTATTTAGGTTAACTTATCTATCTTCCACCGGTTCTTCAGCCACATCATCTTGCTATTTTACTTCAGCATCCGCCAGATCCAAACTTGACTCCATTGATTTTACTTCAGCATTGACTCCACCAGATCCAACTTGACTCCACCCTCTTCTCCTTGATCTTCTCATTGACTTCCTTCAATCTCTCCTCATTTGAATTTCTGCTCCTTAAATGTCTCAACTACCTGAATTAACAAATATACTCTACGGTCCTATTTTTATTGCATTAACAATCTCCCCCTTTGAATTCTTATAACAGAAACATACTTCAATCAATCACATAGAATTTAAAACAATGCAATAAAATCATTCAAGCACAAAGCAACTACTACATAAGATCAAGCCACACAAATAGATTCACACATATATGTTCAGAGCATAATAAGTTCAAGCACGGAGTAAAGAATTAAGTACACTTAACATAAGCATTGTCTTTAAGTGCACTTAAAAAATGAAAAATGCGTAGGAACACATTAGTTCCTCTGTCTCTTTCATTTGCTTTTTCCTGTGACCGGTTCCTCACGAACCTCCTCAACCTCGTCCTCCTCCTGCATTTCTCCCCCTGTTTATGTGATAAGAGCAAAACAAGATCAGATACACAAGTATAATAGCCAATACACAAGAACATATAAGTGCACTTGATTACTCTGGAATCGTATCAGTAGCCCATTAACAGACTTCAGGGCTGCATCCAGAGTCTGCTTTAGCTCAGTGAGCTCTTGAACCATACTGTTTCTTGAAGTTCCTTCAGCAGATGAAGAGGGCATCTTGGCCATATACCTCTTTTCCAAAATGATCCATGGGGGTATATTTTCTCGCATCTCATCTTTGCCAACAATATTAGAAACTTGTTGACTCAAGATGTTACGAATCAGGCACAGAAACAGAAGAATGAACTTCGTGGAATTGGATAAACCAAGTCCCACAATATAGTCCAGGAACACCTTTCCAAAGTTAATTTGGATGTCATTCTTCAGGCAATACAGTAAGATGGATGTATCTTGCCTAAGCCCATCAAATTTTTTTTTCGGCACCCAGTTAGTGCGAGAAATCTTGTTGAGTAGGGCGTATTCCCACTGAAGTTTGGAATTAGGAATCTGACCAGGCCACGTAACTAGTTTACCGTCTGTCAGTTCCTTAGTGACAGTGTCCATATCCAAGTCGACTTGAAGTTCATTTGTGCGTGTCACAGACACATGTGGGATGCAAAAAACTCGTTGATAACCTCAGCACTAAATTTTACAACATGACCACGACCATACGTGGTACCAAACAAGACTGAACCTGAATCTTCAATCTCGGGAACCAAATTTGCATAGAATTCATAAATAAGTTCCTTACACACATGAATCATGCTAGTGACTGTGTGTGTTAGCTTGCGGTTCACTAAGATTTCCCAAATGGAGAGATGCCTAAACTGATTAACGCTCAGACCTCGTTTAGAGAAAATTTCCCTTTCCATAAGTGTTTTAAGCCTAGCGACGTACGACTCCTTGTACAATTTGTGTGAATAGGTCTGGGATAAAGAGAAAGGAGTACCTCTTCATGAAGATGCAGAAGTTTGGTTATTTGTAGCAGAGACCGGTCTTTGAGCAGCTACCGGCGTTGTCTGAACATTTGATGAAGCATCACTCGGTGGTGGGGCCGAGGTGTTCTGTGTTTCTCTCGGAGGGGTCAAAGATTGCGAAGCTTCCCTTTATGGGTTTGAAGTTTGTTGTGATTCAGTTTGTGGGGTCGACGTAGAAAGGACCCTTGGTAGACTATCAGGGTATGTTTGAAGATGCACCATGGACGTTGCATTTGGTCGTCGATTTTCACTTTTGTTTGGAGCAAAATACTTGGTCGCCAGAACTTTGTATCTTCGTCCATTGACACGCGATGGGTTCTGCGTGAACACCAAGTCTCCCATTCGTACCTCCTGGTTGTCAAGAAGGAGAGTATCATCTGCATTTAGACTGAATTTTGTGCTTCGTGTCTCCATTGACGTTGAAGGTAGTATCTGCAAAGGAAAAAATTGTTTCTCGTTCTCTCGGAGATGTGGGTTAGGGTTTCAGAATTTTAAGCAACAAATAAAATGCATCAGTTGAAAGAGAGTTAAGTGCAGTTGCAGCGAAAAAAATAGGGATTTTGAAAAAATTTGAAGTAACTGCACTAGTCAAATCAGCCCACAAACTATCCCATCAAATTTAAAGTTTAAAAAAAACTGCCAAGTTTCTCTGAAGAAACACTCAAGTGCTAATATCACTCGTCAGATCAATGTATAAACCCTAGCCATAAAACATGATAGAAAGAACCAAAGCAAAATCAGACCATTAAGAATTAGTCAAGAACTGCAAACGGCTGATTGTTTAAGTACACTTACTGAATATTGTTCTCCACATAAAAACAAACTGCAGCATTGCATTAGTTCTTATTATTTTTTATTTTCTTCTTATCCTTTTTTTTATTTTTAAACACTCATTCACAGCTTCTAGGACGTTGTGTAGATATCCTTTTGTTCATATAACAAGCTCCTTGATTACCCTTTTTAGGTATACTCTTATGCAAGCATAAAGGAGTATGTAAGCTCAATTTTAGCTTTATATCATAGGACGTTATAACTGAAACTGAATATCTCCCAACTTAGACCCGAGCATATACCCATGACAAACTATTCTTATCTCAGCATAGAAACAAGCATAAAAGTTGTCAGAGGAGTAAGCGAGAAATTTAAGTGCACTTGGGTCACCAGATAGAGAACTTATACCTTGCAAAACTCTAATAGTGTTCAAAACACAGAACAATGAGCAATTAAGTGTACTTAAATAAAGCAGACATCTCAGTAATCTCCCTTTTCTACGTAAGATAATCAAATACTCCGAAAATAAATCTACCTATGTAATACGCAAGGGACAATCAAAGCTCACAGACACCAAGTGATTTTCTCAGAGAAACAAACCGATTTAAATCCAGGGGTTTTGTGAAGATATCTGCAAGCTGACGTTCCGTAGGCACATACTCCACTTTCATTTTTCGATATATCTATTGCACTTGTATTATCACACCATGCAGTAAAAGTTCTGGATTTCATACCGTAGTCCATAAGCATTTGATTCATCCGTAAGAGTTGAGTACAACAGCTTCCCAAAGCAATGTATTCAGCTTCAGCAGTAGATAAAGATGTGGAATTTTGCTTTTTACTGTGCCAGGATACTAAATTGTTTCCAAGAAAGAAACAACCACCAGACGTGCTTTTTCGATCATCCGCATTGCCTCCCCAATCAGCGTCACTGAAACCAGCAAGTTCATAGTTAGTATCTTTGGAATATAATACGTCATACTCTGTTGTACCTTTGACATGTTTTATTATTCGTTTCATGTGTTTTTTTGCATAATCAGATCCATTTATCCTTGGATACCATTTTTCCAATACGATGCTTTTGTAGATTCCATCGCAACCTTATAAAATATATTAATCAAAATAATAAAATAAAAAATCGATGAAAATCACATATGTCTCACTACTTAAACTCATCTAGAAGCTTCACTGTCACGTCCATCTCCTTCGGTCTTATGACACAAACCTATATCGATCAGGATTCTAACTCTTAAAAATAATCAAAACCTATAATTAGAAATAGAAGACAAATGTGTTGCACACGTAACTGACGAGTGAGAAGAAGAGTACAAATTTGAGATTAAAAAAGATAATAATACATGAAATAAGAGAGGCTGAATTTGAACTGAGGGCAATGAGATTCGTAAAGGGAAAAAGGTAAGGAAATCAAACGGATCAGTCTAAACCATCATAATCCCGTAAGTAACGGGTCGACCCGGTCATAAATATTAATGGGTCTTCTACTTGCAGTGGGATAAAGAAGACTTCCAATCATGCTTCTATACAGTTTAACTTCAACATCTTCACCATCTGCGTCTTTTGTCAGCTTTGTTGTTGTTGACATGGGATTACTTGCTGACTTACTATGATCTAGTTCGAACCTTTTCACCAGATTTTTGGCATATTTACTCTGAGAAATAAATATTCCATCGTCGAGTTGTTTCACTTGTAAACCAAGAAATTAACTGAGTTCACCAAACATACTCATTTCAAACTCCCGCTTCATAGTCTGTACAAACCAGTTTACTTTCTCCTGCGATTTAGAACCAGACACAATGTCATCAACTTAAATCTGCACAACCAGCAAATTTCCATCAGAATCATGGATAAACAAGGTTTTATCAACTCCCCCTCTTTCGTAGCACTTCTGAATGAGGAAGCTTGTAAGTTTTTCATACCAAGCACGGAGTGCTTGCTTTAACCCATATAGGGCTTTCTTTATTTTGTAGACATGCTCTGGATAATGTGGATCCTCAAAACCTTTCGGTTGTTCCACATAAACCTCCTCTTGAAGTATCCCATTTAGAAATGCACTTTTCACGTCCATCTTAAAAACCTTGAAACCAAAGAAACAAGCACCACCAAGCAGTAGACGAATTGATTCTAATCTAGCCACAGGAGCAAAAGCTTCATCAAAATCAACTCCTTCTACTTGCGTATACCCTTGTGCTACTAATCTTACTTTATTTCGGTCAATCTCACCTTGTTCGTTTGTTTTGTTCTTAAACACCCATTTCATGCCAATCACATTCAAGTTCATTGGTCGATGAACTAAAATCCAAAAATCATTTCGAACAAACTGTTCTAACTCCTCGTGCATGGCCTTTATCCATGATTCATCATCTAACGCATCACGAACACACTTAGATTCCATTTGCGAAGTAAATCATGCAAACTTTACCATATCATGATAATTTACTCGTAGTTTGTTACGTGTACGTCTTCCATCCTCGATGTTGCCAATCACATCTTCTATTGAGTGATTCTTATGCACCATTGTTTGCTCCATGTTGGTTCGAGAATTTTCATGTTCAGAGATATCTCCATCTGTTTCACATTCAACCACTTGTTGAATAGTAGGTACACTTAAATGTTCATGAGCTGAATATCACTATTCTTGTATTGTTTCTGAAGAAAAAGGAAAAATGATACTATCAGTTAAGTGATCCTCATCAAAACAGCATTTACAGATTCAATAACCTTCCTTGTGCGCAAATTGAAAATTCGAAACGCAGTTGTGTTATTGCCATAACCAAGAAAGATTCCCTCATCCCTTTTAGCATCGAACTTACCCAAGCATTCTCTATCGTTCAGTACAAAGCAAGTGCACCCAAAAACATGAAAATAGCTTAAGTTTGGACTCTTACCTTTCAACAGCTCGTAGGGTGTTTTAGACATACCTGGACGATTGTAAACACAATTAATAATGTAGCATGTTGTGTTTATAGCTTCTGCCCAAAACCTGATAGATATTGATTTTCCATGCAGCATCGCCCGAGCCATTTCTTGCAATGTTCTGTTCTTTCTTTCAACGACTCCATTTTGCTGTGGTGTCTTGGGTGCTGAAAATTCGTGGATGATGTCATGTTTTTGACAGAATTTGTTAAATACATCATTCTCGAATTCTTTTCCATGATCGCTCCTTATTCTCTCAATACAACCTTTACTATTTTTCAATTGAAGAAACAGGAAATGAAATAACTCGAATGTTTCAGATTTCTCTCAGAAATTTTACCCAAGTATATCTAGAAAAATCATCAACAATAACAAAAATGTATCTTTTCCCTCCAAAACTTTCTATTCTCATTGGACCCATCAAGTCCATATGCACCAGCTCCAGAATTTTATCAGTCTTCATTTCGGGCATCCGTTTGTGATGAACTTTGACTTGTTTGCCTAGCTGACATGGTTTACACATTTTTGTTTTATCTAATTTTAGTTTAGGCATACCTCTTACTGCTGTAGAGTCAGATAATTTCACTAGAGATCTGTAGTTTACGTGTCCTAAACGCTGATGCCACAATGACAGTATATCATCTGTTGCTTTGAAGCAAACTTTCTCTTCAGTCCACACATAGCAATTATTTGAAGGTCGTGAACCTGTAAGCACACACTTATTATCAGAATTCATCACTTGACATTCCTTGTTAGTGAATTTAACCTGGTGATGATTGTCACAAAGTTGAATAATGCTAATTAAATTAGCCATTAAGCCCGCAACAAATTGAACATTTGTTAAAGGTGGTTGTCCAGGTGAGTTGATATCTCTTCTGCCAAGGATTTTTCCTTTATTTCTATCACCGAACACTACACTTCCTGCATTCTTAATTTCAACAAAGTTTGAATGTAGTTCTCTAGTACCTGTCATATGTCTGGAACATCCACTATCAAAGTACCAGGTATTAGATTTTTCTTTCTGAGCAGAAATATATGCATCATTGCAGTACATATCACTTTTCTTTACCCAAATTTGTTTGACTTTTAGTGACTTACCTGCGTCATACCTGAGTTTTTTGTAGCAAGTGTGTTGTTTATGACCTCTAATTCCACAGAAAAACAAACAACTGAGTTCCTCTTCCTGTTCTTACCTTGGTACATTCTCCTATGATTATGTCCATTATGTTGTGTAGTCACTATCTTCTCTGGTTGTTGTGTTGATAAGGCTTCTGAAATTGTCTTTTGGGCCTGTACTCAAAGGCATGGTCATTTCTACTTCTTCTTGTCTCAGAATTCTGTATATTCTAACTTTTATTAAGAGTACCGTGAGTCAGCTGTTTTTCTTTCCATTTCAGATTTTCTTGCAAATCCCCTCCAGAAACAAATTTGTTTTCCGACTTGTTTGAGTTCCCAATATATCCAATTCCATGGTGGTCGCCTTTTCTTTTTCCAATAGAGAGCAAGTGATCCAATTTTTCAATACCATTTGACAGCATCTTTAGCTGTTTGTTGGTCTCTTCTAACTGTCTTCTGACGAAGTACACTTCTTCTTCCTTAGCAGCTACTTCTTGCTTCATATCTTGAATCTGAGCTTCCAATTTCTCATTTGTCTTGATCAGTTGGATATTTAATTTGCTCATCCTAAGCCACTAATTGTAGATAGTCTCTACATCAACTTCATCTTCTTCTTCAAGTTGATCTTTTTCACTTCCTTTATCATTTTCATCAATAATGCCCATAAAAGTAACAAAACTTGACTGTTCTTCTTCAGACTCATCTCCGGATTCAGAACTGGATTCACTAAACATGATTAGTGATTTTCCCTTTGCCTGGTTACTATCAGCATATTCATTTTTAGTATGTCCAAAACCCTTGCATTTGAAACACTGTGTCTCTCTTAAGTTTTTCAGCATACTTTCTCTTTTTGCGATACTAGGACAATCTGATTTGAAATGACCAAATCCTTTGCATTTGTGCCATTGAGCTCCAGATTTATTCTTCTTTCTATATCCAACTTCCTCAGCTGATGATTTTTTCACTCCTGACCGTTTCTTCATAAATTTTCCAAACTTCCTTGTCAGTTATACAATATTTTCTTCAAGACTGTCCAATCTGGTGCTTTCTGAGGTAGCCTGTAATACTAATCCTTTGCTTCCATCTTTAGCAGTATCTCCTTGTTCAAGTTGAAGTTCAAGTTCATATGCCGCCAAAATTCCAACTATTTCTTTAAAGCTTGTAGTATTCGTATTCAAGGACATGTTCATAGCAACCTTCTGTGCATGAAACTTCTTAGGAAGACATCTCAATAATTTTTTAACCGGTTTCTTATCGTCCAGAGTCTGCCCAAGTACACTTACTTCATTTACGATGGCATTCATTCGACTGCTGAATTCTTTTACGCTTTCATATTCCCCCATCTCCAGTTTCTCAAACTGATGTTCTAATATATCAAGACGTGTTCTTTTAACATTTGTGGTACCTTCATGGATAGTTTCCAATGTATCCCACGTGTCTTTGGTAGACTCGCATCCTTGAATTTGTTTAAATTCATTAATGTCCAATGATGAAAAAATAGTTGTTAGGGCTTTTGCGTTGAAGGTTGAACTTCTTTTTTCACTAGGTGTCCATTGATATGATGGCTCTTTTTCATTTCCATTTTCATCAATGACAGTCGGTGGTGTCCATCCATTCTTCACTGCACTCCCGGCATCTTCGTCAATTCCTCGTATACTTGCCCTCATCTTAACTTTCCAATATCCAAGTTAGACGCATCTAACATAACAGGTTTTCCAAACGAATACATATCTCTTGGTCCTTCCATTTTTGTTGTCTTCTCGGATCTCAAACCAGTTTTTAGATTTACTCTAAATTTTGGTTACCAGCTCTGATATCAATTGAAATACTTGTAGAAGACAACTTAGCACATAATCGAATCTTAAAAATCAATTATATAAAACAGTACTCGTTTATTTACTTGTCAGTCTTTAAG
The DNA here is from genome assembly GCA_036759665.1 of Gynandropsis gynandra. Lineage (NCBI taxonomy): Eukaryota > Viridiplantae > Streptophyta > Magnoliopsida > Brassicales > Cleomaceae > Gynandropsis > Gynandropsis gynandra. The sequence continues at coordinate 30,724,869 of CM071865.1, forward strand.
TACACTTGTCAGCCTTTACAATGTACCAAAGATCTCCACGGATAACTCCCCCTAAGTTAGACGTAAATACAACCTTTACTGTTTTACTCCACTCAGTACAATATCTATCTAAGTACACTTAAAACATTAGAACTCTCATTCTCTCTATTTTCGTATTTCAGCGATATCACCCAGATCCGTTAACCCTCTTTTTCTTTTCAGGTTAACTTATCTATCTTCCACACGACTCAGCTAACCTCCCAGTTCTTCAGCCACACTATCTTGCTGATTTTACTTCAGCATTGACTCCGCCAGATCCAACTTGACTCCACCCTCTTCTCCTTGATCTTCTCATTGACTTCTTCCAATCTCTCCTCATTTGAATTTCTGCTCCTTGAATGCTCAACTACCTGAATTAACAAATATACTCTACGGTCCTATTTCTATTGCATTAACAAAAGCTTTTTCTAGTAGTAAGTTTTATATACGTAAACTTCTTCATAAATTTCTAAGTGAAAAATCCATCATGAATTAAGGACAAATAAATTTGTCCAAAATTAAGGATCCTTCACCTCTTCCTCTAGGAGATTCATCCGAAATATCAGAAATAAACAAAATCCACTCTAATCTTATAGGTTGATTCATGCATTAAAAAATTAATGCAAAAGCGAACATAAGGTTGATTGCCAAATTTTCATGGATTGATAAAAAATTTGGGATGGATCAAAAATTCATTTGGATTCTCCTTCTCCTTCTACAGATAAGAAATTCATCCGGACTTTTAGACTTAAAAAGTCCACTCAGAGCCTATACGTTGATTCATGCACTCAAAATTTAATTCAAAAACTAACAGAGGGTTGAGAAGTGCCATGAAAAATTCATTCAGAATACCATGAAACTAACTGATCAACAATTTTGGGATGATAAAAAATTCATTCAGAATACCATGAAAAATTCGAAAAATTCGGATATTCAATATTAGTAACCATAGATTTCACCAATTAAAAAAAAGATAAAGGATGTAGACTCCAAACAATATTCACTTAGGTCTTGTTTTAATACATATAAGATATCGAATATTTATTTTAAATAAATACTTTTTTATTGTATCGAATTATTATAGACCTTTAAGCTAATTTTTCGGTTGAATAATGGCAAACCCATATTTGATACATGATATATTTTATTTTGTAAAACATCTCTATGATTTGATAATTTTTAAATACTATTTATAATTTTCTAATTTATTTATAATTTATAGTTTTATAGGATAAAATGATAAAAATATAAATTCCTAATTAAATAACCGAACCAAACAATTTTATTATAAATCATTTCAATTTTAGTTATTATTAGATACTTTTCAATAAAATTTGAATATCTCATATTGGTCAGAGAGAAGCTGAAAACCAAATGGAAATAATAAAAAAAATAGCCAATCATAAGACAAAAAAAATTGCTAAATGGATTACACTGACCCATTAAAACTCACACGTTATATGAGTGAGCATAAATGGATTATATTACTTACGGACGCAACTTATGAGAGAAAAAAAAGAAGGGCGGAAGGTTGAAAGAGTCTCGGCACATGGCCAAACGACTTCTCTTCTTCACCTACTCTCCTTTTTTAAGTATTTTTTTCTTTTCTTACGAATTCATAAATTATAAATGTGTTGCTTTTTTTACGTATTTAAACGAATAGAAAATAAGCAGATTGACTGGGGTAACTTCAAAAATACTCTTATAGGGTTAAAATATTTCAAAAATACCCTTTTCGAAAAAGAAACAATTTAATTTCAAAAATACCCTTATAAATGTTGATATTCCCAAAATACCCCTGCGATCTTACGACCAGTTCGACCCTGCGACCCTTGTCCCTCTGCGACACTTGTTCCTCTGCGACCCTTGGACCCCTGCGATCCTTGTCCATCTTCGACCCTTGTTTTTCTGTGACCCTTGGACCCCTGCGACCCTTGTCCCTCTGCGACCCTTGTTCCTCTACGACCCTTGGACCCCTGCGACCCTTGTCCTTCTGCGACCCTTGGACCCCTACGATACTAATTTATTATTTACAAATTATTTACAAATAATATGAATAAAATTTTGAAAATACAGCTCAAATCAAAATATGTTGGACCCGTGCGACCCTTCCGACCATTGCGACCCTTCCGACCATTGCGACCCTTCCGACCATT
>CM071865.1:30734775-30755514 GCA_036759665.1 Gynandropsis gynandra
GAGTCGAAGATGTTCATGCAACTCCTGCGACCCTTGCGACCTAACCGACTCACTGACACTGACACTCACCCATTTCAAATCAATAAACCATTTTGTGACTCGAAAGCTTGCAAAATCCTAGAAATCGGACTACTTACATTTATTGACGCCATTGAAGATTGACTCGTACTCTCTTCGCCAGTCTTCTCGCCAACTTCAAATCGATCCCTCTCAAGTTCGACATCACTTATTTCTTTCTTGTTATAAACTTTTAAACAGGTTTCACGGCGAAAAACTGTTTGGCTTTCTCGTTTTCGGCAGTTTTTCACGTCGAAAAACTGCCGAACTCCCATTTTTCCACGTTCGAACATTAAGGGCAAATTTATCTTTTTTTCAGTTTTTTTCGGATTTAATAATTATTTTGGAGAAATGTATTTTTGAAGTGGTTTAGTTCTATAAGGGTATTTCTCATATTCCGCCGACTGACTGACATGACGAGGAATAAAATTTGCAAATGAAAAATAATTGTTCCCGAAGAACAACGGAACCATCACATAATTACAGAAAAAAAAAAAAGAAGTCTAAAAGTTATTATCTCATGTGAACTCATCCAATTTATACAGACAATCTTATCCAATTTATATATCTTTTATAGTTTAAATATATATACTTTTATTAAAACCCAATACATATACACATCATTTAGGATGACAGCAAAAAAGTATATATAAATTGTGTAAATGAGAAGACTTTTAACAAAGTCGTGTATATTAATGGTGAAAAATTATAAGATTGATATATAAATTTGATAAGATTCATATTTCTATATATATAGATATATATATATATGTATAATCAATGAAATGTATACAAACTTATATAATTTTCAGATTTATAAGAAATTGGGATTTATTTTGGGTTTAGGATAATTTTTTCAAATAAACAAGTTCAAAATCGAGTAATTAAAAATGGAATATTTAGATTTTTTATCATTAAGATAGAGGATATATCGAATTTTAAAATTCGAATATCAATTAAGTTATGACTAAATATTGAAGAACAAAATTTAGGGGAAGAAAATGAGAATAAAACAATTTTCTTTGATAATGCAGAGGTTCGTTTGAATGAAATATTGTTGTTGTTTGGTGTGGAACACATCCTATGTTATATCTTACACAGTAAAAAATCTAATATTCTTTCAAGACTGTCACTATACAACAAAACCTCTCCACACAATAAACCCTCGAAACTCTAAAAATTGTAACTTAATCAACAAAAAGATTTTGTGTGTGTGTGTAGTATTCCATCTTCTTTTTTTCTTTTTTTGAATTCAAAAGACTAATTGAATTCAAAAGACTAATCACAACAAACAGGACATCTAATGAGTCCATTCTCATTACAATCGCGACATCTCTGAAATCCATACTCTGTTTCTTCTTCTTCACATTCATAATATACTTTGCAGCTACCTGAGCATGTATCGCATGGCGCAAACCGGAGATCCCCGCAAGCCTCGCATTCGTACCCGGTTAAGTTTCCGCTGTCTTCTACTCTTTCGCAAGCTTCTAGAAGCTTCTCGAGCTTTCCGTCTTCGTTCAATTTACGTACCACCTCTGCTCCTCCGAGATACTTCCTCCCCAAGAAAACTCTAGGTAGGGTTATTCCAGCACCGTTGTTGAATTTGTCTACTAATAACTCCTTCAGTTCGTCTTTGAAACCCGAATGCATCGATACATCTCGTTCGTCCACGCGAATTCCCAAGCCTTTTAGTATTACGCGGACATGGCAGCAGTCCTCGTATGTCTTCCTTATGCCTCTTAGGCTTGTGAAGTAGAGAATCACTCTGTCTTTACCAAAAGACGGTCTTTTGAAGATTACTTCTTCAGGCTCTCCTTCTTGTTCATCCGAGAACTCCAGGCTCGGATTCTTTTCTGTGTCAGGAATCCGAATGTGAAAAGGATGTTCAGGTGGGAGTTCTTGGAGAGACCTTCTGAAGGAGGAGATGATTTCAGGGTCGAACTCTAAGGAATTGACATCTTTATGCTGTTCATGTTCCTCCATCTGAAACATCAGTGGTTCAACAATGGCGTTTTCGTGTAACCTTGATTTGGGACGATCAAATGGCGTTTGATCAGCCTTTGGAGGGCTTGCAATAACATCGAAAGAGAAGCTCCTCATGTGATTTGGAGACCTTAAAGGGCTAACATCTTCAAGACCCTCCATCATTTCCCAAGTATTGATCGTCTCAGGCTCACCAGGAGGTGTCATCACCGGCGTTTTAGGCAACATTTTTGGGATCTTCTCGTTCATCATACTCGACCAAACTTTTGCTTCCATTAGCTTTGCCTGCAGATCCAAATTCACCTTACCCCTGTCTGTTTCTTTCACTCCATCACCTCCCTTATCGTGATGAAATCCATTACCAATCACAATCTCATCTCCGGTGTTATCTTTGGACAGAAGCTTGGTGGTTAAGTCTTCCAAGTCCTTGTGGTTATGTCCGAGAGGTGTGTCGCGGAGCATGAGAGATCCGACGGTTGAGGAGGTGAGAGCCACCATGTGGTAGCTATCGCCGGTGTGCGTCGCCGGGTGATGAACGTGCATCGAATAACTTCTCGACGCCAACACCGGAGAAGATCCTCTCCGGCAATGGCGGCAACGTTTATGCTGCTTCGAGCTCGCACAACCCATGCGAATCGTTCCAACCAATCGACACGGAAAAAAAGGCAGAGTTGAGGCAAAACAAATGGAATCTGGGGATTGAAGACCGACAAAGGGATGAAATTGGAGACTGGGGTTTGCTAAAATCAATGAGATATCATAGAAATTTGCTGAGATTTGTGAAAATAATCGCTGCAAAAAGGCGTCGTAGGCGTCAAAAAGGCGATCCAGAAGGTATGAAAGAGAAAGCAAGAAAAGTTGTCGCCTTTACTGACCGTTTCTTCCCCTCTGTTTTCCTGAGAAACAAACCGAATAATCGTAACGTGCAATGAGAATCCGAAGTATCATAAACATCGAAAAACACGAAGAACAACTGCAAAACGATCAAAACCCATTTCTGGGTGTCTGCGTTTTTAAGGGTTTGGATCAATCCATTAAACAGAGACAAAGCCATGGACCAAACAGAGGGTTGGAAAATTTGGAAAATTTTCTCCCGAAGATTCCGGGAAAATTGGACATTATGAACAAGACCGCAATTGAATTTTCCCACAAAAAAAAAAAGGAAAAAAGACGAATCAGAGAAAGAAAACGCAACGAAATTACCAATGTAATCATTAGGGCATCGTCGTCGTTGATCGTCTTCGTTGTCGTCTGATCACACACACTCTCTCTCTAAAACTCATAGAACATTATGAACAAGACCGCAATTGAATTTTCCCACAAAAAAAAAAAAGGAAAAAAGACGAATCAGAGAAAGAAAACGCAACGAAATTACCAATGTAATCATTAGGGCATCGTCGTCGTTGATCGTCTTCGTTGTCGTCTGATCACACACACTCTCTCTCTAAAACTCATAGAGAGAAGCTGCAGATGGCATTCAGAAAATCCATTGTGATTTTAACGAGTATTTGATAAATTATATTTTTATTTTAGATTATGGAATAAATATTCTCTTTTTTATTTCGCAATTGGCTTTGACTTCTGCTTCCCAAGACCATCTCATGGTGCGTGACCTCACGCTCCTCATTGGATAAAATTAATGTTCTTTAACTAGAAAGAAGAATATTAATAACTTTGTTTGAGTTTATATTTTGGAACAAACTCATATTCATCAATCAACTATGGTCATTCGTTTGATTACCTTTCAAATTAAGATTCTTCTATTTTCCATGAATTTTAATATCTTTATCCTATTGTTCATATAAAAATATTAGTATTTATCAAACTAATATTTAATCATTAGAAAACTTTAATATTTTATTATTTTATAATCTCATACGAATTGTAAATTGAGAACGAAGAAAATCTGAATATCTTTTTTTCTTATTATTTCATATTAAAATATTAGTTGGTAGGTCGGAATCTTTCCTTTCATCCGGCTCTTTCTAAACTTTAAAATTATCTAATTTTTCCTTCCACAATTTTTAAAATTTATCCCGTCACCCCAAAAAAACTTATGAATTCATTTCACCAATTTAATAAACTTAAACAAATTCATCTATATCTATTTAGAATTATGAATATAACTTTTAAAAATCATTTGAAAATGATATACTTTTAACTTTATTGTTATCATTACATTGCTGTAATTTATACTTAATTATATATTATTTTGAAGTATAAGCAATAAATTAAAAAATACGATATTTAACTTAACACTTGTTATTCGTTTCTAAAAACAACTTCTTTTTTAAATAATCTATATCACAATGTCTTAGCACGCTTCCTAAAACTAAGTAAAAAGTATTGATGTTATATTCTTTTTTAAAAGTATTTCGTTTGATTTTTTTAAGAAATAAACGATATTAATGTTTGGATAATTAATTATTTTGTCGAAAATGAAGGAAATAATATGATAAGATGTTAAAAATACAAAATCTAGTATAAAGTCAATAATTTTAAGATAATCGGACTAATCGCGATATTTGACACAAATAATCATTTGTGTCCTTTCTTTTCAACATTAGAAGCAGACTGTAGTTAAGCATATCATATTGTTATTCGATTTATATCACCATATGTTTATCGTTAATTAGAAATCTCATATATAATTATTATCTTGTCTTTGTCTCACATATAATCAAACCTCTTTTGCCTCATTTATGTTGATATTTTTACTTATAGTCTAATTTATGATATTTTTATTTAACAAAGTTAATAAAAAAACTATCCATAATAAATGCGGTCATTCAAATGGTCGAAATAAATGGCGACGGGAGTCTTTATAGTAAAAAAGAAAAAGATGGATTTACTATTTAATATATATATCATCAGCAATCCATCTCTATCAAATTTGTATAATTAGAATATTCAAGATTTCACAAATTGAATAAAAGAAGAAATAGAAATTCGATATATTTAAAGAAATGAAAATATTGGAAATTTGAAATATTTAAGAAATGGAAATATTGAAAATTTGAAATATTTAAAGGAAAATGAAAATATTATATAATTGAAATATAACAATTTTTTATAATAGGTAAAACCAATTTTATTGGAAAAAAACAAAAAAAAATAAGGCGTAAATACATCGAATTTGGTGGATTTTATCTTAATTGGTGGAACTCACACTATTATGGTGGGTTCAACATTTTATATTTTTCAGAAATTTTTCTCTAGGGAGAGATTTAGGAGAGTTTAAAACCATTCTAAAACTACAAAACAAGAAGAAGAAGAATAGGAAAACAGAGAGAAAAACAAGTTTTTCCTAGTTTTTAAGGTTCTTCTAGAATCTTTCTTCTCATTGCAAGAGAGAAATACCAGTGTTTTCTCTTTATAATTTGAGAGAAGTATTGTAATTTATTAAGAGTCAATAAAAGTCTTCTATTGTTTGTCTGTGGATGTAAGCACTTTGCAGAACCACGTAAAATCTGGGTGTCCCACTTTTCCATTTTCTCGTCTCTACTTTGTTGCCTAACAGTTACCAGTTGTTCATACGATGATTAGTTTATGGTGAGATAAGTACTGATAAAATGTCAACACCATATGAGATAGAGAAGTTCATCAGGAATAATTTCTCGACATGGAAAACAAAGATGAGGGTTGTTCTGATGAAAGAGGGTTGTTTGGCGGCTATTGGAGAAAGGCCGAAGGATATGGCTGATGAGCAATGGAATAAAACAAATGAAAGTGTCATCACCAGTTTGCATCTCGGTCTCATCGATGACATCCTAAACTGTGTAGAAGAGTTGGAGACTCAAAAGGAGATCTGAGTATCTCTTAAAGTTATATGAGACAAAGTCATTCCACAACAAGATCTTCTTGAAAAGAAGATTGGACACTCTTCGGATGTCAGAATCTACTTCCATGATAGAGCATATAAGTACGATCAATACGCTATTTTCGAAACTCTCCAAAATGAGTTACAAAATAGATGTAAAAGACCATGTTGAGATCTTACTCCAAAGTTTACCAGATTTCGTATGATTCATTCGTCGTGAACATGACTAGCAATCTTCTCGCAAACTATATAGTCTTTGACGATATTGCAACTACTACTCTGGAAGAAGAACGGAGGCACAAAAACAAGCAGAACATGTTGGTAGGCTCATAATAAGCAGAGACCTTAGCGATGATCAAAGGAAATGAACAAAACATGGTTCAAGTGGGAGTCAATATGCTGACAAATAAAAGTCGGGAAGTAAAAAGGTCATTAAATGATTTCACTGCGGAAAGAAAGGTCATCCGAAGAAGCAGTGTTGGCGTTATAATAAAAATAGAGAGAACGTAGCAAAGCCTCAAGGTAACATTACAATTGCCTATAATGGTGAAGTGTTGTACAACGAGATAACCACAATTACTTTAGACAGAAAAAATTTCTCAGATATATGGCTTATGGATTCAGGAGCGTCATGGCATATGACCTAACGGAGAGAGTCTTTTTTCTCATTGCAAGAGAGAAATACCGGTGATTTCTCTTTACAATTTGAGAAAAGTGGTGTAATTTATTAAGAGTCAGTAAAATCCTTCTATTGTTTGCGGTAGCCATCTCGCTTTTTCCTTTCTTCGCTACCTTTTTATCTTTTACAACCTCGTGGACGGAGGCATTTTGCCGAACCACGTAAAATCTCGATGTCTCACTTTTCCATTTTCTCGTCTCTACTTTGTTGTCTAACAAATACCAATTGTTCATACGACAATTGGTTTATGGTGAGATAAGTACTGATAAACTGTCAATACCATATGAGATAGAGAAGTTCAACGGGAATAATTTCTCGACATGGAAAATGAAGATGAGGAGCGTTCTGATGGCAGAGGGTGGTTTGGCGGCTATTGGGAAAAGGCCGAAGGATATAACTGTGAGCACTGGAACAAAATAAATGAAAATTTCATCGCCAGTTTACACCTCGGTTTTGTCGATGACATCCTAAATAGTGTAAAAGAGTTGGAGACTCCAATGGAGATCTGAGAGTATCTCTTAAAGTTATATGAGACAAAATCATTCGACAACAAGATCTTATTGAAAAGAAGATTGTACACTCTTTGGATGTCGGAATCTACTTCCATAATAGAGTATATAAGTACGATCAATATGCTATTTTCAAAACTCTCCAAAATGAGTTATAAAATAGATGTAAAAGAGCGTGCTGAGATCTTGCTCCAAAGTTTACCAGATTCGTATGATTCACTCGTCGTGAACATGACTAGCAATCTTCTCACAAACTATATAGTCTTTGACGAGATTGCAACTACTTCTCTGGAAGAAGAACAGAAGCACATCTTGGTAGGTTTAAGATCACCGAAGTTCATCCGCTTGAAGACCGAGTGTGGCATGAGGCTCACGCTTGCTCCTAAATCACACAATGCTTTATCAATATCAAGATTACCTATTGTGCATGGAATGGAGAAGCTTCCGGGGTCCTTCAACTTCGGGGGCAGCTTGTTTTGAAGAATGGCACTGCATTCCTCGGTGAGTGCTACCGTCTCACTCTCTTCGATACGCCGTTTGTTGGACAGAATTTCTTTGAGAAATTTGGCGTACTGTACCCGACCGGGTGGAGGCTTCTCCATGCTCAATCTCGTCCCGTTTGTCCCGTGATGATCCCCCAAGTTGCTCCTTAGCTCCGTGCATGTTCCTTTAGCTCCAAAATAGTCCAAATACGCGTAAAAACCTGTAAGAACATGAAAAGCACGAAAGCAAGTAAAACGGATACGGAATCATACGTAAAACATCACATATGTATCGAAAACGTCTCCTAAATCGTGCAAGAAATACGTATGAAAACGAGATGATCAATAACGTCCAATATATCATGCTTAAAGGAAATACATAGCGAGAAGGAGAAGCAAATGTCGCATAATCAAGTTCAACAGCAGACCCAACGATGTTGTGGCACCAAAAACTTGGTCACATGTCGCAACGAGACTTGAAAATTCTTGCAGATCGAGGTCTTCTCCTAGGGCTCAAAAAGGCCACATTACTCTTTTATGACCATTGTGGTACAAGTAAGCAGCACAAATCCAAATTCAACAATTCAATTGCTAGAAGCAAGGCTATATTGGATCTGATTTAGTCTGATGTTTGACAAGCACCAAAGATGTCCCTAGAAGGTGCAAGATACTTTGTATATTTCATTGATGACAACTCCAGGAGATGTTGGGTATACCCTATCAAGAAGAAATGAGATGTATTTGAAGTTTTTAAAATCTTCAAAGTGCGGATCGAGCTTGAATCTGGAAAAAGGATCAAAGGGTTGAGGTTAGATAATAGAGGAGAATATATTGGTGATGAGTTTAATCGGTTTTTTCAATAAGAGAGAATTAAAAGACAGTTCATGGTGGCACACACACCTCAACAAAATGGTGTAGCATAGTGGATGAATAGAACCCTGTTGGAAAGAACAAAGGGTTATGTTAAGAACTATCGGCTTGGCAAACACGTTTTGGACCGAAGCAGTTGTGACCGTCTGTTATGTGATCAATCGGTCACCATTAACCGCAATTGATCTGAATACACATATGGAGATATGGATGGGAAATCTAGCTGATTATTCCAACCTTCAAATGTTTGGATGTACTGCATATGTGTTGTATAACAACCAAGCAACAACTAAATTGGATCCAAAATCTAGAAAAAGTGTCTTCTCAGGGTATGCTGATGGAGTGAAGGGGTATCGCTTATAGGATCCCATTGTCAACAAAGTTATTATCAACAGATATGTTGTATTTACAGAAGAAAATGTGAACAATGATAGCAGTTCTTTGCAAACACCAGAAACGATGGGAGTTGATGTTGAAAATCGAACGGAACAACAAGTTCCATGTTTTTCTGAAGATATTGAAGAATTTCGGCCAATTAAGATTTTGGAAACACAGCTCCGGCGTTCAGATTGAGAAAAGAGAAAACCAGTATAGAAGAATGACTTTATTGTGGAGGGAAATATTGCTTATTGTCTTCTATCTGAAGATGTAGAACCAGTCATATTTCGTGAGGTAGTTCAAGAAAAAGATGCATCTCAGTGGATGACAGTAATGGAAAAAAAGATAAAAGCACTTCACAAAAATAAGACGTGGGATCTTGTTTCTTTACCACAAGGACGGAAGGCCATTGGAAACAAATGGGCCTTAAAAATAAAACGAGATTGCAACGATCAAGTGGAAAGGTATCGTTCAAGGCTGGTGGTAAAGATTTTCTAAGAAAGAAAGGATCGATTTCAATGAAATCTTCTCACTTGTTGTTCGACTCACAACAGTTAGAGTTATCCTGGCATTGTGTGCTACATTGGATATTCACCTTGAGGAGTTAGATGTTAAAACTATGGTCTTCATGGAGAACTTGAAGAAGAAATATATGCTCCAAATAGAAGGATTTTAAAATGAAGGAAAAGAGAACTTGGTTTGCAAGCTAAACAAATCTCTATACAGTCTCAAACAGGCGTTGGGATGTTTGTATAAGAGATTTATTTATTTCATAATGAGTCTCGGATACAACAGATTGAGTGCAAATCCTTGTGCGTACAACAAGAGATTTTGTGATGATGATTTCATTATTTTGCTGTTATATGTTAACGACATATTGGTAGCAAGCCCCAACAATGATTGTATTAAAGAATTGAAGGCTCAATTAGCTAGAGAGTATGAAATGAAAGACTCGGGCCAAACAAACAAAATTCTGGGGATGCAAATTCACCGAGATACACTACAAAAAAACAAGCGATTTCCAACGGACATATTTGTTGGAAATCGTCGAAAATCCATTGCAATGACCGATTCCCAACAGACGGCAACGGATCGACGCCCGTTGGGAAACACTCGTTACAAATCGAGATCCATTGTGATTCCCAACGGAGTTACAATGGATATCATCCGTTGCAAATTTTCAACGGACGGGTAACGGATCACTCCATTGGCATATTGTAATGAATGCCCATTACAATGCTTGCAACAGATGCCCGTTACAAATCTGCAATGGATGCCTGTTACTAAACTGTAATGAATGCTCGTTACCACATCGTAAATATATTTGTTGCCCATCCGTTGGAACAAAAAATGCACGGGAATTGAAAATATTTGGGGCCGATGTCATCCCCTCGTCACCAGCACCTCGTGAAGGCATTGCATCCGAATCGATAACCGGTTCTTGACACGGGGTTGTTTCCCCTGCCCGGCCGGATAGCAATTCTATGATGCTCTCCATGTGCCGCATCTGTGCTCGAGTTTCTCGAAGTTTTGCTTTGAGATTCTCGATATGTCGTTATTGCGTGTAGCTCTCTTGGACCATGGGAGGTATCGTCGTGGTGTCCTCGACGATATCCCTTTGCAGTGCACCGAGACCATATAGATGCCCCTTATACGGTCTAACCAACTACAATATAAACAAATTTAGAGTTAGAATTGTTAGAAAATATTTTATTTACTAATCGAAATATAAATAATAAATGTTTACCTCAAAATAAATTTTATCCTTTTATAAACGAGTGAGGTCGTCGGGAGTTAAACCGTAAACATGTATTTCACGGTCTTTTACGCTTGAGGGTCGACGAATTCAGATTCGTCGCTCTCTTCCCCGACGACTGGATTCTTCTTGGCATGAGTTTCCACTACCAGCTCAAGAAGAGTCAGTTCTCTTCCTATTCGTTGCATATGTTATATTATATAAATATGGTAAAAAAATAAACAATAACTATAGTAAATTTACCAATTTTTGCTTTCTCTTCGGGAATGATTTTGATCCCGAAGTATGGCGATGCACCATCTTCGGGAACCTTCTCGTCGTACCAACATTTTTTGACCTTCTCGCTCTTGGCCTTGAAATCCTCAGACTCCCAATGTTGGATGAGTCCATGTCGGTTTGAGATTCTTGGTGTAGTAGTTACGCTTGACGTTGTTCATCATCCAGTGCATGTGGGCTTGCATGTCGCGCATCCAAACCATGTAGATGCGCGACGTATCCTTCTTCCGCCATCTGTATGAGCGCTGCTAAATATATTACAATAAATTAGTTTAGAACACATATAATTAATCATTTTAACTAAAATTTTATAATACAAAAACTTACGATGAAAGTACACCACCATCGGTAGTGTATAACTTCTGGCGTAACTTGCCAGGAATAATAGAGTTGATCCTATAAGGACCATTGGATGATGTTGTAGTTCGTATGTTTTAGAACATCATCCATATCAACCTACACATGAAAATAGAATATTTAGATAACATTTATAATTTACAACAATATAAATGCATAATTTGAAATTTTACCATAGCGTTCCGATAGGACAATCAGGATCGATAATTGGAAGGGTGGGGCGCCCATCGAAATTATCAATTAAGGAGTCGATATCCACAATATCATCATCTTCATCAAATATTAACGGTGCCGATATTGGTGAAAGAGGTCGATATGGTGGCGGTGCAGACGGGGGAGGGGCTCCCGCTGAACCCGCCAACATACCTCTCGATAATATGATTCACCTAATCTTCATTTTGTGTTTAGTGTTTATGAATGTGATTGGTGTGTGTGAGAGGAAGTGTTTGAGAGGATTTGAAGTTTTGATTTGTGTTGAAAATGAAACTGTTCAACGGTATATATGCAGAAATTTCCAACTGGCATCTGTTCAACAGATGCCCGTTGGAAAAGATGTCAACTCAACGGACGCAATTAAGTGACGTGACGTTCTGTTTATCTAACAGGTATGTGTTACAATTTTAACGGATGCCCATTGGAAATGCGTGTTCCCGAGGCAACAGATGCCAAAACGGCTAGTGTAATAGGCATCCATTACAATTTGCAACGGATGCCTATTGGAAATAATCGTAGCCTAGGTAGGCATGATGACATTTTGCAACAGGCATTCGTTGCAAATTGTAATGGATACCCGTTACAGTCTTTTTAACAGGCATTTGTTAGTAATTGGTAATAGATGCCCGTTAGCAGTATTAACGGATGCCCGTTACAATGTTTTTAATGGTCTCTGTAAATGGTTTGTAACGGATGCCCATTACAAATACTATAACGGGCATCTGTTACAACTTACCAACGGATGCCCATTGATGTTATGGAAACCTTAAAAAAAATTTTAAGGGTCGAACGCGATTCCGTGTTCCAACAGACATCCATTACAATTTCCAACGAATGTCTGTTGGTATTAGATCATATGAAGTTTTAAAAAACATTACACATCATTTATATATTCTTCGATTCTATTTACATTTCGGTTGTTCGATTGGAAATTCATCGATTGTATTTACATATCATTTACATCACACATTATTGTATTCACATTTCTTCTTCAGTAGATTCTTCGATTGGTGAGTCTTCCTTCAATTGTTCATTGAATTCATCACTGTTTTCATCTTCTGCATCTTCCGGTTCAACGTCTTTATAAATTCGTATGACTTCTCCATCTATGTCAGTTCTTGCAAGAATCTCCTCGCGATTGTCTATATCAATTAAACGAATTGGCTGCGGATGATCGGGTTGCAACGGATCTTCTTTTTCATATGAGCTTATAATTCCTCGTGGATTGATCTTTACTACGGCCCATCACTCCTCTTTTTGACGTTTCAATTTTGTTGGATGTTACACATAACATACTTGATCTGCTTGATCTATTGTGATTAATGGATCATACTTACCATATTGTTGTGCTGGATTGATGTCAATTCCTCCCCATCGTTTTTTTCGTATTCCACGTCCTACGGTTGGGTCGAACCACTAACATTTAAAAAGCATTACCTGCAACCCAACGAGATCGAGATATTCCACTTGTAGGATTTGGGGCAAAATATCGTAGAAGTTATCACCCTCTATTTCACTATTAACACAAACACCATAATTGTATGTGCTTATGTTTTCCGTGTTCGTACGTGTAGAACGTGTAGCCGCGAGTAAATCAAATTGACCAACACATAACATTCATGCAAGACCATTAGCCAAATCTTTTAACCGCGTTGTAAGTCTTTCATCAGAATATTTCACCTGTATAACATAAAAACAAATGAATACTTTACAATAAATGCAATTAATTTTAATATACGTGTACACGAGTACTTACGTAATCTCTCAACCACGAGCCATAATGTTGAACTTTCATTTCTGTAAGTTCATTTGCGTTTAGATGAGAATATGTACCAATTACTTCTTCATCAAATATCATGTATAATGAAAATATGTTAATATTGTATATATATACATATATATTTAAAAGATTGAATATTTTTTTTTACCTTTTGAAAGGTAATTACTCTTGAAAATTTAGTAATTTATATGTGTGGATGTGATTATACTCCTCTGGTGTTAACCAATATTCCTCAAATTTAACTCATGTACGTCCAATCGGTGTAAACATCTCAAGAACTGTGCCAAACTGCGGATTATATTGATACAGATAGTTTGTGTGATCATCTGCTGCACGTCGTTCTTTTGTCTGAATATGCGACTCGAAATAATATGTACTGAAATATGTGGTTTTTTCCAACAAGTACTGTTTGACAATAGATCCTTCAACCGATGCTTTGATTTTTGCTTTTTTTCTTTAAATAAAAGAAAAACCTTTCAAAAAGATACATCCATCTGAATTGAGCTGGCCCACCGAGTATTGTCTCATCTGGTAAATGTATTGGCAAATGTTCCATTACATCGAAGAATGAAGACGGAAAAACTCTTTTCAATGAACATAATACTTCAAAAATATTGTTTTTCATCAATTTCAAGTTATCCCTTTTTAAATTTCTTGAACAGATATCTTTGAAAAATATGCTAATTCTGCATAGCACATCGTGAACATTTCGTGGTAAGAGCTTGGCAAATGCAATCAGAATGAGTCGTTGTTTTAATATTGTGACAATCATGACTTTTCAACCCGATCAACCTCGAACCAACAACATCCACACACCGAGCAATGTTTGATGCATATCCATCTGGAAACTTAACGTCTTCTTTTAACCACTTTAATAATGTTATTTTTCGCTGGACTAGACAATCTGAATACTGGGACATGTGACCTTCCATCTCTTAATTCCAACTCAGGTCGTCAGCATATTCTGTTTAAATCTTTTCTTGATTGTATATTATACTTAGTTTTACCCACTACATTCAAAAGATTATTGATGATGTTATCGAAAAAGTTCTTTTCGATATGCATAACATCTAAATTATGACGTAATATCAATGATTTGCAATGTGGTAGTTCCCAAACGATACTATGTTTATACCAGTTATGTCATTCACCTTGGTCTTTTGGTTTACGATACCCACGATCTCCACCACATTCTACCAATTCTTGTAAATCGCCCATTGTGTTCAATCTTTCGTAAATGATTTGTGTTCCAGTTTGCATGCACAATGCCTCTTCTTTTTGTACCACGTTCTTTTGAAAATATCTTTTATCTTTCCAGAAAGCATGTCCACGAGGAAGAAATCTTCTATCACAATCAAACCAACATGGTTTCTTACCATGTACTAGTCAAAATGAATCTTTATCCTCCATACAATATGGGCATGCTAAGCTCCCGTGCGTGCTCCATCCAGATAACATTCCATAGGAAGGAAAGTCACTAATTTTCCACAACAAGACCGCTTTCAATGTAAAATTTTGTTTCGTACTAATGTCATAAGCAAGAATTCCTTCGTTCCACAAATGTCATAATTCATGAATTAAGGGCTGCAAAAAGACATCAAAACTTTTCTTCGGATGTTCTTGTCCTAGAATCAGCAACGCCATAAAAAATTACCTCTGTTTTCAAACACATATCAAGAGGCAAATTATACGGAGACAAAATAACCGGCCACAGAGAATATTGATTTCCAGATTGTCCATATAGACTAAAACCATCGGTGCACATGCAAAGATAAACATTTCTCGTTTCATACGTGAACTTAGGAAATATTTCATTAAAATCTATCCAAGCCTTACCATCCGATGGATGTTGCATTATCCCTTCGTCCATCAATTTTTTCTACGTGCCATCTCTTTGCCGCAATAGGTTTTTTCGATTCAAATGACCTTCTCAACCAATTTGCTAACGGCATATTGAAATTTTTTTGTATGGTACATATTTACGTGAAGATGGTTTTTTTATCCAAATCTACTTGCACCGCATAACTTGCATTCAATAAGTCTCTATCATTTCCCCAAAACAACATGCAACTGTTTCTACAAACATCAATTTTCTCATGTGGCATTTCCAAATCTTTTAAAACATTCTTTGTTTCGTAGTATTCTCGGGAGCTTGATTATTTTCCGGTAACTATTCACGCATAGTTTTACAAAATGAATCAATGCAATTTTCAATAATATTGTAGTCTGTTTTTATACTCATCAATCTTGAAGATAAAGATAAACGGGCCTGACCTTCACGAAAACCTTCATATATAGGTTGTTTCGTCGAATCCAATAGGTTGAAGAATCGGCGTGCATCGATGTTCGACATCTCTTCATGCGTTTGTTCATGAACAACTCCAAGAAAAGCATCTGACACCATTTTCACATATGGATTGGTTGTTGATGCTTCATAAATAACTTCTTCATTTCTTTTTACTTGTGCTTCTCGCACAATATCTCTAACGCCGTAATTTTCACCGTGAAATAACCAAATTTCTAAATTCTCAACGAAATCCACCTTGTAAAGATGTTTGTAAACAATTTCTTGACTTCGATACTTCATATTTTTGCATCTTTTGCATGGACATAACATTGTCCCACGTTCTTGACATAAAGGTTGCATCGATGCAAAACTCATGAATTGCTCNNNNATATATATATATATATATATATATTTGAAGACGACAATATTTTGTTTAAAATATATTTGTTGTTGAGGGTTTGATGCTACAACCTTGATAGTTATCATTAAATAATGTCATTTGCAATGGACATCTGTTGGAAACCTCAACGGATGCCCGTTGCAAGTTCACGTGAAATTATTCCACCTATAATCATCGAAACTAACAATTTCAACGGGCATCAGTTGCACTTTCCAATAGGCATCTGTTACAGTTTGGAACGGATGTGTGTTGGATGTTTTTTATGGTTTTCTAACAGCGTTCCAATCGACGAGAGCAACGAAGCGATCCGTTGGTCGTCTGTTGAAAGTTACGACATATTGCAATGATGACGGCCCGTTGGACGTTCTCGGGTATCCATTGCGATCTGTTGGAATTTTTTATCAACGGATGGTTCTGTTGCTCCGTCTGTTGGAAATGTCGTATTTTTTTGTAGAATCTTGTGTCGTTTTAACATGAAACATTGTAAGCCAATCTCTACCCATGTTTCTATTAATTTCAAGTTATCCTCCGAGATGAGTTCGATCATGGAAGAAGAGATGATGTAGATGTCTCGAGTATCATATGCATTAGCAGTGTGCAGTTTGATGTTTGCCATGGTATGTACTAGACCGGATATTGCATAAGTGGTGGGAGCAGTTAGTCCATATATGAAAAAACCTTAATTGAGCATTGGAGTGTTGTAACGAGGATCTTGAGATACCTCAAGGGTACCATAAATGGTGCATTATGTTATGGAGGATCAGACTTGACTGTTACTGGTATGTCGATTCGGACTATATCAGTGACCTTGACAAAAGAAAATCCACCATGGGATATGTGTTTACTATTTCTGACGGTGCTGCAAATTAGGTTTCAAAACTACAGTCTATTATCGCGACATCTACGATAGAGGGTGACTATGTTACGCCTAACAAGCCAGCAAATAAGTAATTTGGTTGCAGATGTTAATGGAGAAGTTTGATCATAAATAAGATAATATTGTCTTGTTCTATGATAGTCAGAATATTTTTTTATCTTGCAAAGAATCTATCATTTCATCCAAAGACGAAACACATAAGAGTACAATATCATTTTGGACGGGAAAAGGTGGAGGAAGGCAGTGTGAATATTCAGAAAATCCACATTGAGGAAAACATGGTGGATATGTTGACGAAGCTAGTAAATAGTGGAAAATTTATTTGGTATCGATCTTCTATAGATCTAGAGGAAACATAAGCAAAGTGACAAAGGCGAAGTGGAAAGGAAGAAGAAATACAACAAAAAGTGGCTTTAAGTGGGAGAATGTCAAAGTGGGTAAAACCACTTTTTTGTGAGGCCCACAAGAAGAAAATAAAAAACATATATGGGGTAAGTCTACCTCGGTGGATTTTATCCTAATTGGTGGATCTCATACTATTGTTGTGGGTTATACATTTGATTTTTGTCGGAAATTTTCTCCTATATATAAGGAGAAATTTTGGAGAGTTCAAAATCATCCTAAAATCTCAAAACTAGAAGAAGAAGAAGAAGAAGAAGAAGAAAAAAGAAGTATTTTCTAGTTTTTAAAGTTCTTCTCTTGGTTCTTGGAGAGAGTCTTTCTTCTCATTGTAAAAGAGAAATACTAGTGTTTTCTCTTTATAGATTGAGAGAAGGTTGTAATTTCTTAAGAGTCAGTAAATCTTTCTAGTGGTTGTTTGTGGATGTAGGCACTTTACCGAACCACATAAAATCCCGATGTCTTATTTTGTCATTTGCTCGATTCTATTTTGTTTTTAACAGTTATTTATGCACGTCTGATCTTAATAGTTACATATTTTACGGGAGAAAATTTGCTTTTTTTTACAAAAAGAAAGAGAAAATAAATTTGAACGCGGGAAATGAAACCTTGAATGTGAGGATTTATTTTATTCATAAGATCAATCATGCTCTCGGTGTGTGTTGACCATATTTCAATAGAATTAATATGTATTTTTTTAAAACGTATTATAAAAATTGAATGTTAAAGGGGATACTGAAAGCAGACTCTCGTTAAATATTGTGCGAAAAATATTTATAAGTATTGTGATTTTTTTAGTTACTATAAAAATTGGATGAATCAGATACCTTATGAAATTGCATATATATTAAATAATATTAAATTTATACAAATATTTTTAAGCTGAAAATATCATTTCCTTTGAAAAATGAAAGAAAGCACAATTAGTTTAACCATTGATTATGTGTGAAAAGTTTCTAAATGCAAGCCAGCATCCACTTAACTCCAAATTAAGCCCTCAATTTCAGGGGATTACAAAAATAAATACATAATATATTGTATCTATATGATTTATTTATTCGTAGGATCTGTTTTGTGTATAAACATTACCCTTATATTCCAGCCTTTGATTCTACGAGTCAAAATCAAAGTTCGACAAAACAAATCAGATATTATATATATATATATATAAGTTATAACCTATAATTTAGGTTCAATAATTTAATCAATATTATTTCACTAGGTTATTTTACTAGGGGAAAGAATATAAACATTGGAATATCAACAACTTATTACAAACCAAAAAGAATTCTACATTTTTTATATAAAGCTATATGTATAAGAGCTATAAAAATGTATGATTATGAATGTTTAATATCTATATAAGTTTGAAAACAATGAAATTATTCTAAGGGATAATGGATTGGCTTGGTTATATTAATAATAGTATTTTTTGTTTCCAACAGAAGTGAAGTGGGTTAGTGGATTCTTGAATGCTATGTTTGTCTTTGTCATTGTCTTCAGACATAAAGTATGTGGCCTCCACTAAACCATGTTTTATGAAATTCTTTTTTTTTTCTATTTTCAAATCATTTCCAAACCTTTCAAATACTGATTTTTATGGATTTTTATAATGGTCGTATCGGTTCTTTTCACATACATATATATCATTTAAAAAAATAATGTGTCAATGCACCAACTATTCCAAACTTTCAAAAAAATATATATAAAATTTTTAAATTAGAAGGATTATTTTATTATAATAATAATGTTATTATATATTGATATACAGTTTGAAAATGCGTTTTAGTTTTGAAATGTAGTTTTTTATTTTGATATCTATTTCAGATTTAGTATAAAATATGAAATATATTAATTGATGTATTAATGTATTCTAATACCAAAGTGTTTGAAGCTTGGTTATAAAGAGAACCCAAAAGTTGAAACCACTATATGTTTGACCATCTATAACTCATATTCGAAGCATTATTCACAATTCAAACAAAGAGAAATATTAAAAGCAAAAACTCTCAGAAGAAAATTCTTAATTATGTTATGAAAAGTTACAATTATATATTAAATAGTTTTTTTATAAATGAAATATTGTGCTATTTTAATATAATATGTAACATATTATAATATTTTCAAAATGAATTAATTTTTAAATATATACATATATACATACATACAGATAAATTGAAAACAATTATTCTAATAATATTTTAAAAATAACATATTATTCTTTTTTTTATACATGAACAAAATCATATATAATTATGAATCTTTTAAAAGTTAAAAGTTTATGTATTTTTAAAAATTTTAGTATTTTTATAATCATATATAAAAGAGATGTTTTTTCCTCTTTTCTGATGTTGCCACGTCATCGGAGAAAGGAAAAAAACCCTTTTCATGCTATACAAACTAACCATTTTTTATCTTTCTCTTGATACAATGAATTCAATAAATTGCTTTGAATTCCAGTTCCTTGAATCTGCATCACAACAGCTTTGAATTGCTTTGAATTCCAATTCCTTGAATATGCACCACACCATCTTTGCAACAGATCCATTTCCCAACTTAAAACGTCGAAAATCATACCATTTCTGCAATAGTTCCCGTTACCCAACTAAAGCGTCGAAACGGAGGAGCCGTATAGAGGGAGAGGTGGTCGGTTGCGCTGATTTCGGGTGGCTATGAAGTAGTCGAGTGATGGTGAGACTGAGAACAAAATGGACCAGCGACAGATGGAATCGACATATGGAATCAGAGCAAGATCAAATTGGTTTTCTTCAACCTGCGGAAAGACACCTAAGTGTCTTTCCTTCACCATCGCATTCTCTCATTTCCTCATTTTGTTTGATTTGAATTGGTGGGTTCCGAAATCATAATCGAATCCATGTTTCGTGATGAGGGGTTGCCGAGCATCGGAGAGCATCGACGAGCGACATGAAGGATGCACTACTAGAAAATTTAATTTTAGGGACGAAATTTGGGGACTGACTGTTCCGTCCATAAATTTAGAAACGGATTATACACGGATTAGAGACGAAAAATGAAATCCGTCACTAATCCGTCCCCAAATTTGGAAACAGAAGAGTCGTGCCTAATCCGTTTCTAAATGCAGACTAATTAGACACGGGCATGGCATCCGTTTCCAAATTTGGAGACGGGCATGTCATCCACAGCTGTTCCGTTTCCAAAGGTAAAGAAAAAGTGGATTACGAGCTCCGACATCAAATGGACGAAAGGTTCCAAGAACGTCCCAAAGTTTAGGACTTCAAAAACCATTTTAGGGACGGTTTCGGGACGATTTTTTGGGAAATTAATCTCGTAGTCCCTAATCCGTTCCTAATTCGTGTATAAATAATCTATTTAACCCCTCAGCCATTGATCCGTTTTTCATAAGCAACTCTCATATTTTTCACCCCATATCTTCTATAGTGTTTGCGATATAATGGCATCTTCATCAAGATACAGAAGAATTGATCCAGAATCTCAAAGCGTATCGAAAGAGTTTATAGAAGGCGTCACACAGTTTATGACAATGGCGACGAATCAACAAGTTTACAAAGAAACGGGTACGTTGGTTTGTCCATGTGTCAAATGCAAGAATGAAAAATTTGTTAATGAGAGAACT
>CM071865.1:30758155-30773796 GCA_036759665.1 Gynandropsis gynandra
ATTAATTCTCGGTATTTGTTTTACAGCAAGTTACGCCATACAAAGGTCGTATTTTCAGACTTGGAGCAATGTCCTCAAAACATTCAACTTCATCCAAAGGTAAAAAAAAGTGGATTACGAGCTCCGACATCAAATGGACGAAAGGTTCCAAGAATCCGACAGGCGCGTTGAACAAGCACTAAAGGAGGCTGAACTATTAAGAAAAGAGAATGAACTATCAACAAAGCATGCTGAACGAACAGATAGGCGTATGGATAAGCTTCTGCACATGATGAAAGCGCAAATGCCTAACATCGATTGGGATGCAGTTCAGAACAGTGATTCCGACCAGGAGTAATCGGACGGCTTAGGATTATATGTAATCGGAATGTAATGTAATCGAACTTTTAAAAATATGTAAGCGTGCCGTCTCCAAATTTGGAGACGGCACGAAAGCCGTTTCCAATTTTGGAGACGGATTTTTGGTCTGTTTCCAAACTTTCGACACCGAAAACAACCGTCCCTAATCCAGGAACTGATTGGGGACTACTTTTTCGGTCCCTAATTAGAGACGGATTGGGGACTGAAATTTCCGTCCCTAATTAGGAACGGATTGGGGACGGAAAAAATTTGGAGTCGCGCGATTGGATACTACCATTGGTCGTCTCCAATCCGTCCCTAAACCAGTTTAGGGACGGATTGGGAACCGATTTGTCGGTCCCTAAAATCTGATTTTCTTGTAGTGATGATAAAGGCTGCTAAAGAGGTGCACGATGGGGAGCGACGATGAGTCGAGGGTCGATGATGAAGGCACCACCTTCCGTTGACGATGGCACCCTATGATGAGATACAATGATAGTTCTAACGAGGTATTTCTTCTTTCTCGAATTTTTTCTGTTTTCTGGTTCCTTGAATTGCTTTCTTCTTCCTCCCATTTGGTATCATCTTTTGGTTCTACGAATTTGACCTTCCTCTGATTTGTACATTCCTTACCATCCTTTTTTTCGCTTATAGTCTTTTTAGTATGAAGATGAAGTTGAAATTGATTGAGATTATCGTCTAATCCACGCCTAAAGATGAAAGAAGAAGTGTTGTTTTTCTTTTAGATTTCTGGATTTTTTTGTTACGGTTTCGCTTAGGTTATCATTATGTCTATTCTTATTTTTCTTCTTAATAATCACCGATAAACGAAGAGGTAATCTTCATCTTCCTCGGATGCTTATTTCACTTCTTCTTTTAATGTTGGTGAATATGAAGATTCTGACCTAAATCGGTGGAGAACGGTGGCAATTACCGGAGTAGCAAATGCATGGAATTTCAGTGATGACCAAAGAGGTAACTCCTTATGTCTATTCTTGTTCTTCCTTTTTATTATCGTCGTAGCAGATCCATGGAGTTTCACCGATAACCGAAGAGGTAATCTTCATCTTCCTCTTCTTTCATTTTGTATGCCTCGAATATTGGTGAATCTAAAGATTCTGACCTAAATTGGTTGATAACGGTTGCGATTACCGGTGTAAAAGGGCTATGGAGCTTCGCTGATTACCGAAGAGGTAAATGCTTATGTATGTTCTTCTTCTTCTTCATCTTTATTATCTCTTAATCTTCTTTCCTTTCATCTTCCTCCAATGCTTCTTTCTCTGTGTCTTCCTCAAATGTTGGTGAATCCAAAAATGAAAAAGAGATTGGTGTTGGCCTAGAGCACTGAGATTCTGACCTAAATCGATGGAGAACAGTGACGATTTTCGACATAGCAGCGCTGAGGAGCTTTGACGATGACCAATTAAGTAAATGCTTATGAATTTCATCGCGAAATGCTATTTTTATACATATTCAAGTTAATATAATTCATCTGAATAATTTTTATGGATTGAGTCAATTTAACTCTGATTTATGTTTGGATTTCTTTATTGCTCACGACAAGGCTATTGTGAAGGTTGTGGATTTGTGCAGTTGTATTTCGTGTCCATTTCTTTGGATTTGCTTATGGATTTTGTTTTATTTTTTAGGACTCTTATTCAAGGTTTGGCTCCAAAACTGGTGGTCAAGTGAGTGAGTGGAGTTTAGCTTCATTCGATTATTTCGAATCATTGGCAATGATTTTCTCCATTTTTTGGCTTTTGTAATTGAATTTTAAAGCTAATAAGATGGATTCGATGCAGAATGTGCTTGGGAAATGGGGGAAGATGCGGGCAAAATCTACAAATAAGGTGGAGCATCTCGGTGGAAACCTGTGGTAACACTATAAGCCATTTTTGGATTTCTTGGTTCATTCGATGGATTGGATCTCCGATTTATGTTTGGATTTCTTGGTTTCTTACGAAAATTCTATTGAGAACGTTGTGTATTTGTTCAATTGTGTTTCGTTTCAATTTCTTTAAATTTATTAAATGCTTTTGTTTCATTTTTTATGATTCTGATTCAAGGTTTGGCTTCAAAACTAGTGGTTAAGTGGGTGAGTTGAGTTTAGCTTCATAGAATAATTTCGAGTCATTGGGAAACGTTTTCTGCAGTTTTTGGTTTTGTGGTTAGATTATAGGGCTGATAAGATGGATCGGTGCAGGATACACTGGTGAACTGGGGTTATGGGGGCGAAGGCTGTGAAGAAGGTGGAGAGTCTCGGTGGAAACCTGTGGTAACACTGTAAGCCATTTTTGGATTTCTTGGTTGAGTTAATTTAACTCTGATTTATTTTTTGATTTCTTGGTTGCTCACGAAAAGGCTATTGCGAATGTTGTGGATTTGTTCACTTGTGTTTCGTGTCTATTTATTTCTATTTGTTAATGTCTTTTGTTTCATTTTATATGACTCTGATTCAACCTCTGGCTCCAAAAATTGTGGTCACATTGCTGAGTGGAGTTTAGCTTCATTGGATATTTTGAGTCACTGGGAAAGTTTTTTTGCATTTTTTTTTTTGTTTTTGTGATTGGATTTTAGGCCGATAAGATGGATTTGTTGCATGATATGCTGGGGTAATGGGGTAAAATAGGGGCGAAGGCTACGAAGAAGGTAGAGGATCTCGGTGGAAACCTTTGGTAACCTTTTAAGCAATTTTTAAGATTTCTTGGTTGAGTCAATTGAGTCTATTTAACTCTGGTTTATGTTTGAATTTCTTGGTCATTCACGACAAGGCTATTGCGAAGGTTGTGGATTTTTTCAGTCGTGTTTCGTGTCGATCTCTTCATATTTGTTAATGGATTTTGTTTCATTTTTTATGACTCTGATCCAAGTCTGACTCCAAAATTAGTGGTCTAGTGAGTGAGCGGAGTTTAGCTTCACTGGATAATTTCGAGTTATTGGAAAATATTTTTGGGTTTTATGATTGGATTTCAGGGCTGATAAGATGGATTCGGTGCAAGATATGATGGGAAAATGGGGGAAAATGGGGGCAGAGGCTTCGAAGAAAGTGGAGGATCTCGGTGGAAAGCTGTGGTAGTATTGTAAGTCATTTTTGGATTTCTTGGTTGAGTTGATTGAGTCAATTTAACTCTAATTTATGTTTGGATTCTTGGTTGAGTCGATTGAGTTGATTTAACTCTAATCCATGTTTGGATTTTTTTGGTTGCTCACGACAAGGCTATTGCGAAGGCTGTGGATTTGTTCAGTTGTGTTTCATGTCGATTTCTTTAGATTCGTTAATGGTTTTTTATTTCATTTTTTATGACTTTGATACATGGTCTAGCTCCAAAACTGGTGGTCAGATGGGTGAGTGGAGTTTAGGTTCACTATATAATTTTCAGTCATTGGGAAAGATTTTTTGGTGCTTGTGATTGGATTTTAGGGTTGATAAGATGGTTTCGATCCATGATGTGCGAAAGAATGGAGGAAAATGGGGACGGAGGCTGCGACGAAGGTGGAGGATCTCGATGGAAATCTACGACAGCATTGTAAGTCATTTTTTGGTTCTTTGTCATGTTCAAGTTTTCATGGTTATAATTTATTTGGTTTCTGGGATTTGGTTCAAGTTTTTAGCAAAATTTAATGTATTTTTTAAAGTTTTGAATAATGTTGTGTTTGTTCCTTTTCTTTATTTTAGTTAATGGAATTGTTGTCTTTCCAATAGGTATTCTACTCGACTCTAGTGATGGTGTATCTCACACTGGTCCAATTTCTGAGGGTTATGCCTTTCCACATGCTATCCTTCATCTTAATCTTTATGGTTGTGGTGTTATTGATTCTCTCATGATGATTCTTATAGATAGATATTACATTTTCACCACCACGATTGAATGTGAAATTGTTCATAAAATTAAGAAAAACCTACTTATGTTTCTCCTGGCTATGAACAAGAACTTGAGATCGCAAAGAGCAACTCCTCGATACTGAAAAATTTTGAGCTCTCTGATAGACAAGTCATCACGATCATAGCATAAAGTTTTGTTGTCCAGAAGTCATGTTCTAGCCATCCTTCATAGGAATGGAAGCATCCAGAACTCATGAAAGAGAGAAGCTACCTTCATCCACCTTGAGGTTTTGTTTCTTTACCTCAAATAGTCACGTCTTTTACTTCTATCACATAACAAAGACCTTAACACGAGATGTGATAATGGTTGTTGTATGAACTCATGAAACAGGATTCAAACAAATCTTATGAGGAAGAGAGTGAAGATAAAAGCTTTTAGAGATTAAAAAAAGGAAGAAATAGAAAGCAATTGAGACTCTGAGTTCCTCTTTATTATTTTCTTATTTGATATTTTATATATTATTCATGTTATACATATATTGTTATTTTGCTTATTGAAATAAATAACCAAATTCTTTAGGCGAAGAGATTGTGATCATTTAATAAGTTCTACAAAGTCAAATCATTATATTTTTTATATGATGATGTGTTCGTTTTGTTACTAATATTATGTATAACTTATTCAAATGTATAAATTATCCAAAACATGCAATCACTTTCTTTGAAAAATTACGTGTTAAAATATCAAAGATATTATGAACAAATCACACTGTTAAGTTATATTACATTATATAAATATATTTTTAAAACTTTTACATTGAAAATAATAACATTGTGTTTGTATTGATCAATTTATTTCTCAAATGTCATGATAAT
Organism: Gynandropsis gynandra; assembly: GCA_036759665.1. NCBI lineage: Eukaryota > Viridiplantae > Streptophyta > Magnoliopsida > Brassicales > Cleomaceae > Gynandropsis > Gynandropsis gynandra. Next base: position 30,763,194 of record CM071865.1, read on the forward strand.
ATTTGAATTAATGATATTATGTACAACATTTAAAAAAAATCCAATTTAATTATTCCAGAACTGGACAACACGCGGTATTATCTAGTTTGTTTTATAATAAAAATGTTTGAATCTTATAATAACTTTTAAATCTCATTTTTGTTCATCGTGATTAATATGAGGTCTATTCTAATTAATTATTGCAATTTAATATTAGATAAAATATATGTGTGATGCACGGGTTATAATTTATTTTATATTTTTGGTATTTTTTATTTTAAATGTTCATTTTATAAATAATAAAAAATAAATATATTTATGTATACTATTATTTTTTAATGAAATATAAATATTATTGGTTAAATATCATTTCCTAGTACATGTAATTTATATAAGTAAATATTAATTATAAATGAAACTTTAAGCATTTAAACTATGAATTTAGTTGGTCGAAACTCATTTTATTGGTTTGTTTTTAATAATTTTTAAATTTGGTTAAAGATATTCGATAAATAGCGATTTTTTTATTTTTTCTAAATATCCAACAAAGTGTGTATCTTAGAATTTACATATGAATAGAACTAATAAGATCAAATATTAGATTAATATGCATATAAATATCATGTGTAAAATTTGAATATCCAAATTACTCCATCTTCTATCAAAAAGCATGCCCAACATCACAAAAAAACAGTTAATACGACATTGACTAGTCAACGAAATGCACGAATTCGTAACAATCTAATTAAGTGAATATTTCTTTCAAAAACATTTTTTCTACGATAATAAAACAATATCACTATATATATATTTATTAATTTTAAAGACATTATATTTCTAACATTAGCTCTTTTAAATATATTTTTACACTATTTATCTTTATCATTTTTAATAAATTGTAATTTTAATTTAAATTATATACTTACACCTATTAGTTTTTAACAAAATTTAAAAAACGATAAATGCTCACACAATTTTTTTTAAAAAGAAGTTGTCGAAGTTTGATATAACTATAGTACCATTGGGGAAACCATGCAAAAATCATTAATAAAAATTTAAAATAATAGAAATAAAAATGTTTGTCTTACTATTAAGAAAATATTTATAAGTCAATTCTCAAACGTTATTATGATATCAAAGGCCATGAATGTGAAATATTTCAAATATTTTTCAACAATATTTCAAAATAAATAGAAATAGAAATTATTCATTATCCATTTAGAAGAGTTGGAAAGAATAAACAAATAACAAAACAATCGTATGCTTCTTCATATGCTTCTTTATTTATAAAAAACTATCTCATGTAGGTACAATAATCTGTTACTGTGGTAACAATTGAGAGATGAACAAAGAAATTATTAAAAGCAACAAAACTATTTGTAAATACAAGCATGAATGTAGTCTTGAATCCTTTCTTCATTATACTCTTCATTTCTCGAGCTATGACATTAGTAGTGTAATGCATTTTCAGCTCTTGTGCTTCGCTCTCCACGTATGTAGCTTTGGTTTTTACCTCTCCAAGCGTGCTTAGTACCTTGAACTTCATCTTCAGCCAATGCCTTTTGCTCTTCCAAAAATTCCATCTGGTCATTAAAAGTCTTCATGTTTTCTATTGATATTGACAGTATCGAATACATCATATACATCAACCAGACATTGTTATAAGACCTTTTTCTATGTTTTCCTAAACTAGAAATCACATCTTCAAACTTTGCATATTCTAACAACATGAGGAATGTTGTTGGTGTGACAACAACACTCTATAGCTTTGGTCACTTTCTTCCCTATCTCAACAACATAACCGTGAATTTCAATAAGTCTTCCATGGACTCTTGCATACACTAAGCCGATGAAAAAAAAAACAATAAGAAAGACAACCATTTGGCTCTTACCAGATGTGGAATACTTTTTTTGTAGATGGCCTTGAGGACAGAGAGAGGAACCAAAGCGGAAGTGATCGTTGCAGTTGCTTCCACAAAGAGTTGTTGCTTCAACTCACACATCTTGGACATGATGGTGCAACTCATGGTTGCTAATTAGAAGCACATAAGAAGAATAAATATAACAATATGAAATAAAATTCAATCAGTCGCATTCAGCTTAATCATGCACGACTTTAGAGAATTTAATATTCAAGAGAAAACAACCACATTTACATTGGAAAATATTGAAGTAAATTTTAGAGATAAACAAAAAAAACTCTGAAAAATAGTTTTTAATAAAATTAAATCTTCTACTTTTAACTCTATAAAAAACCTTAAACTGTGTTTTTAAATAAAAAAAACCATGAAAATTTACCATGACTTTTTTTGTTTAAAAAGTATAGTTTAGTGATTGTTTTATAGAGTTAAAATTATAAGGTTTAATTTTATTTAAAACTATTTTTAGGGTTTTTTTGTTTGTCCCTAATTATAATTTTATTATTATAACTCTTCCGTTATCCAATATTTATAATTATTTTCTTTATTTATAAATTTAACTTTATAAAATTATTTTAAATTTCTTTTATATTGAAAATTATTCAAAAATAATTATTAAAATTTATAAATAAATATAAAATATATCCTTTGTAAATATATAACCATTTTTAATAAGAATAAAGTTACCTCTTTTTATATTACTTTTCTTATTATTCGTTTGCATCATTCAAGTTTTAGTTTATTTGACTTTTTTTCCAAATCATATTTAAATATCTCATATTTTTAGAAGTATGAAAATATTTTTTTCATAATCCAAAAAACTACGATGTTTAATTAAAATATAGTAAAAAAATTATTTCGGATTGAAAATCTTCCAATAGGTATATAAATAGAAGGAAATAATAATATTATTTATCTATATATATCTTTATTGGATTGATGATATTTTTCTATATAATATTACTTTACAAAATTGGCAAATATATCACTGCATAATTTCTAGGTTATAAGTTAATTGAATAATAGTTTTTGTAACTATTAGAAAATTTTTGTTAATTTCCCATAATAAAAATATTATTAATTAATTTATAACATAGAAATATAAATGTGATATAAAAGTTAGGAATAAACAAAAAAACCATGAAAATAGTTTTTCATAAAATCAAACTTATACTTTTAACTCTATAAAAAAATTCTCTAAACTATGTTTTTTTATAGAGTTAAAAGTAGAAGGTTTAATTTTATTTAAAACTATTTTTCAGAATTTTTTTTGGATTTTTCCCTAAATTTTAACATAATAATAATCATTATATCATGCATCTTTAACTTCCGAACTCAAAATATTGATATGATCATGTTATTGTTATTGTATATGTTATTTGATTTAATAATAAAACAATTTTGGAACCAAATGGTCAAAGTTAACCATCCTTCCTCTTCATCATCTCTGTTTTTCAGTTCCTAGAGAGAGATTGATCATCATCAATAATGATATGATCTAAAATTCACATACAACAATTCAATGGTGGGCAAGGAAAGGATAAAAAGGCATTTGAATACTGAAAATGAAGTCAAGATTAATTGACATGCTCTATATACCGAATATCATAGAAGTTAAAGAAATTGAAATGAAAGATTTGATTTGGTCCTTGTAAACATAACCTACGACGGTGAAACCACCGACAACACTAGCCTAAACGACGTCGGTCAAGAGGGTTCCGTCAACATTGGTATCTTCGTCAGTGTTGTCCTCTTCATCATCATTGTCGACAATGGAATTGAGAGAGTGATTGAAACCGAAGGATGAGAATTTGAGAGGGAAGGGAAGGTTGAGAGTTTGGAAGTCGCTTCGGTTCTCTGTTTCGAGAGATTTCAATAGGGTTACACTTTATTGTCACCAATAATCACATCGATCATTAATTTTATAATTTCTTTGTGGGAGAGTGGGGATTTTTCATTAACAACAATTTTTCATTTTTTCGGTAAAATGTAATTGATGTTTTTTAATGTAAAAAAATCTTAATTACTTTACAATAATTTCAATTACATCTAATAAATATAAAAATATAAATTAAAAAATAAAAAATTTTTGTTGAGATGATTTAATTTATATTTATTAATATATTTATAAATATAAATTAATTATAATTTATATTTATAAATTAATAACATTTTTAATATTTTAATTACATAATTTATTAATTAGTTTATAAATATAAATGAATTTATAATTTATATTCATAAATTAATATAATTTAATGACGATGTTAAAATTTTAATTATAGAATTAAAAAATATAGAAATGTTTTACATTTATTTGAAAATTTAATGACAAATTTCAAATAAAATATTCTTATTTATTATATTTAGTTAATAATGACTATTAACTTTAAAATTAAATATTATAAACGAGTAAAACATATTTTGTTCTCTTTTAGTGAAGTGGCTTCGCTAGAAAAAAATCTGTGTAATGTGCGGCATTTTAATAATTTACAATTTTATAGTAGAAATTAACATGTCACAAACAGATAAGCACATTACCCAGACAAAGTTTTTTTAATATATTGCATATATCATTTTACTGAAAAGTAGATAAAAGATGCAAAACTTTTAAAAACGGCTACCATTGTAACATAGTATTCATATAATTTATACCAAATTGATATGATCTTATTAACAAATATAGAAATAAAATATTTTTATAACTATTACAAAAAATATGTTTATATATTCGATATTTTATTTAATTTTCGTTAGATTTATTTTCCAATTAGTATTTTTGATATTTAATAAATTTGTATTCAAATTACTTTTTTTTATATTTATTTGTTTCTAAAAAATATAAAATATTAATATATTACAATTATTTTAACTTAAATAGTCTAGCTCACGAGCCATCTTGTTTTTAGACGAGTTAAAGACGAGCTGAGTTGAGCTGAGATTTTATAGCTCGTTTTGAAAACGAGTCGACCTGAGCTAGCTCATTCTTTTGCGAGCTCATGGCAATGCAGATAGGTATAGGTCTTCGCGTGTAAGATCACGATTGTAATCTCCGACATTCTTGCCTCTCTTCATTGTCATGTTCTCGATAAGATTCTCGAGTTGTTGGAAAGTGAGGTTGCTGAGGCAGCCACCACCTGCTGCTACAATCATGAAACGTGTGGTCTCTTGGAGTCCTTGCATGAAGGTGGTATATGAGGTACTTCTTGTCCATCCAATGATGTGGACATATGCGTTGATCTTGAACCACTCTCATTCATCATGTAAACTCTCACCTCTTTCTTGAAGAAACGAATTGATTTGGCTCTTAGCTAGCAACGTCCTATGATCTTGGAAGAACTGCTATATGAATCATTGCTCTAGCTCGCTCCATGTGATGATGGAAGCTGTGGGTAGGTTGAATAACCAATTTTGTGATGCATCCTTGAGTGAGAATGGGAATGCAGATAGGTATAGGTCTTCGCGTGTGACTTCTATGTCGAATTTGGTAGTGCCGCAAAGTATCTTAAAGTCGGTAAGGTGTGCATTCAGGTCCTCATTCTCCATTCCTCTGAAAGAAAAATTGTTGAGCATCTGGATGAAAGCAGGTTGCAGCTCAATTTGGTTTGCTATCGGACGGGCCATGCATGATAGCAACTGGGTATGCTTTGGAGTTGTGTAAGCTATGTAGGTTTCTTCGGCAGCGTCCCCTCAGTAGTGTCACTACCTTAGAAAATAATACCTGTGACGAGGTTCCACCTAGCCCGCTCAGGCTCGAGTTCAAGCATGTTGCCCATGCGGGCTCTTCCTCCACCCGACAAGGGATTTGTAAGGCATCAATTATCCCTGAGGGTTTTGCCCGAGGTGGGGCGTCTATCTGCATGCGCAGAGTGCTTGATGATCGATGACCCTGCATCAATTATCCCTGAGGGTTTGAGTAGCCCGCTTGGGATTTGTAGTTCCAAGAAATCCACCAGTGATAGGGCACGATCTAACCTGCCCGGATCATGCAATTCGAGTATAACCTGTGTGGTTTGAAGTGTGGGAACGCGCGGGTTAGTGTTCAACTCAAGTGTTGTCGACTCCTCCATGAGTTGCATGCATTCCTCGACGTCTTGGGGTGACTAAAATAGGCTCCCGGTGCATTCTGATAGTGTTATCTCCACAGGGTGGATGTCTCGATGTTGATGTTGAATTTCCTCAGCTAGTTCATTCACTGTGTTAATGTGCATCACGGGTTCAGTCAGGTATGGTTTCATGAGCTTATCGTCGAGCTTTCGTCTCCGAACTTCATTACTAGTCTACCTTCAGCGTAACATATAACCATATTCGCCATGTTGAGGAATGGTCTTTCCAAAATGATGGGAATCTTCGAGTTTATCTCCATGTCCTCTACTACTAAATCTGCTAGGAACCAGAATGTTCCATTTTTACAGCGACATTCGTCAATATACCTACGGGACTTCGTACGGACTTATCATCCAAGGTAATGAATATGCGCGTGGGCTGTAGATCTCCTACTCGATTGAGTTTCTTAACAAGTGACAGTGGTAGCAAGCTTACACTCGCTTCGATGTCGATAAGTGCATTCTCATAATCATAAATCTTGAAAGGTATGACGGAATTACCTAGATCGGGCATCTTCTTAGCCATGGTGGGCTGTTGCATGAGAGAGTTAGTGACCATCACTACCTACATGTCTACGATCCTCTTTCTTGTTATTATGTCTTTGGAGAATTTAGCATAAGAGGACATCTTCTTGACTGCATCGTAGAAAGAGATTGTGACTTGCAGCTTCCTTAGGAGTTCCACGAATGTGGTGAATTGAGAATCGTCGTTCTTTTTTCTTTGGTGCTACAGGAATGGTAGGGGTGGTGGCCTCGTGGCAGGTTTCACGCAGGTCGGCTCCTTCTCCTCTTCCTTGTCGATCTCCTCCTCTTCCATGGCTTGAGCAACAATTCGTTCATTTGTATTGGAGGCTCTTCTCTCATGGCTATGGAAGGCATAGGTTGCTCCACCGTCTTGCCATTCCTTAGATAGATGGCAGTGACTTGTTCCCTGGGGTTTGCCTCAAGCTTCTCAGGGATTTGTCCAGACTATCGACTAGACCCTTGTGCTAGTTGTGCCACTTGTGTATCCATGTGTTTCACGTGTGCTTGGAAGCTCTTCATTTGCTTCCCCATGTGATCTTGCTCAGTCTTGATTTCTCAAAGCGTGTAGTTGTGATTCTTCTGTTCTTGCAGCAATAATTGCAACATAGGAAGAACATAAGAGTCACCTGAGGTTGTGCGTGTTGCTGATAGCCTTGGTCCTCGCCGCTCCCCCTCTGCTAGAAACCTTGGTTCTGGTTCCTTGTCATCATCTACGTTTGAAATTCCTACGGGTTCGCTACGTTACTTGTATTGCCATAAGAGAGGTTGGGATGGCTCTTAATGTAGTTGTTGGTAGGGCCCGTTATTGACGTAGTTGACTTCCTCTATCTCTCGGCCTATAGATGCGTCTTATAGTTCCAATGTAGACTCGCGATCATCCTATAGATCTTAGCAACTTGTTGATTTATGTCAGTCAGATCTGGGTTAGTGATACCTAACTCCTTTACATAAGATTTAGATGGGAGATCACGGTTGTAATCTCCAACATTTTTGCGTCCCTTCCTTTCCATGTTCTCGATCAGATTCTCGAGTTGTTAGAAAGTGAGGTTGTTGAGGCAGCCACCACCTGCTGCTACAATAATAAAACATGTGGTCTCTTGGAGTCTTAGCTAGCAATATCCTTTGATCTGGGAAGAACTGCTGCATGAATCGTTGCTCTAGCTCGTTCCATGAGGTGATAAAAACGGTGGGCAGGTTGAACAACCAACTTTGTGTTGCATCCTTGAGTGGGAATGGGAATGCGAATAGGTATAGAGGTCTTTGCGTGTGACTTCTGTACCGATTTTGGTAGTGCCGCAAAGTATCTTGAAGTCGATAAGGTGTGCATTCGAGTCCTCATTCTCCATTCCAGTGAAAGTAAAATTGTTGAGCATCTGAATGAAAGCAGGTTGCAGCTTAATTTGATTTTCTATCGGACGGGTCATGCATGATAGCAACTGGGTATGCTTTGGAGTTGTGTAAGCTATGTAGGTTTCTTCGGCAATGTCCATTTAGGGCTCAGTAGTGTCACTTTCTCTGCTGCTTGTGTTGGAGCTTCTAATGGTACCTGCACAAGAATAGACGAGCAACCAAAGATAAGATACAAATCCGATATAGATAGAGAAGACTCGATAAAGGGAAAAGAAAAATGTAGAAAAACAGCTAAGAGTCAAGAAAGGACTAAATCTTAATCCAACAAATTCTTAATCTAGACCGTAATTAGTCCCCAAAAACGGTGCCAAAACTTGATTCGCGAATTATCAAGCAAATAAAATGCCTAATATCCACTTACCGCAAGAATACGGATCGGTGTAATACCAGGGTCACACTCTAGGGACTAACGCAACCTAAGCTAAGAATATAACTAAACTAAGATGGATGAAAGTGATGTAATCTAAAGTAAAATTTGAGAATGCTAAATGAATTATGACAGCAATGAGGACACACGAAAGACTTGATAATTAAGAACACTACGAGCTTTGGGTTACCGGAATTACAGGGTGCAACCAATAAAAGATCATAAATCAATCAAACTATCTTGATAACCGGAAATTCATGCTATTAAGTAGAGAATGGTTGTCTCGACACCTAAACTCCCTAACGATAATAACATGGAATCCTACCTCCCAACATCGATTAATACGTAATTATAGTAGCATTAAGCATGCAATCCTAACTCCTGAGTTGATTAAACGACCGGTCAGATTCTCAGTAATCAATATTTCCGGATTCATAATCTAACACCTTCTAGTTAAACATGAAATCCTAAGTTATTGAACGGACAACACAAGCATAGAACATTCATAGCATTGATCATCGAACCGAAATACAAGAAACTTTTAAAGATCTAAGCATTAACGCATAAACATAAGCATCCTTTGCAGAATCGCTATCCATAACCCATAGTTAAAGGCTTACTCACTCATGAATTCTGCTGTAAAACAAGAGAAAGCAACAATAAACATGATAAATAACAAGGAATACAATGCATTAGACTTCCATATCTCGTTACCGAAATTCCAATGTTGTTTCCTCCCTTGTCCAACTTCTCTTGAGCTCTCCTATGTGTTTTTCGTCCTCCCTTTGTTCTAAGAGACTCCCCTCCTTTTATTGCAGCGACACTTCTTGTTTCCCCTCGTTTTATTCCCTTTTTAGGGTTTTGTCTCGGCACGCGACCCGCACGGGCTTGGTAGCCACCCCATGCGGGCTCAATGTCTTCATGACCATCCGAGTGGGTTTGGTGACTGTCCGAGCTGTGTTGATTCTTTCGGAGTTGCAGCCCGCGTGGGTTCATGTCATTTCATGGGGCACGATCGGGATAAAGTCAGCCCGAGGCGTGCAAGTTTTACTATCGAATACAACCCGAGTGGGGGCCTTTTCCGAGCCCGAGCGGCCTGAGTTAACCTCATCTTTTTCTCCTTTCGCTCGATGCTTGGATATTCCATGTGGTTCTTTAGCCTGAATCTGCTCCGAGTGATTTATAGCTCCAAGTATGTACAGTTGACTCAAAGAATCAACATCCTTAAGCTTGATTATGCCTTACCGCTTTTAAATCTAAAAATCAACAAAAGGACTAGATAGAGGACATTCATGTCAGTTTTACAACTCATGTTATGTAAAGTATGTAGAAATGATCTAAATGTGTAGTCTAAAACTAACCCACATTACGTGTTATCACAAACTTATGTAAAAAAGTTAACGTAAAAGAATGATTGAGTAATTACAAGGTCATTGATTCAGAATTCTACAATTAGTGTTTTTGCTTAACAAAATTTGACCTGGTCAATATACCATTTATTGCTAATAAAAATTGAAACATTCACAAAAATTATATCAAAATTCACATTAACAATCACCAAAAAATCTTATACCTTACAAGAATTTATACCTAATAAAGTTACCATAATAAACTCATATAAATTTTTATGTATATATATATATATTAATTTATAATAAATTCACCATAAACCAAATTGTAGAACTAGGTTTGTGATAGTCAACTAATCGTTATAGTCACAAGTTGTTTTATGTGTCATTGATAGTCCCTGCATAAATTTACTTTCTTATCCATCAATAATTAACATCACAAAAAATATAACATAATTGATTACCACTACACAATATAAATCCCTCAATAACTACCATTAATAAAAATGGAAACAGACATTAAAATAACGGAATATCAGAAATACCCTCGTAGGGCTAAACTACTTCAAAAATACCCTTCCCCAAAATAATTATTAAATCCGAAAAATAAAAACTGAAGAAAAGACAAATTTGCCCTTAATGTTCGAACGTGGAAAAATGGAAGTTCGGTAGTTTTTCGACGTGAAAAACTGCCGAAAACGAGAAAGCCGAACAGTTTTTCGCCGTGAAATCTGTTTAAAAATTTATAGCAAGAAAGAAATAAGTGATATCGAACTTGAGAGGGATCGATTTGAAGTTGGCGAGAAGGAAAATGGCTAGAATCAGCAGCATCACTAGCGAAGAGAGCACGAGTCAATGTTCAATGGCGTCAATAAGTGTAAGTAGTTCGATTTCTAGGGTTTTGCAAGCTTTCGAACCACAAAATGGTTTATTGATTTGAAATGGGTG
>CM071865.1:30786588-30805563 GCA_036759665.1 Gynandropsis gynandra
ACTCAACCGACTCGTGCGACTCAACCGACCCGTGTGACCCATGCCACTCAAACGATCCGTGCGACCCATGCGACTCAAACGACCCTCAGACACTCTGCGACACTCAACCGACTCTCTGAGACTCAACCGACCCACGCCCCTCAAACGACCATTGCGAACCATTCCACTCACTGAGCCAACCGACTCACTGAATCGAATATGGTCATGCAACTCCTGCGACCCTTGCTACTCAACCGACGCACTGAGTCGAAGATGTTCATGCAACTCCTGCGACCCTTGCGACCTAACCGACTCACTGACACTGACACTCACCCATTTCAAATCAATAAACTGAGTCGAAGATGGACATGAAACTACTGCGACCCTTGCTACTCAACCGACTTACGGAGTCGAAGATGTTCATGCAACTCCTGCAACCCTTGCGACCTAACCGACTCACTGACACTGACACCCATTTCAAATCAATAAACCATTTTGTGACTCGAAAGCTTGCAAAACCCTAGAAATCGAACTACTTACACTTATTGACGCCATTGAAGATTGACTCGTGCTCTCTTCGCTAGTGATGCTGCTGATTCTAGCCATTTTCCTTCTCGTCAACTTCAAATCGTTCCCTCTCAAGTTCGAAATCACTTATTTCTTTCTTGCTATCAACTTTTAAACAGGTTTCACGGCGAAAAACTGTTCGGCTTTCTCGTTTTCGGCAGTTTTTCACGTCGAAAAAGTGCCGAACTTCCATTTTTCCACGTTCGAACATTAAGGGCAAATTTGTCTTTTCTTCAGTTTTTATTTTTCGGATTTAATAATTATTTTGGGGAAGGGTATTTTTGAAGTGGTTTAGCCCTACGAGGGTATTTCTGATATTCTGCCCATTAAAAGTCACCAAAAAATCTTATATGTAACTGTGATAGAACTTATACCTAATAAACTCACCATAATAAACTCATATAACAGTTACAGAACTCTAGGTTTGTGATACTCAACTAACGGATATTAGATTCAAAATCTTATCCATCAATAATTAACAGTCACAAAAATTATAAAAAAATGGATTACCACTACACAATACAAATCCCTCAATAATTACCACTAAATACTATAATAAACTCAACATAAAACCATACACAACAACCACCATTGCCCACCAAACTCTCCACTATATAATAGAAACACATGTTAAGCAAACAACATACAAGATTTCCAAACTAACAATTACCATTTTGAATTCAAGTATAATTCCTTTTCAGCTTTACCATGACCTCAACCATCCTATCCCCACACATAACCTTTAGTGTACTAACAGTTGGATGTTGTTTACAGTGTGTTGTTGCTAGAGTTTTCCGTATTTGGGAAATCCGTAATGCCAAGAAAAGAGGACAAATAATGTGGTTCGATTTCCTACTCATTGATGCAAAGATTTGATAAGTTTTTAACACAAATTTTATATTTGTTATTGTCAAAGTGGTCAATATGCTACTGTTAGTTCTAATGTGTTTTCTTCCTTTTTTTTTATAGGCATCTTTGATTCAAGGGAGCGTAAGTTGCATCCTCTTTAACCATTTTAAGAAATTTTTAAAACAAGGGTCTATTGTTTAATTTCAAAGTTTTGATGTTGTGGAAAGCAGTAGAACCTTCAAACTTACCAATTCAAGTGTTTCTTTGCCGCTAACTTTTTCAACAAGATTGTTTGAAGTTTGTGACAACTCAATTCAAATTGTTAAAAAAAATTCAGCTTCAAAACATATGATGAGATAGCATCTATGGCCAATCAAATATGTTTCTTCTAGGTTTTCCACATATTTACATTCAATTAATCTTTTGAAACATTCATCTATGAATTATATCTCTGACATAACCTTGATACTAATTGAATTCCAATTTTCAGATGTTATTGGTCATGTTTGTGCTATAAAGGATTTTATAACGGATGATATATCTTGAATGCATCGTGTTATGTTGCATTTACAACTATTAGAGTATCCCAAAAAACAAAATCTATACTTTCTCATTATTTAATTTACTCCAACAAGATTATCATCTTTGGTTGATTATGTTAGGGGTATGGACATCAACATAACTGCTTGGGACCATAAGGCAACAGAATTGCGTAAAAAACTAGAGAATTTTGTAACAAAACCATCGGCCATATTGACTGCAAGTTGGAATCCCAAGTTTGTAGGAGGTTATTTATTTTTCCTCATAAATTCCATGGATTATCACTGTTTACAATTAGGTTTCAGTTTTCTGTTGTTTCGTGCATGTTTTTTTAATTTTTATTTTCCCAACCTTTATAGGTAATCTATATTTGAATGCTACATGAGCAACGCACTTTTATTTTAATGGTGAAGCTTCTGCCTTAGTTGAATTCGTTGAAAGGTAAATTTTTTTTCTTATTACGTGTTTGTGTATTTGTATGTTTACCAATTCTGATTTAATTAAGTTTTTCATGTCTTATCTATTAGTGCATTCTTACCAGCATCAAAGTAGGCTTTGATGATGTTGTTTGCAACCACAAAAAATCAACAATGTTGTAAAGCTCGAAATATTATCGATTCCCAAATTAAATGAATTTATAATAAACTTAGAACGTAAGGTAAATTTCTCAATTTTCAATCTTATATTTTTAAATTTATAGTTGGATCTAACCATGTATTAACAATGTTTTATAACACAGGAGGCAAAATTCTACTGCCATGCTCGGATGATTGATGTTCTAACTAACAATGAATGGATTTACGTTGCATGTGGAAAATGTTCAAGGAAACTAAAATGAACAACTGATTCATTTGGAACAGTTCTGATAAGTTTTGGTCTCGGAGGAGAAGAGGATTATCAATTGGTAGAATCGTCAACATCCACCCAGTCTCAGGGGAATTATATTATCTTAGAATGTTGCTAAGCATTGTCAAAGGACCTACAAGTTATGATGACATAGACGGTCGATGGTGTAAAGTATACCACTTATAAAGAGGCATGCATTACGAGAGGTTTGTTAGACGAAGATAATGAGTGGCGACTGGCAATGAATGAGGCTACTAAATGGGCAATGCCAACATAACTGAGACATATGTTCGTAACTTATTGCTATATTGTGAGGTGACCAAGCCATTAGATCTTTGGTATGGTTGTTGGAAGTTCTTACCAGATGATATATTGAATAGGAAAAAAAAGAATTCAAATTCAACGACCTCCAATTATCCAATAAAGAGATTCAACAATACACTTTAATAAAGATTCAGAAGATTCTAAGTGAAAATGATAAGTCATTATCAGATTACCCTAGCATGCCTATGCCGGATAAAAGCATATTGGATGAAATCGCCAACACAATTTTAAGGCAAGAAATGCAATACGATATGAAATTTGAAAAAGAAGAGCGCATGAAATTATTCACAACGATTACCAAGGAACAACTGCATATTTTTACCGCAGTTATGTAATCAGTTGAAGACAAGCTAGGGAAACTATTTTTTTTGTATGGTCCAAGAGGAACGCAAAGGAATATATGTAAGTTGCATCGTCGGGTATAGTAGCCTTGCTTCTCCTTGGGGGTCAGACAACTCATTCTCGCTTCAAAATCCCTCTCAGTGTGAATGAAAGATCAACGTATGATATAACCAAAGAAGTATGCTAGCATATTTACTGAAAATACATCCAATTATATGGGATGAAGTGCCAAAGGCACACCCACACAGTTTTGAAGCGTTGGATCAAACATTGAAGGATATTATTGCTCTGACAGCTATGGAAGGAGACAACAAAACATTTGGCAGGAAAATAGTTCTTTTTGGCAGTGAGTTCAGATAAATCTTACATGTTACTCGAGGAGGGCGAATAGACGCGGTGTTAGCATCATTAAGTCGATCACACCTATGGAATTCATGTAACATCTATACATTAACACAAAATATGTGACTTGATCGATGTGAGATTCAATTCATAAAATGGTTATTGGAAGTGGGAAATGGCACAACAATTAAAAGGAATATGAGCCCTTTCGATGTTTTGTATGCGATTGTATGCATATTTCCACAATATATTCCTTGCAAATATCTTTTGTGATTTAGACGCAGAAATGAAGAGTATATAGAGCAAAAAAGCCACATATATCGATCGTGATCAGAACATAAGGCTAAACGGGACAAGATACAATGAAGAAATGACTCGGTCAAACCAACAGAACGGGCGAGATTGAAGGAGAAGAGATCCCGGTCAAGCTCATTACATGAGCACGACCAGAGGTGAAAGGAAGAAACAGTCCGACCGAGCACATCCAGCATCACGATCGAGCACCCAAACAAAGTTCAATGCCCGGGCGAGCATATCCAACAGCACGACAAAGCTCTCAAACAAATTACTATGCCCGACCGAGCACCTAACAAAGCTCGATCGGGCTCACTAACCAGAACGTCCTCCGAATGTACTGCACGACCCGGGCAACTCCATTGCCCGACCAATCACCCTTTTGAAGACATGTGTACGACCGGGTTGTTTGTTGTGCCTGGTCGGGCATAGAGGAAAACTACCCAGTGAAAACTAAGAAACGGGTACGTCGCTCGGACGAAGAAGGAACAAACATGCTTCTGAGTGTTATTTTAAAAGGGAGAGGAGACTGTTCTGAAACAGGAACGATAGAGGTGGCGGTTGAAGCCTAAGAAACCTATCACAAAGGTAGAGAGAGATAGCAAACGGACGGAGAGAAATCTGAGGACGCCGGAGAGCACACGGAGACATCATTAAGCTTATTCTTTCTCTATCCTTTTATTTCTTTCATGTTGTCATTTGAACTCATGTTTGAGTAGTAGGATTGTTCTAGGAGAACGGAGTAGCCCTAGGCTATCCCGGAACCCTTGCATTGATTTTATGTATGATGGCAATTTCCATCCCCGTTTGATCCTTTGTCTATGCGCTTAACGTTATGTGTTTATGAAGGCCACATAGTTGCATGATATTAGGGATCTGAGTGAATTACCGAAAAAAAAACTCAAAACCGGACATATAGGTTTAGGACAGTTTAGGTGAAGCCATGAAAGTAGGAAAACCTAGATTGAGAACTCACAAACGAATCACGAAGGTTAATGGGTGTAGACTAGGTTATCAGCCATAAAAGTATGAGGTTTGATAGTTTATGCACGTCTCTAGGCCTTGAAAGAGGATAATTGATAGATTATGATCGTTTGCCTTCAAATCAGATAGGAAAAGCATGAATAGCCGATTGATATACATGGTTCTTGGGCTTAGTTGTGAAACTGTATCCTAGGACGTTTATTTGATTGGTTTAAGCATCGATTTATTATTCGTCATTAGTTTAGCTTAATTTCATCACTCTTTATTCAATTTGCAAGCATTGATTTGATTGTTTTAGTCGTGTCGTGTTGCTGGTCCCAATGGGATCGACACCTAGATTCTACACTACACACGTCCCGTGCACTTGTGGAGTAGGTTTAGGTTCTATTTAAGTTGAACACGCATCATGTTTTTGGTGCCGTTGCCGGGACTTCATAACACGCTAGGCTTAGACATAAAATCACACATGTATTTCTTTTCTTTTATTTTTCGTTTTTGCGCACTGATTTCCGCAGCTTTGGTTTTTGCAGCCGCATGGTTAGATCTCGAGGACCTACAAGTCTATTTGAAACTGACCCAGAGATCGAAAAAACTTATACAAAGATCAAGAAGGAAAATGCTCAGGAAAAGGCAAATAAACCAGCACAAAGAGAAGCAATGGAAGAAGGACACGCTGGAGACAACGCCATGGATGGAAGGCAAGAAGGATTAATCACGATGGGTGAACATCAAAACCAGCTGGGATCACAAGCTACACGTCCGCTGAAATACTATGTGATTCCCAATCTCAACAACGTCCAAACTGCGACTCGAAGACCTATTGTGGGTCGAGAAAGTTTTGAAATCAAGCCCGCCATGATTTCAATGGTGAAACAGAACCAATTCATAGGCTTAACACACGAGGATTCACACCAACACTTGATGGAATATCTGGAGCTATGTGACACATTCAAGGTAAACGGCGTGCCTCTTGACGCAATACTTGTTCGGATGTTCCTTTTCTCACTTGGGGGTCATACGAAGTCGTGGCTCCAGTCCTTGCCTCCTGGTTCTATCACTACTTAGGACCAACTCTGCACCATATTCCTTGAGAGATTTTTTCCTCCAAGCAAGACAATTAAGCTCAGAAGGGAGATCACTGCCTTCCGATGCAAAAAAGAGAATCATTGTTCGAGGCATGTGACATGTTCAAGGAGTTGCTACTGTTGGTCCCCTACCATCGGCTTGAGCAATGGTTCGTCCTGCAAACATTCTACAATGGAGATAACAATGAGCACAAGACGATGCCGAACATGTTTGCTGGAGGATCATTTATGGAGAAGAATGTCACTGAAGCATTCGAGCTCATAGACATCCTCGCCATGAACAGGCTATATGGTCAGTTCCACGGTCGCTATCGAAGAGAACCGGGGGCCTTTACGAGGTTAACAACAGACCCATTTCTAATGCTAGTGCTTTATTTTACTCTAATTGTGGTGGTACAGAGCACATGGCGTACCAGTATACGTTTCAGCAAGACAAACATGAGCAAGTGAATTACCTCCAGGAACCCGCAAACAATCCGTATGTGAATACGTACAACTCTGGTTGGAGAAATCATCCAAATTTTTCATACAGGAATACACAGCCCATCAGGCAACCATCGGGTTTCCAGCAGCAATAGAAAGCTCCACAACAAGTACCCGACAAGGATTAGAGAATCCTTCGTCTAACATAGAAACATTGCCTAACTTGTTTTAGAGAAAAAAAAAGAAAAGAGAAAGAAGAAAGAATAAAGCAGCATATGAACACTCCGTTGTCATCGGCAAAATGCAGAAAAATTCAATGCAATAAGCTGACATGAGTGCATCGTGCGTAAAAGAATAAGTTTCATTTGATGGTTCGGGACTAAATGATGGATCGAGGCTATCTCTCTACGTCCTAAGGGCACGCGCGACGACACGTCCGACAACTCCGTTGTGTTATCCAAATGAGCCATATGAGTAACCCAATGAGGTAGCCTAGGCCTAAGTAGAGGTTAGATCTCTTTAACTTTGACGTCCTAGAAACCGAGTATGCTAGCTCAAAAAGTTAAGTCCTTTGATTGATTTGTACTAAGTCTGAAGTCTTGAACGGTGGAGAGAGTCACATGTCACTTTTTTTATTTATTTCGATGATATGCTTACTCATGAATGGTCTCGATGACTTAAGGATGAAATCACGACTAGTAATAGATTGAATTAGCTTGCGATTCATCGGGTGATCGCTTTTGCCGTGTATCTAGGATATCTTAGGTGAAAAAGGGATTTGAGGTTTCATTCTCCCTTGTTACATTGCACGTTTAGGTTTGCTGAGGACAAACAAACATTTAACTCTGGGGGATTTTGATGAGTGTTCATATTGCATAACAATCGCATAGGTTTTTATCACATTTTGAGGATATTTCGATGTTTTGTATGCGATTGTGTGCATATTTCCGCAATATATTCCTTGCAAGTGTCTTTTGTGATTTAGACGCAAAAATTAAGAGTATATAAAGCAAAAAGGCCATCGATCGCCGGTCGGAACATGAGGCTAAACGAGACAAGATACGACGAAGAAATGATTCGATCAAACCAACAGAACAAGCGAGATTGGAGAAGAAGAGAGCCTAATCAAGCACATTACGTGAGCACGACCGGGGGTGAAAGGACGAAAGGAGCCCGACCGAGCACATCACAGTAGCACGACCGAGCATCCAAACAAAGTTCAATGCCCGGCCGAGCACATCCAACAGCACGAACGAGCACCCAAAATAAAGTTCAATGCCCAACCGAGCATATCTAACAGCACAGATCGAGCTCCCAAACAAAGTCATTGCCCGACCGAGCACCCAACAAAGCTCGATCGAGCTCACTAACCAGAACGTCCTCTGAATATACTGCATGGCCCGGGCAACTCCATTGCCCGACCGATCACCCTTTTGAAGACATGTGCACGACCAGGTTGTTTGTTGTGCACATTCGAGCATAGAGGAAAACAACCCGGTGAAAACTAAGGAAACGGGCGTGCCCCTTAGACGAAGAAGGAACAAACACGCTTCTCAGTGTTATTTTAAAAGGGAGAGGAAACTATTCGGAAATAGGAATGATAAAGGAGGCGGTTGAAGCCTAAGAAACCTATCACACAAGTAGAGAGAGAGCAGACGGAGCGAGAGAAATCCTAGGACATCGGAGAGCACACGGAGACATCAATAAGCTTATTCATTCTTTATCCTTTTATTTCTTTCATGTTTTCATTTGAACTCATGTTTGAGTAGTAGGATTGTTCTAGGAGAACGGAGTAGCCCTAGGCTATCCCGGAACCCTTGCATTGATTTTATCTGTGATTGCAATTTCCATCCCTGTTTGATCCTTTGTCTATGCGCTTAACGTTATGTGTTTGTGAAGCCAACATAGTTGCATGATATTAGGGATCTGAGTGAAGTACCGAAAAGAGAAACTCGAAATCAGACATATAGGTTTAGGATAGTTTAGGTTAAGCCACGAAAGTAGGAAAACCTAGATTGAGGACTCACAAATGAATCACGAAGTTTAATGGGTATAGACTAGCTTATTAGCCATGAAAGTAAGAGGTTTGATAGTTTATGCACGTCTCTAGTCCTTGAAAGAGGATAGTTGATAGATTAGGATCGTTTGCCTTCAAATCGGATAGGAAAAGCATGAATAATCGTTTGATATGCATGGTTCTTGGTGCTTGGTTGTGAAACTGTATCCTAGGACGTTTATTTGATTGGTTTAAGCATCAATTTATTATTTGTCATTAGTTTAGCTTAATTTCATCACTCTTTATTCAATTTGCAAGCACTGATTTGATTGTTTTAGTCGTATAGTGTTGTTGGTCCCTGTGGGATCGACACCTAGATTCTACACTACACACGTCCCGTGCACTTGCGGAGTAGGTTTAGCTTCTGTTCAACTTGAACATGCATCATTATCACATCTTCCCAGGAAAGCTACGAAATATTTGAGCTCAGACCATATCGGAATTGATAGTGCTCCTACTGCAGATTGGCAATCCTTATATACTATTGAGTATCTCAACTCCCTTGAGTTTTCTGGAATCCTAAAACATCAAATTTCTTTGAAAGTTGACGCTCCAATTTTGATGCTCAGAAATTTAAACCAAAAGGAATGTCTTTTCAATGGGACACGATTAGTTGTCACTCAATTAGCATCAAAGGTATTGAAAGCAGAGATTATAACGGGAACCCATGTTGGCAACAATATTCTCATACCAAGGATTAGTTTATCTCCAACTGATTCAGGACTACCTTTTACTTTGCGAAAGAAACAAATTCTAGTTCGCTTATGTTATGCAATGACGATAAATAAAAGTCAAGACCAAAGTCTTAAACAAATTGGACTTTACCTTCCAAGATCGGTTTTCAGCCACGTCCAATTGTATGTGGTGCTATCACGAGTTCACTACAAGAAAATCACAATTTAAGGACTGAAGAATCCGTCTCTAAACACGTAGTCCGCAAACGAGCGTCGCCAAATGTTATCCGTTCGTAATCCGTACGTAAATAAGGATGGAAAATTCAGTCCGCAATTAAGGACGGAAATTTCAGTCCGCAAATGGTCCGAAAATAAACGACCAAAAAAAGACTCCGATATGCTGGGAATTTACCGACGGGAGGCCGATCGGCATTTGCGGACGGCAAGGGTCGTCCGCAATATTTGCGGACGGAGGGTGGGTCGTCCGTAATATTTGCAGATGGGAGGTTGGTCGTCCGCAAACTTTGTAGACAGATGGCGGGTCGTCCACAAAATTGCAGACGGACAAGGGTCGTCCGCAATTTTAAGGACAATCTAGAAACCGTCTGCAAAACTTTTTAAAAAAAATAAAGAAAATAAAATTTGATTAGATTAAATTATAAAAATTAGTCCACAACAATAATTAAAAAGCTTACATATGACTAACATTTTTAATATTAATCCGTTGGAAGTATTTCTGAATCATCGTGATCAGAATCATTGTTCTGAAATGCATCACAATCGATGTTACGCATTTGCGATTTCATCATCCGCAGAAACTGTTACATTTGCCTTTTCTGATCGTTCAGCTCGCTTGTGTGATCGTTCAACCTCCTTTAGTGCTTGTTCAACGTGAATTTCAGATTCTTGTTGCGCCTCAAACACTTTTGATAACGTATTCCGGAACTCGTACTCTGATACTTTTTCTTTACCCTTGGAGGAAGCTGAATATTTTGAAGCCATTCCTCCAAGTCCGAAAATACGACCTTTGTAAGGCGTAACTTGCTGTAAAACAAATATCGAGATTTAATAACAATTATAAATAGTAAAATTGTATCATATTGAAATGTCATTAATTTATCTCGAGATACAACTCGTTGTACTCTTCCTGACTAAGGGTAGTTTGTATTCCGTCTTCTCTCAGGGGAATTTACGATACTCGTTTCGCTGCCATGTTTTCAACATCATCGTGAAGACGTTTCGCCTTGGATCTACCCACGAACCATCAGATTTTTTAACATGCGTACGTTCCAACAATTTTAGGTACGAAAGGTTCGGATCCCTTCTCTTTTGCCTGAAATAAATAAAAAAGATATAAGTGTAATATTAATAAAATGTTAATTTTATAAATTCATAAAAGTATTATAAAGCTTACCAAATCTTCGTATATTTCCGCAAAAAAACGAGATCATGTCGTATGTACGCTCATTACGTATCCTTCTCTATCAGAACGTCGGGATTTACTTTGCGCACACATCTGATCCAACATCTTCCGCTATCCAAAGGGGTTTTCCTTTCGTCTCTCATTTTTTTACAGTCATTTACAATAGACTTGAGACGAACTCCCGCAACCCGTTCAAATTCGGACTTTACTAGTCCGGTAAGTTCGTGGTCCAATAAAATTTTTGCTGAAATAGTAAAAAGCTTATTATATTTAAACTATAATTTCAATTACTTGATACAATTAAAAATTGTTTAAAACATACCACAAATGATTTCCACCATTGTTCCTTAATTTCTGGATCGATCTGTGTCCAATTGTAACAAGGCCGATCATAATCAACTTTCATCGTCTTTGTTATGTGATGAAAAAGTTGATTGAATCTAAACTTATAAATCAAAATTAAGATAAATTAACATTTAATTAACTATTTATATTTGACATTTGAACGTAAGTATACGTACCATAGTGCGTCGTCTCCACGTATAGGGTCTAAACGAGGAAGTTTGCATCGTTCTTCATCCATAGATAAAATTTCTTCTACAGTTGGTTCATCATGCATCTCAAGTTTGTAATGCATTACTAGATCGACTGGTGGTTGGATTTACGGATAATAAGGAGTATATTGCGCCGATTGTGTCGATCTAGTGTTCCGGAAGAAATTTGGATTCATATATTTCGAAAATCCTGAAATAGAATGTTGGGAATGAGATGACAGGTTACCACTTTCATCAGATTGAGGGCGGTTTCTCGTTTTACCACCTCTTCCAACGCGTCGCGATATACTGAAATGTAAAATTAAAATATTACGTACGTTAAAACGAAATTCCATTAGAATGAAATTCCAATTCCTAATCAAATTTTTGACAACATAACTAAGCAATATCCAACAAATCTTTTTCACCAATTTCAATTTCTATTAAAATTTTGGACTAGATTACTAATCAGCTTTCAATTACCTAAGTAAAATCCAATTAAATTCTTCACAAATTTTTCGCCTAAGCAATTTTTAATTCCTAAGCCAATTTTTTCGCCTAAACTAACGAGAACGATTCGAACCTTTTGTTCCGTGGAAGACCGATGTAGAGGGTGGTTGGTGGAGAAAACGTCAACGGTTGCGGGCTCGTGCGAGCGGCTGGTGGCACGCGGGCGACACTAGAGACGCGGCGGGCTCGTGCGGGCGGTTGGTGGCTGGTGGCTGGTGGCACGCTGGCGGCAGGTGGAGAAGACGCGGCACGCAGGCGTCTGGTGGAAAAGACGCGGTACACGGGCGGTTGGTGGCGAAGATGCGGCACGTGGGCGGCACTGCTGGCGGCACGCGGGTGGCACTGCTAGTGGCACGTGGGCGGCGACGCGACGAGGAGGGAGAGAGTTTCGGAGGGAGAAAGTGATAGTCAAAAATGCCTAATTAGGGTTACCGTTGGAATTTAAACAAAATTGCGCACGGGGAGTCGTAAACCCATTAGGAATTGCGGACGGATGGGCCTCGATCGTCCACAATTGCGGACAAGCTTTAGGTAGCCGTCCCCAATTGCGGAGGGCTGAGCCCCATCCGTCCATAATTCCAGACGTTCTCTAGTCATCCGTCTGCAATTTCCGAATGGTCGTGGCTCATCCGTCCACAATTCCAGGACGATGTGCCAGGATGGGACGAGGCGATATGCCGGGACGGGACAGGACGATGTGCCGAGATGGGACGGGACGATGTGCCGAGACGGGACAGGACGATGTGCCGGGATGGGACGAGACGGACGATGTGTTGGGACAAGACGAGACAGACGAATTGACGGGACGGGACGAGATGGACGGGATGGATTGAGACGGGACGAGATATCCATAAAGGTCAAACATGATCCGTAAACATCTAACATGATCTGTAAACGTATAACATGAATATCCGTAAACATTTAACAATTCATTAAGAAATAGAAACAATGCTTTGAATATTCGTAAACGTCTAACATGAATATCTGTAAACTCTCAACACCGAATAAATAATGCATTAAGAAATAGAAACAGTTGAATATCCGTAAACATTTTAACATGATTCAGCATCTTCAGAGTCACACAATTGTTCTGTCGACTCTTGTGATATGTATCTGGTTCAAATTCGTCTTCTTCTTTTTCTTCTATATCTTCATAAAGATCATCTTCATTTCTTTCGATTTCTTCCATTTCACCGTGCGTAAGTGCTTCAACATGTACCTCGTCAATAGCAACAATCTGGGTTATTTGTTGTTGCATTGGCAATTGTTGTTGTTCTGTGTTGTCGATAAATTTGCCCCTCGGAAGTATCTTCATTGCGACACACCAACGTGAAGATCTTCTAATATGCGGATAGGAAACGTAACAAATTTGATTGGCTTGTGACGTAAGAATAAAAGGCTCGTATTTTGCATATCTTCGTGTGGAGTTAACTTCTACAACGCCTAGTTTGTTTACTCTTGTTCCGCGACCGATTATTGGATCGAACTAATCACATCGAAATAACATCATTTTAAACCGACATAACCTACAAAAAATATTAAAATATGAGTCAATATAATCCAAAATGACATACGTGGTAAGGATAACATTGTTTTAAATTTTTTTCCATACTTGGATATTCCAATTGGAAAATTTCCTTCAAAATCCCATAAAAATCTGGTTCATCGGCCGACGCACAATAGCTTTCACCTTTCACACATATACCATAGTTCATCGTCGACTTCAACTTCCCGTGTTCGTAAGTGTAAAAATTATAACCATGTGTAAAATACATAGACCAACTCATAACTTTCACAATCGGTCCTTTGACAAGATCTCGTAGCCACATTGGGTGATTGCCGATCCTTGAATGTCCAAGCACCTTCCGATGTTAGACGCATAGATATCGGGAAATTTCACATCTTCTTTCAACCATTTCAACAATTTATATTTCTTATCATTTGACAATCTGAATATCGGAACTGACGCTTTACCGTCATCACTTATATGTAACTCCTTTCGTGAGCAATACTCTTCTAGATCCTTGCGTGATTTAATATTGTTTTTCGTCTTCCCTATGAAATTCAATACTGTATTGATGATGTTATCGAAAAATTTTTTCTCTATGTGCATGACATCAAGATTATGTCGAAGTTTTAGATCTTTCCGATACGACAAATCCCAAAATATGCTCTTCTTGTACCAGTTATGAGTAATTCCATAACCACCAATTCTCAGATGATTGTTTCCTCCGCAATCTATACTCCTAGGAATACACAAAGCAAGAAGACGTTCATACAAAATCTCTTCACCGGTCAAAACTGCAGTAGGAGATTTCCGCACAACTACATTCCTTTTGAAATTTCTCTTGTTGCGCCGTAGTGCATCATCAACTGGAAGAAAACGACGATGACAATCAAACCAACTCGTCTTTCATCCATCTTTCACCTGAAAAACATATGTTTCCTCCATGCAATATGGACAAGCCAATCGAACATGTGTTGTCCATCCAGATAACATACTATAAGCTGGAAAATCACTTATTGTCCACATGAGAGCACCTTGTAACATAAAATTTTTTTCACTTCGAGACATCGTACGCTTGAACTCCATTCCATAATGCTTTCAATTCTTCAATAAGTGGTTGAAGAAATATATCCAAAATTCTTTTCGGATAAATTAGGTCCGAGAATCATTATTGTTAAGAACAAAAATTCCCTTTTCATGCACATATCCGGTGGTAAGTTGTATTTGTTAAATAAAACCGATCTTTTCCACAAAATCGACAATTACTCATATTCGATGTCACTCTCCAAAAAATCATGCAATTGTCTTGACAAACATCAATCTTTTGATATGGCAATAAAGCCAAAGATCTCATCGTCTTCTTTGTCTCATAATAGGAGTCTACTGCATTATTATCTTCTGGCAAATAATCTCTTATTAATTTCAGTCTTCAAATTCATCAAACGTGCAGACAGAGATAACTGTGATAAACCACTTTTACAACCATCATAAAATGGGTTCCTAGCACTTTCTAGCATTTCAAAAAAAACTTTTTGCTTCTTCATTCGAATCTTTTTCAGTATTTTTGTTTCTATTACGAAATACATTTTACACCATTTCTATATAAGGGTTCATTTCTACATCTTGAGAAGTCTCAAGTACTTCATGATGTACAATGCCCCTACTAAAGTTTTCCACAACATTACTAGGTCGTGGTGCGAAATTTTCTCCATGACATAACCACAAGAAATAATTCGGAGTAAAACCTCTTAAATAAAGATGCTTCCAAACAGTTCTCTCATTAATAAATTTTTCATTCTTGCATTTGATGCATAAACAAACCAACTTATACGTTTCTTTGTAAACTTGTTGATTTGTCGCCATTGTCATAAACTGTGTGACGCCTTCTATAAACTCCTTCGATACACCTTGAGTTTTTGTATCAATTCTTTTGTACATCTATTGTCTAGAAACGAAAATATCCGATCTTGATGAAGATGCCATTATAATCGCAAACAATAAGAAGATATGTGGTGAAAGATATGAGAGTTGTTTATGAAAAAAGGATCAATGGTTGAGGGGTTAAATAGATAATTTATAGATGAATTACGGATGGATTACGGACTAAGAAAATAGTTGTCGAAGAGTCGTCCCGAATTCATCCCTAAATTGGTTTCTAAAGTCCCTAATTAGGGACGGCCGCCGCGTCGTCCGCAAAATTCCGGACGAAAGGAAGAACCGTCCGCAAATTTACGGATGGAATGTTCCGCCGTCCATAAATTGCGGACGCCTATGCTCTACCGTCCCTAATCTGGGACACCCTACCCATCTGTTTCTAATCCGTCTGTATTTACGGACCAATTAGGGACGGTTTATCTATACGCAATATTTCGGACGGATTAGAGATGGATAATGAAATCCGTCCCTAATCAGTTTATAATACGTCCCAAATTTAGGGACGAAACTCGCAGTCCGCAGAATCCGTTTGCAATATTGAATTTTCTAGTAGTGGTTACTTCTGCTAATGGCTTGTGAATTTTAGATCTCAATGAAGAATGCATACAACAATCCTCCATTACAAACGTTGTTTATGAAGAAATATTCAATGGGCTACCCAATACATCAGACATGTATATAAATAATAATCTCATTTTTAAATTGGGATTTTCTATTTTTCAAATAATTTTTAAGCTACGTTACATATGTTTCTATTTCTAAGGTCTCTTTAATATAAACATCTTTCAAAATTTATATGGAAATGGATCGTCAACATTATCAGTGTTCGCTCAATTATCTTTAAAGGTAATTACTATACCTATAAGATAATTTTCATTTGATGCTTTTAATACATTCATCTTTCAACTATAAATTCATTTACAACTCATTGGTTCTTCAATAGGTTTTTTCAATCGAAACCAATATAATCACCAACCGAGGTTTATTTTGTCTTAAAACAATCACATCAACATTTTCATATGGTATTCATTCTCTCTGTTGGTTTTTTTTTATTAATTTCTGAATTTTGAAAACTCTCGAATGAGTTAGAACCAGTTTATATGATTCTTATTTTTTTATCGTCTCACGTTATTTTCAATACATTATTATTTATTCACATTTATATTAAAAAGATCGCATAACTATTATTTCAAACACGTTTCTGATTACAATCCTCAACTACATAAAACATCATAAATTGAATTTAGATCGGTCTCGCGAATCGGACCGGTTGGTTTCCTACTATAAGATGATAATTAATTATGTGGATGAATGTTAGGTGGCCAAAGGAGAAAAAAAAACTCATCGTTTTATATATAGATTTTTTATTTTTTATTAATAAATTAAATTCAAAACTTTAAAATTAAAATTAATATAAATAATTAATGAACATTTAATTCTATAATGCAGAGATTATATATTTTTATTATTAATATAGAGTTTTTAATTCTATAACAGATGAAAATATTAGTAGGTGACTAGAATTTTAAAGAAAATTCTATATAATTTTAAAATATAAAAGATAATTAATGATTTAGATGTTTAAGCGATTTAAAAAGGAAAGAGTAAAATATTCTTTTTATATATAGATTTTGTTGATATCTTTTAAAAATATATTTCCTTATAATTTTTTAAAATTTTTTATATAAAAACACAAAACCATCTATTTTGAACAGATGTTCAACATGTTTTCTACAAATTTTCTAAATTTTTTGAAATCTGAAAATAATAGTTTGATTTACTTGTAACAAAAATAATATTTTGTATACAATATATGTGTTTTTTAAAAACTCTATTACATCTTTTAAATCTTAAATATACTTCCACAAATTCAAATGTAATCTCATGTTTAAGTTAAAGTTCTCATGTTTAAGTTAACAATCATTAGTTTCAATCTTTAATAGAAAAGTTATAATTTTGTTAATTTTCTTAAGTAAATATTTAATCTTTAAAAATATTCCTTGGAACCCTACCCCATTTGTGAAGATTATTTGCCTATATATCTAACCATATAGATAATTTGTTTATAAATTTTATTAGTTAGTCATCACATTAAAACTTGTACAAATCATTCAGTGATAAACCTATTCAAATCAAATTACTATCATGGTACCAAAATAATCGTTTTATTATATACGTTGATAATTTCATATTATGTCGATATATATATATATATATATATATATCTAATGATATGATTTATTGATTATAATTTATTGACTAAGATAACCTTTAAAAATAAAAAACCCTTACTAAAAACAAAACTAGTTAAACAACATTCAAAATTTTAATCTACAAATTGGATCAATGAATTGGTACACATGATATATTATGAGGTTATATACTGAAAGAAAAGAAATTCAATGAAAAATTATTTTAGGTTATTTGAATATAAAAACTAAAAAAATATAGAACATCAAAATAATATTTAAAATATTTTTATATATAATATATGTATTATATTTTAAAAATATAATATCTAAAATATATTTACAATTTCCAAATAATATAAAAACAATTATAGGTACCAAACTGCAATTTCGAACAGTTCCAACAAATTTTGTGAGCTATATGACAAATCAATGTATGCATATTAAATCGATATTATTAATGATAGTCAAGTCGACAAGATTTATAATTTTAAAAAAGGGAAAATAAAGAAAAAGCATAATTTGAAAAAAATAAAAACACATTCACATAAATGGATGAACATAACATGCCGAAATCATACTTTATAATAAAGAAGTTTGTATTTAAAGGAAAAGTACATCTATAAACTTTTTCGAATTTAATAACAGTTAATATTTTTACAATATCTTTTGGTTTTAATTATTTAGAGAACTGGATTTTTTATGACAATATCTTATAAACAAATACCTCTTTTTCTTTTGTCAAGCCTAAAACTTGAGGATAATTTGAAATTTTTTCGTTATTTTATGTTGGACGAATAATGGAATTATTCACTAATTTCTAAAGGGCGGAATATCAGAAATACCCTTATAGGGCTAAACCACATCAAAAATACCCTTCCCCAAAATAACCTAAAACTTAATTTGAAATTTTTTCGTTATTTTATGTTGGACGAATAATGGAATTATTCACTAATTTCTAAAGGGCGGAATATCAGAAACAGAAATACAGGGCTAAACCACATCAAAAATACCCTTCCCCAAAATAATTATTAAATCCGAAAAACAAAAATTGAAGAAAAGACAAATTTGCCCTTAATGTTCAAACGTGGAAAAATGGAAGTTCGGCAGTTTTTCGACGTGAAAAACTACCGAAAACGAGAAAGTCGAACAGTTTTTCGCCATGAAACCTGTTTAAAAGTTGATAGCAAGAAATAAATAAGTGATTTTGAACTTGAGAGGGAACGATTTGAAGTTGGCGAGAAGGAAAATGGCTAGAATCAGTAGCTTCATTAGCGAAGAGAGCACGAGTCAATCTTCAATGGCGTCAATAAGTGTAAGTAGTTCGATTTCCAGGGTTTTGCAAGCTTTCGAGTCACAAAATGGTTTATTGATTTGAAATGGGTGAGTGTCAGTGTCAGTGAGTCGGTTAGGTCGCAAGGGTCGCAGGAGTTGCATGAACATCTTCGACTCCGTGAGTCGGTTGAGTAGCAAGGGTCGCAGTAGTTTCATGACCATCTTAGACTCAGTTTATTGATTTGAAACGGGTGAGTGTCAGTGTCAGTGAGTCGGTTAGGTCACAAGGGTCGCAGGA
>CM071865.1:30834983-30884562 GCA_036759665.1 Gynandropsis gynandra
ATGGGAACACCGTTTAAGACGAACCACAACTCCTTCTTGTCCCGTACAATCACGGAGTGATTTAGGAGGATAGACATTTGAACCTTAGTCAATGTGGAATCACATTGGAAATGGAATAAATGCTTAAATTGCGATTCCTTCTCGAAGTAATGCACGTCGTATTCATCTAAGATTCCTCTCAGCTTCGTTATTGTCTCGTGAGGATAACACTTGGTGGTGATCTTTGGCATTTTGTCCATGTGTTTGAATTGATACACAAACTTCGGCTTTGGGACCACTTGCAAAATGACCAATTAATTAAAGAATACATTATACTTCTACCGACTCAAGCGACTCAAGCGACCCATGCGACCCATGCGACTCATGCGTCTCATGCGACCCATGCGACCCATGCGACCCAACCGACCCTTTGGCTCAACTGACCCATGCGACCCAACCGACCCTTTGGCTCAACTGACCCATGCGACCCAACCGACCCTTTGGCTCAACTGACCCATGCGACCCAACCGACCCTTTGGCTCAACTGACCCATTCGACTCGACTGAACAATGCGACCCAAGCCGACTCACTAAGACAATCGACTCAAACGACCCTTAGACCCCCTGGGACGCTCAAGCGACGATTGCGACCCAAACCGACTCACTGAGACAACCGACTCAAACGACCCTTAGACTCTCTGCGACGCTCAAGCGACCATTGCGACCCAAATCGACTCACTCAGACTCAACAGACTCACTGACACTCACACCCATTTCAAATCAATAAACCATTTTGGGACTCGATAGCCTGCAAACCCTAGAAATCGACGCTCAACCGACCATCGCGACCCAAACCGACCCACTGAGACAACCGACTCTTGCGACTCAACCGACTCACTGAGACTCAACCGACTCATTGACACTCACACCATTTTGGGACTCGACATCCTCCAAAACCCTAGAAATCGATCTACTTACACTTATTGACGCCATTGAAGATTGACTCGTGCTCTCTTCTCCACCGCTGCTGATTCTAGCCATTTCCTTCTTGCCAACTTCGAATTTCCTTCTTGCCAACTTCGAATCGATCCCTCTCAAGTTCGAAATCACTTGTTCTTTCTTGGCTTTTACTCTCCCAGAATGCGGGTTTGGCTTTTACTCTCCCAAAATGCGGTTTTTCCCACGTTCGAAAATTAAGGATAAATTTGTCTTTTCTCCAGTTTTTTTTTCCGATTAAATAATTATTTTAGGGAAGGGTATTTTTGAAGTGTTTTAGTCTTACAAGGATATATCTGATATTCCGCCAATCAAATAAGCAAGGTAATTTAACCTATTTATAAATTTCATTTTCCCCTTTTTATTTTCAAAAGAGAGAAAATTAGATTCCGTTTGTTTTCAAATTCAATAGTTGTCTCTCTAGCTTCTTGTAGGATATTGTGTTTACCTTTTCCAAATTGCCTCGCCGACGTACATACAGACATACATACAGTCACTTACACTCTCTTGCACACCTTTTCACGCATCTCTCTCTGTCTCTCTCCATTGTAAATTCAAGTGTACAAATGTCGAGTCTCGTGCGGACAAATGTGGGTTTTCTCTCGTTTTTATCTACCGTTCAAACAAAGGAAAAAGTTGGTCGCTTTCTCCCGCTTTGATGCTGCTCCTTGCCCTGCATTTTGAGTTTTAGGTTTATCTTCCCTCTTCAGGTCGTCAGAATTCGAATACTCCCCGAAAGTGTCTTCTCGGTTGTCTGCGTATTCTCTTGCATGGTCATGTTTGCGTTTTGGGCAACGCGTACTTCGCTAAAATTCCCGTTTATAACTCGATATTGCCGTCTAGATTCGAGCAAGTTCTGTTTTTTCGGGGAAAGTTAACGGCTTTCCTTCTCTTGAATAGGTTTCAGTGAAAGATTTTTGCTTCTTTTATCTGGGTTTTGAGTATAAGTTGTTTAGCTGCCATTGTCATGGGTTTGAGAATAAGTTGGTTAGCTGCCATTGTCCTGGGTTTTGAGTATAAGTTGCTTTAGCTGCCATTATCATGGGTTTTGAGTTATAGAGCTGGTTCTGGAGTGTCCTGGAGGTGGAAATGTTGACAATTTAGGGTTTTATTAGGTGAGCAGAGATGGTTTTAGGTCCGGAATCCATGGGGAGGCATACTTGGAGTTTTGGTGAATCTAAATCGAAGAAGAAGTTTGATGGTGAAGGAGAGGGAAGTGGCTGTTGGTTTAAGTTTATGTTCCTTGGAAGCTGCTTGTCTCCGAGGTCCAAAGTGGATGGTACAGTCAGTGCCAGTGGCACAAGTATACAATATGGTATAATTTCAGAATTTATGTTGTCGGAGAAATAGTATTTTAGCTAATGACTTTCTTAGTAATCTCATTGCCTGTGATGTTTCTGCTCTTTTGATTTTATGTCTGAAACAATGTAGCAAAACACTTGATTGCATTATGTTCGACGGCTATCTTCGTCGAAATCGCTTGAAGGATTTGTGTAAAAACATGCCAAAACAGTTAGCTCTAGAAATAGTTTTGTGTACTGTTTGATTACGCTGTTGAACCTTTTCCATGTCAAATTCATGATATCCCCTGGTCGAACGAACTTAATGCTATAAAACAATGTTTGAAACAATCTGGTAAGAGTATCTTTGCATTGCAAATTTCTGGATCTTAGGGAAATCATTGTGGAGAATAGATAATTGTGGTTTCTTTTGGATGTATCTCTATTAAGTAGTTTTGATCGCTATGAAATGATGCCTAGAGAAACATATACATGGAAGCCTAGAGGCTGTTCTATCAATCTTGAAACGGTTGTTTAATTGAATCTTGTTTTTGTTTTTGTTTTTGTTTCCTTTTTGGGTTTCATTCAGCCGAGAGTAAATCAACAAACGAGACAAGTAGAGACCAACCAGTTGTTCCCGTGGTGTCATCTTCAACCAGTAGTAACATGGAAAGCATTCCGTCCACTCCTAATGTAAGGGAGGAGCTGAAGGTCGCTTCACAACTTAGAAAATTCTCATTCAATGAGTTGAAGGCAGTGACGAGGAACTTTAGGCCGGAAAGTCTTCTTGGAGAAGGTGGATTCGGATGCGTGTTTAAAGGTTGGATCAATGAAAATGGAAGTATTCCTGCAAAACCCGGGACTGGAATATCTGTGGCGGTTAAAACCCTCAACCATGATGGTCTCCAAGGTCACAAAGAATGGCTGGTACTCCATGTCATAACTGGTTTATATGCTTTGACTGTTCCCAGATTTTACCGTGCCCCTGCTTTGAACAATATGCCTTTTCATTTCTTACCGCAGGCCGAAGTTAATTATCTCGGTAACCTCATTCACCCCAATCTAGTAAAATTAACTGGATATTGCATTGAGGATGACCAAAGGTTGCTTGTATACGAGTTCATGCCTCGCGGAAGCTTGGAAAATCATCTGTTCAGAAGTAAGTATGTGGTTTTAATGGCTTTTTGTACACTTAAACTAGAACAGTAGTCGGAATCTAGTTGATATTTATCACATACATAATGTTGTGCTCGTCTACATCAGGGTCTTTGCCACTTCCTTGGTCCATCAGAATGAAAATAGCCCTTGGTGCGGCTCGGGGCCTTGCTTTTCTTCACGAGGAAGCTGAAAGACCTGTGATATACCGAGATTTCAAAGCATCTAATATCCTTCTCGACGCGGTGCATCTCTCTTTACTAAGCTCTCGTTTTTGTAATATCTCTCACGTGTAAAATTCTGCATTATGAACTTATTCTGTTTCCAGGACTACAATGCAAAACTTTCCGACTTTGGACTTGCAAAAGATGGACCCGAGGGAGACAAAACGCATGTGTCAACCCGTGTGATGGGAACGTACGGTTATGCTGCCCCGGAATATGTCATGACAGGTAAAAATCATTCTTGTTAAACTGCTCTTGCAAACAAGCCATCGATCTCATGTACGAAGCCTGAAATGGGCTTATTAACGAATGACTGCTTGTTTATCTTGCTTGATGTTCTTATTTATATCTATGAAGCCATTGATTCACCATAAATTATCAACTTGTTTCTCACCAGGGCATCTCACATCAAAGAGTGATGTGTATAGCTTCGGGGTGGTTCTTCTCGAAATGTTGACGGGTAGAAGATCAATAGACAAAAACAGGCCAAACGGTGAACATAACCTAGTTGAGTGGGCCCGTCCTTACCTCGTAGAGAAACGTAGGTTCTACCGTTTGATCGACCGTAGTCTTGAAAGACGGTTTTCAATCAAAGGAGCCCAAAAGTCTATCCATTTGGCTGCAAGATGTCTCCACCGCGATCCCAAATCTCGGCCTTTGATGAGTGAAGTTGTCGAAATCCTCAAGCCTTTACCTGATTTGAAAGACATGGCTTGTTCCTCATCCTACTTTCAGGCCCTGCAAGCCGAGACGATTTCTAGAAGTGGAAGTAAAGTTCTCGCAAGAACAGGACAACCCGCAAGGAACCTATCTCTACCTAACGCCCTTCACGTCTCTCCATATCATCGAAAGCACCATATTCACTATTCGCCCAAGCCAAATTCTTGAACAAGCTTTCACCAGTGTGATTTACATATCCGGCTTTTGCTTCAATGTTGTCTGCGGTTTCTTTATCAGTTAGAACAATGAGTCTTGAAAATCGAATGAAATAGTAGTTTTAGATTTCGATGATCATATTGTTCTCTTCTTGAGTACTGATATGATTATCTGATGATTGATGACGATCCATGTAAAGCTACAAGCAGTTGCTGTAGAAGCTTCAGAAAGATCCAAATTCCTTATATCTACTTGTCTCAGGTTTTCTATGTGGTTCTTGGCGAATCGAAACTCGAATAACCAAAGTGTCCACCTCTTCTTTACCAGATATAAGAGCAAGGTACTCTTTTTTTTTTTTTTGCATATCGAACGAGAAAAACTTGCGATTGCGAAACTGTTATAAAAAAAATACTTCAGCACTCTGCTTGTAATCAAGCAGGGCCGTCATTCTCTCATTTTATTTCTATTCATATCATTACCATACATTGACTCTTTCGCCAATTTTTATAAAGTATGGATTTGTTATTCACATAACTTATCTGTCTGAAATCTAGTTAGAAACGGTATCGGGTTTGGCTCGAATTCTTCTTCATCTCCGCTGATGCTGATCTGGAGGATGTTGCATTGTGTGAATTCTTGGCCGAGCTCTGATAGTTCATTGTGCCTCGACGTTCGTGCTGCCTCCATTAGTGGAATCTCTTTTAGTCCCATCTTCTGAGCAGTGGCAGCCTTTGGCACCTGAGCTGCCGCTCATGGAGCCGCTTGCAGAACCTTTGGCTGCAGCAGATCTGCTACCGGAGCTTCCACGGGAGAAACTTCTGCTACTGGAGCTTCCACGGGAGTAACTTCTGCCTATGGAGCTTCCACGCGAGTAACTTCTGCCTATGGAGCTTCCATGGGAGTAACTTCCGCTGGAGGATGAGCTGCCTTTCATAGAGCTTCCACCGGAGGCTGAGCCACCACTGAAGGAGCTTCCACCGGAGGCTGAGCCACCACTGAAGGAGCTTCCACCGGAGGCTGAGTCGCCTTTTGTAGAGCTTTCACCAGAGGCTGAGCCACCTTTAGTAGAGCTTTCACCGGAGGCCGAACCACCACTGAAGGAGCTTCCACCGGAGGCTGACTCGCCTTTCGTAGAGCTTTCACCAGAGGCTGAGCTGCCTTTAGTAGAGCTTCCACCGGAGGTCGAACCACCACTGAGGGAGCTTCCACCCGAGGCTGAGTTGCCTTTAGTAGAGCTTTCACCAGAGGCTGAGCCGCCTTTAGTAGAGCTTCCACCGGAGGCCGAACCACCACTCAAGGAGCTTCCACCAGAGGCTGACTCACCTTTCGTAGAGCTTTCACCAGAGGCTGAGCCGCCTTTAGTGGAGCTTCCACCGGAGGCCGAACCACCACTGAAGGAGCTTCCACCCGAGACTGAGTCGCCTTTAGTAGAGCTTTCACCAGAGGCTGAGCCGCCTTTAGTAGAGCTTCCACCGGAGGCCGAACCACCACTGAAGGAGCTTCCACCAGAAGCTGAGTCGCCTTTAGTAGAGCTTTCACCAGAGGCTGAGCCTCCTTTAGTAGAGCTTCCACCGGAGGCCGAACCACCACTCAAGGAGCTTCCACCCGAGGCTGAGTCGCCTTTAGTAGAGCTTTCACCAGAGGCTGAGCCGCCTTTAGTAGAGCTTCCACCGGAGGCCGAACCACCACTCAAGGAGCTTCCACCAGAGGCTGAGTCGCCTTTAGTAGAGCTTTCACCAGAGGCTGAGCCGCCTTTAGTAGAGCTTCCACCGGAGGCCGAACCACCACTCAAGGAGCTTCCACCAGAGGCTGAGTCGCCTTTAGTAGAGCTTTCACCAGAGGCTGAGCCGCCTTTAGTAGAGCTTCCACCGGAGGCCGAACCACCACTCAAGGAGCTTCCACCAGAGGCTGAGTCGCCTTTAGTAGAGCTTTCACCAGAGGCTGAGCCGCCTTTAGTAGAGCTTCCACCGGAGGCCGAACCACCACTCAAGGAGCTTCCACCAGAGGCTGAGTCGCCTTTAGTAGAGCTTTCACCAGAGGCTGAGCCGCCTTTAGTAGAGCTTCCACCGGAGGCCGAACCACCACTCAAGGAGCTTCCACCAGAGGCTGAGTCGCCTTTAGTAGAGCTTTCACCAGAGGCTGAGCCGCCTTTAGTTGAGCTTCCACCGGAGGCCGAACCACCATTGAAGGAGCTTCCACCCGAGGCCGAGCCACTGCTGTCGGTACTTCCACCAGTGGCAGACCCGGAACTTGTACCAACAGAGCTGGTGGGTGAACTTGCACCGGAAGTTGAGCCACCGGTGACGGCACCACCAACAGCACTGGAGCTTCCACCGGTTATGGAGCTTCCACTTCCCGTGGCGGATGAGCTTCCACCAGAAGCACCTTTTGTGGAACTTCCACTTCCCATGGCGGTTGAGTCGCTGCCAGAACTTCCACTAGAAGCACCTTTTGTGGAACTTCCACCTCCAACTGTGAAGCTGCCGTCAAAGCTGCCACTGGATGCACCTTTTGAGGAACTTCCAATTCCAACTGTGGAACTGCTGTCAAAGCTGCCACCGGATGCACCTTTTGAGGAACTTCCACTTCCAATGGTGGAAGAGCTTTGGGAACTTCCTTTTCCAGTGGCGGAAGAGCTACCGTCTGAGCTTCCATTGTCGACAGTGGAGCTTGAGCTTCCATTGGTACCCGAACTTGTGTTGTCATCATCATCATCACTGTCTGAGTCTCTACCGAAGACAATTGAGAAATTAATTGACCTTCCACCATTCTTCTGCGCAGCGGAGTTCACGAATTTAGTTATCCCTTGTGTCCATTTCGAAATCGAACTCTGTATCGCTTGTTGTTGTTCAAAAGAAAGTGTGGAAGAACCGCTCCTCTTCTGCTCCATCAATGTCTTTATTAAATTCTGCATCGTTTCAAACATCTTCGACGCATCCGCCTATTCACCCAACAAGAAAAGAAAACAAAACACATAACCAATGAACTCTCCAAGATACGATGGAGGAAGAAAGCAACAACAAGAACCAGTAATCTTCTTACCGAGCCAGTTTTGCCACCGGACAACTTTGACATGGCACTGAAGAGTGCCTCGGCCTTTCCTTTCATATGAGACTCGAAATCGGCCGAACTAGACATAGAAGATGCAGATTTCATGGTATTCATGTAGTCTTGTAACTTGGAGAAGAAGGAACTGAACTCAGAGGTATGAGGGCATCCTCTCTCGAGACTATTCACGTACTTCGTAATCCCTTTGAAAGCGAAAGGCTCCACTTCCCTTGAAGATCTTGGCAATCTCTTTAAATAACGTGGCAAAAAGAAAAAGGTTCCAGATGCTTCAAATATGGCTCCTGTTGCGATCACAAACGCCAAACATAACGAC
Organism: Gynandropsis gynandra; assembly: GCA_036759665.1. NCBI lineage: Eukaryota > Viridiplantae > Streptophyta > Magnoliopsida > Brassicales > Cleomaceae > Gynandropsis > Gynandropsis gynandra. The sequence goes on from CM071865.1 coordinate 30,842,875, forward strand.
AAGGTTATTTTCGTCATTTTCTATTTGTAAATTTTGTTCTTTTTTGTGTTTTTTTTATGGTGTAAGGGGAAACAATGTATGATGAGAGAATGAGTGAGTTTTGTTTTTGGGATCTTAATCATGTTTATATAGATGTTTAAGCGTCTAAATAAAGAGTGATTAAGAGAAATTGGTGGATCATTACATGGTTAAGAAAATTGCGATAAGCCTAGTCTCTCTTGTTTAAAATTAACATTGTAAATACATGAATTTTCCATAATTTATTTTTATTGGGTATTAAAATAGTACAAAAAGAAATAAAAAAGACGAGTAATTCGAACATTGTGACATATTGACAATAGATTATGTCTTCACCATTGAATTGCACTGCAATCATGTCTTTAGCATTTTTGAATTTGAATCTTCATTCATTGCAAATGTTTGTTGTCTCTTTCCTTTTTTGGGTGCATCACAAAGAGGATCTAAGGCTATGTTCTTTCGTTTACCTAAGATCTTGACTTAACAACACAAATTCTTTGCGTTCATTTCGTTTTATCTGCTTTAAGAGATCACAATGATGCTCAACCAGAGTTGATATGGTGAACCTTGCAAAAAATTAGGAATGCAATGTGACACAAGAAGTAATCAAAGAAAGCAAAAGTTATTTCTTTTAGTGCTAAATACATGAGATTAATATATATGATATTCAATGATCTTTTAAATATCGAGGTAGATTTCAGATTAAGATTTCAGATATATTTAAATTCATATTGGTTTAAAATCGATCCAAAGAATCACATAACCAATTTGAGTATCATTTGCAACCAAAATGGAATCCTATTGATTGTTTATCAATAGATTTTTTTCTACGTGATTGTTGTCTTTAAAGATTAATGAAGAATTTTAGTGTCGTCTTTCAACTTCAGAAACTTAGTGTTTCTATTCTCTACATTGCTTTGTTGACACGAAGACTCTGTCTTTGTATAAGATTGTCTCTCGCTCTTGAACAACGTTCACAAATTGTGATAAACCTTCTTAAAAAGGTAAAAAGATACATCACAAACGATAATTCAACATAAAAAATTCAAATCAAGACAAAACAATTGTTTGATACCTTTTTAAAATATAGGTTTCGGCCTAACTAAACAAAAAAACTAACTCGATAACGAAAGATTGTCCAAACCATATATATATATATGAGTATTTGATCCATGTGCATCACATCGGAGACTAATCATTTAATAACAAGGTTGAACACATTGACTAAGATGAACCTAAATTACCAATCCACTACAAGAAATTCAAGAATTCAGACTGGTAAATCCGTCTCTAATCCATTCCTAAATTTGTTTAGAGACGGATTAGGGACGCCCAACATTCGTCCGCAAATGCGCATCGCAAAAACAAAACCGTCAGCAATTCGTCCTCAAATAGGAACGAAAAATAGAGTCCGCAAACCATCTGCAATTTTGGACAACAAGGCCGTCCGAAAATCGACGGGAAACCCGACCCGGATATAGACGGGAAAACAACTTGAAATTTGGGGCCGGGTTGCAATCCGTCTTTAAAATTTGCGGACGGCACTGTTCCCGTCCGTATTTTTTTAAATAAAAATTTAAATTTTAAATTGATATTAATTAATTAGTGTTTATACATTATTAACATTATGTATTTACAAGCTTGTTGGTGGTAATTGAGAATTATCGTCGTCAGAGTCATTGTTTTCGACCGTATCCCAATTGATATTGGACATGTGTTCCTTCATCATCCTAAGCCATAGTTGACGTTCCCTTCTTGATCGTTCAACTTTCCTTCTTGATCGTTCAACTTTCCTTTGAAGTTCCTTGGTCGCGACTTTTTCCTTGCCTTTGGAGGAACTCGCATGTTTTGATGTCATTCCTTCAAGACCAAATAAACGAACTTTGTACGGTGTTACGTGTTGCAAAAAAATATTGAAATTAAATTAAAATTATCTATAAGAAATTTATTTTAAAATTATAATTAATTTACCTCGAAATACATGTCGTTGTATTCTTCTTGAGTTAGAGAAGGTTGCATCCCATCTTTTCTCGGCGGGATTTGGGACACTCGTTCCGATGCCATGTTCAGAACATTTTCATGAACATGTTTCGCCCTGGTATCTACCCATGAACCGTCGGATTTCTTCTTGTATGTACGTTCCAACAATTCCACGTACGACGGTTCAGATACTTTCTCTTTCGCCCAAAACAAATTTAAAATTTATGTTTTTACTACTAAGAAAATGTTAATCGTATTAAAACTTTAAAAAATTTAAATCTTACCAAATCTTCGTAAACCTCCGCAAATGAGCGGGAACCAGCAGTATGTGCACTCATCCCATATCCTTCTCTATCGGAATGACCGGATTGACTAGCGCGCCGACTTCTCTCTTTAAAACTAGGATCATCCTAATAGGCGCACATATGTTCCCAGACATTATCTGCCATCCAAACAGGTTTACCCTTTGTCTCTCGATCTCTTTTCAATTCGTTTACGAGAGCTTTGAGTCGAACTCTCGCAACCCGTTCAAATTCAGACTTTACTAGTCCGGTTATTGCAGGATTCCAATAAATATTTTGCTGAAAATAATGAAATAATTATTTATTGAAATATCATTTTAAATTTTAAATTTTGAGTGAAATGAATATTAATAAAAACGTACCACGAAAGAACAAATATAATTGTGTTATTTACCTGTAACTTTTCTAAGTATATAATACAAGTATTTACATTAAGACAACTCTTCAAGAATAAACAGTTGTTTTAACGTATATGAATTCATTAGAGATTTCATAAACTATTATTTTGGTTTATATATCAAAGGTACTATCACTCGAAGTTTAGATTCCTACCCAAACACTTCAATATTTGGCGTCTTCATCTAATGCCCTACATATTGGATGCATTATTGCTTGACATCTTCATTCCTAATAAACTGACTAACTTATATCTTGATATTATCATTCATATCTAAATGCATTTGATGCCATATAATCTGATATCTTCGTTTGAATTATACCATGTGACAGTCAATTATACCTTAACGATGTTTCTGGGCGTATTTGGCCGTCTAGAATCTATATTTTTCTAGTAGTGAGAACACTATAGCCTAAAAGCATGGATCAACTAGATAGATCTGCATCTCGAAAATGGACTACAATAAGAAACAAAGAAAAAGAAAGGTTGAGAATGCTCAATCGATCTCTCGATCAGTCGTCCCCATGATATCGCCTTCAACTCGTTTTCCCTAATAGTTCAATCCGTTGATATAATCCTCTAGCATTTCACTCAATTAAGCACAATCCAAAACCTCAAATTTCTCACTGTCTACCTATCTCTTTTGTCAAATGTCTGTCATTTATTTTTTAAAGACTTCAGCCAACTCTCTTTAATTTAGAATTTGAATTATTAAGTGACTTTAGTGTGTCGCTCGATCGAGCTCCACACTATTTTGACCTAGAGGTTATCATTTATGTGTTCTTTCCATGCAATTTGGAACTAACTTTGATGTGATCATGCATTTTGTTCGATCGAGTTGCAAGGTGCTCGGGTTGAGAAATCCTACGGGTAGGAAAGTGATAGAAAAATGAAGAGAGGGAATGTGAAGGGATGCAACTATTAAACGAAGAGACACAACCCTTCGGATTTGAATCGAAGAGACACAACCCTGCGGATTTAAATCGAAGAGACACAACCCTTCGGATTTAAACGAAGAGACACACCCCTTCGAATTTGAACCGAAGAGACACAACTCTTCCATCAACAGTCACAACCTTATGAACAATCATGACTGTTCAAGGTTAACCGAATTTTGGCTCCTAAGTGCTCTATAAATAGAGACTTGCCATTGAAGAAACAATTAATCCGTTTTGCTCTCTTCTAACAAAAACAAAATACAAAGTAGATTCACCATAATACAATTCTGTGATAGTTGAATCCTCTAGGCGGAAACAAATTCTGGCTTAGGACACTGCTAGAAGGCCTCGATCAAACTTTTGGTATTTATATTTATTTGTTTCTGTTTCTAAGTTCATTGTATATTATATTATATTGATACTGTATAAAGGATTGTTCATACAATCTAAGACAGAATTTGTTCTCGTCTTACTTCAGTAACTATGGAACAATCTATGTCGAAAAACAACCATGTTGAGAAACCTGAGAAGTTTCAGGGGAAAGATTTCAGGCGTTGGCAACAAAAAATGTTGTTCTACCTGTCAACCCTTCGAGTCGCTTATGTACTCAATGCGATGGCTCCTGAACCTTTCACAGAAAGTGAAGGAGCGAGTCCTGAACAGAAGGCCGAAAGAGAAAAATCCATTCAAGGATGGAATGAGAATGAGTTTAACTGTAAAAACTACATTCTGAATGCTCTTGATGATTCACTGTACGATATATACGCTAAGTATAATACTGCACGTGAATTGTGGATGGCCTTGGACAAACAATACAAGACAGAAGTGGCATCTTCAAAAAGATTCGTGACTGGTAAATTCCTAAACTTCAAAATGATCGATGGAAAATCGGTTGTCAAGCAAGTGGAGGAATTACAAGTCATTATTCACGAGTTAGATGAGGAAGGTATGACTTTACCATCTGCTTTCATAGTAAGTACTTTCATTGAGAAGTTACCTCCTTCATGGAAGGATTTTAAAACTTATCTCAAGCATATAACCGTGGATATGAGTCTTGAAGAGTTGGTTCTCAAACTTCGTGTTGAAGAGAACAATCGCATTGGTGACAAGGCAGATATGGCCGCCATGGAAGCAAACGCTAACATGGTTGAGATGAAGTCGAAGTGGAAAAAGTTTGAAAAGAAACGAGATACACATGCTGGAAATCTCGCCCCAAGGAAACAAGAGTTCAAGAAAACTCTGAGAATAAGGGCTACTCTGAATTGTTGGATGTGTGGAAAAGGTTGACACAAAGCAAAGGATTGCTACCACAAGAAGAGTCGGGCCGAAGGTAGTGGTTTCGCAAAAACCAACAATCAAGCAAATGTAGTCGAAAATCAATTCATTGCGGTTGTTGAAGCGAACATGGTCACCAACACAACAGATTGGTGGATAGACACTGGTGCTACCATGCATGTATGTTCGGCTAGAGAATTGTTCTCCACATATCAAAAAATCGAAGATGGTGAAAATCTATACATGGGAAATGAAGCAATAGCAAAGGTCGAAGGCAAAGGAAAAGTCATCCTGAAATTAACTTCGGGAAAAGAACTTGTGTTAGGAAATGTCTATCATGTTCCTTCTATTCGTAAGAACCTTGTTTCTGGTCCTGTTCTCAGTAACAAAGGTTTCAAATTAGTGTTTGAGTCAGACAAGTTTGTAATCTCCAAGGGAGGAATATTTGTGGGTAAGGGTTACCTAAATAAGGGACTCTTCAAGTTGAATGTTGTACCGAATGCTATTAATAAAAACACAGCCACAAGCGCTGCTTCTATGTATATGACCGAATCATCATCTTCTTTATGGCATTGTAGACTAGGACATGTAAATTTTCGTTCCTTGCAAAGAATGGTAAATTTAGGTCTTTTACCAAAATGTTCAATGAATATAAAAGGGAAATGTGAGATTTGTGTGGAATCAAAATCAAAGTACCATCCACATAAATCTGTAGAAAAATCGAATGAAATACTTGGTTTAGTTCATTCGGATTTATGTGATTTCCAAGCAACTCCAACTCCGGGAGGGAAAAATTATTATATAACATTCATTGATGATAGTAGTAAGTATTGTTATGTTTATTTGATACGTACCAAAGATGAAGCTTTGAGTATGTTCAAACAATACAAAGCGGAAGTTGAAAATCAACTTGACAAAAGAATAAAAATCTTAAGGTCGGATAGAGGTGGAGAATATCTATCTAAAGACTTTGCAGAATTTTGTTCTTCGCAAGGAATAATGCATCAAACAACTGCACCATATACTCCACAACAAAATGGAGTCGCTGAACGAAAAAATAGAACATTGAAGAATATGATAAACTCAATGTTGATAAGTTCCGGAGCACCAACAAATTTATGGAGTGAGGCAGTACTTACTGCGAATGATGTTCTAAATAGAATTCCTCATAAGACAAGCGATAAATCTCCATATGAGTTATGGAAAGGTCGATTACCAACGTATAAGACTATGAAAGTGTGGGGTTGTCTTGCGAAAGTCCAAATACCGTTACCAAAGAGAACAAAACTCGGACCAAAGACTGTAGATTGTATCTATATTGGTCCAGCAAAGAATAGTGCCGCTTATAGGTTTTTGATTCACAATTCCGAAATTGAAGGCATAACTAGAAATTCGGTTATGGAATCTGCAGAAGCAGAATTTTTTGAAGGAGTTTTTCCTCTAAAGGATAAAACCTCATTCAAAAGAGTGCATGGACATTTGTCACAAGATGTTAGTTCTTCAACATTTCAACAAGAAATGTTAGATATTAGAAGAAGTAAACATGTGAGAACTGCCAAAGATTTTGGACATGACTTTGTGACTTATGTGTTAGAAGGAGAACCTCAAACATATAAGGCTGCTATGAAATCGACGGAAGCACCATATTGGAAAGAGGCAATCCAGGGTGAAATGGAACCCATTATGCACAACAATACGTGGAAATTGGTAGACTTACCTCCGCGTATCAAAACAATTGGGCATAAATGGATATTCAAAAGAAAAATGAAACCAGACGGAACTATAGAGAAATACAAAGCTCAATTAGTAGCCAAAGGTTATCGACAAAAGGAAAGAATGAATTTCTTTGACACATATTCACCGGTGTCTAGAATTACATCAATAAGAGCATTAATTGCAATAGCAGCAATTCACAATCTAGAAATCCACCAAATGGATATGAAAACAACATTTTTGAATGGTGAATTAGATGAAGAGATCTACATGGATCAACCCGAAGGGTTCATTGTCAAAGGTCAAGAAAAGAAGGTGTGTAGATTAATTAAGTCTCTCTACGGACTTAAACAAGCACCAAAACAATGGCATGAGAAATTTGATAATACATTATTATCAAATGGTTTCAAAATAAACGAGTGTGACAAATGTGTTTATACAAAAGAGTATAAGAACGCTTATATTATTATTTGTCTCTATGTCGATGATATGATTATTTTGGGAACAAACAAAGACGTGATAAATCGGACCAAGAAGATGTTACATTCTTGCTTTGATATGAAAGATATGGGACTTGCTGACCTTGTACTCGGAATTCGAATTTTAAGAAGTTCAGAAGGTTACATTTTGTCACAGTCTCATTATATTAAAAAGGTCCTTAGAAAATTTGGACACTTCAATGACAAACCGGTAGTAACTCTCAAGGTTAACCGAATTTTGGCTCCTAAGTGCTCTATAAATAGAGACTTGCCATTGAAGAAACAATTAATCCGTTTTGCTCTCTTCTAACAAAAACAAAATACAAAGTAGATTCGCCAGAATACAATTCTGTGATCGTTGAATCCTCTAGGCGGAAACAAATTCTGTCTTAGGACACTGCTAGTAGGCCTCGATCAAACTTTCGGTATTTATATTTATTTGTTTCTGTTTCTAAGTTCATTGTATATTATATTATATTGATACTGTATAAAGGATTGTTCCTACAGAAAGTGCATCTGTCTTGATCAATCGCTCAATCGAGTGTTATAAGTGCTCGGGTCGAGCATTTCCTCGGGTGTGACTTTTAATTTTTTTTTGTCAAGTGATTTATCGCTCTTCTTGACGATTCCTCTAGAGCTTTTGTTTATCTTACGTTAAACCTCTCGACCAAGTGACATAAGTACTTGGGCCGATTGTTTTTTCTGGGTTTTTTCTGTGATGCTCGTTTTGTGTCGTAACTTGTGTTTTTTATAACCAAAATATACTTCTTAGTCTCTATAGCCTATAATATTATGAAATGAAGAAAAAAAAACATAAAAACGAAGTAAAAGTGACTAAAACTATCTAATATAGTAAAAACATGCAAATTATTATAGAGTGAAAACGATGTAATCATGCGCACTTTAGAATAATGTGTATGTGGAGAATGTTAAATTGTATTGGCACATCTCAATTAGGATAAAAATTATGGATTCATATATATAATTTTAAATAATCTTTAAATTTTGAGCTAACTTTTGGGTTTAATATGTCTAAACTCATTTTTTACCGATAAGCAAAATGATATTGGCATTTGAAAAACATAAGGATCTTGGTTTGGAACCCATAACATTTCCATGTTTTCTTGCTCCCCTGTCGTGACATTTCTCTTCAAGGTTCATATTGTTTTTAATCGACTTTGCCTTTGTTAGAAATTCCACATAAGAAATTATAAAAGAACTTGATACAGTAGATAAAAAAATGTCAACGTCAATCCATTTATTAACAATTTGTTGAGTTACAAAATCTTTATTCTCGTCAATACATTTTCATTACTGCTATATCATATCATACGTATAAACTGATCCTTAAACCAAAAATATATTCGATCTCATGTTTTACGGTCCACATACAAAATTCGTGGACGCTTATTGATGTCGATATACGCATGGCTTGAAAGTATAAACTATCATATTTGTTGAAGTTAGCCTTATAATATATAAATTACCAAAGTTATTAAAAAAAGGAAAATAATTTCAAGCCTCACATCGCATCAATTTGTGAAGCATGAGGTTGGGAATCATTAGTGCTCATAACCATTATTTTGAGGCCAACCCCATAAATTCCTCAAAGTCACTCACATGTTTCTATGATTCTAAACATAGACACTTTGAGATATCTATAAAAACCCACCAAAGAAAACACCAAGTAAATTCATTCATTCATCCATTTCCCTAACTCACAATGGCAAAAACTTGTATCATTTTATGCTTCACCGCCTTCGTCTTCTCGGGAACCCTTCTGGACGTTGTTTCACCAACGTTTTTACCCTCGGTTATACCTAAGATCGCCGAGCCCAAGACCGTAAAAGATGTCGAACCTTACACTGTCAAAGTAGTAATGACATTTGTGTTCGATCTTGAGAAGGAATGTCCGAAAACACGAGAGTTTAAAGAGTTGTTCGAGAGGCTTAAGGCTTTCTCAAAGTACGTTTGTCCCATTTCTCAGGTGATGAGAAGTAAAGACTCCAATGCCTATGAATCTGACATGAAAGCTAAAGCCGGAAGCCTCTTCCAGTCGATTTCATCATTCGCTACAAGTAAAAGCGAATCAAGAGAAGTGGTAAGCGAAAAATCTATCCTTAAATCATATGATTGAAATGCTTTATACTCGAGAAATTGTAGCTTATTCTTTGATTTCATGAAGATGATGACCCTGAAAAGTGAACAAAGAGAAGCCATGGACATTGTTGGTTCATTTCCTTCGATCGCAAGGAAGTTTATGAGCAGGCGTAATCGTTTCGAGAGCGACGATTCCATGGAGCTAACTGCAGAGCAAAGGCAAGTAATCAAAGATAGGATCATTAAATGGCAACAAGTGATTACTCGAGTCGTGAAGACAATGGTACAAAGTAGCAAACAATCTTCAACTCGGACTCGAACTGAAGAGAGTAGTCAGAGTTCTTCGATGAGCTCTAATGGAGGCCGTGGAGTTACAGTGAGCACAGGAGAGGCGTACTACAGAGTAGGCAATGGAGAGTCTGAAAAATCTCAGACAACAGAGACGCCGAGAGGTAGTGGAGATAACAAGAAGAAAGGTTCTGCAAACGCAAACTCTGGAAAGAATGCGTCTGTCGAGTTTAATGGAGGCATTCGAGGTTCTGCAACTGAAGCTCAAGGAGGTAATGGAAGTTCCAAGGATAGTACAACATCCAAGAATAAAGGAAGTAATGTGAATTCCACTGTAGATACTAATGCAGCCAATATAGGAATCTCCACGCTGGAAACTACGATAGGAGGAAACAAAGATTCTGAGAAAGATAAGAAAAGGGATAACAAAGGAGGTGCTCAAGGTTCTGAAAATGGCGATACAACGGTGGACACTGCAAAAGGAGGAAACAAAGATTCTGAGAAAGATAAGAAAAAGGATAACAAAGAAGGTAATGGAGCTACCTCGCATGGTGGTACATCTGTGGATAAGAAAGGAAGCAATGCAAATTCAACGACTGATATCAAAACAGGAGACTCCACGAAGAGCACAATCGATACTAAAGGAAGTAGTGAGAGCTTTACCAGTGGAAGTGCTTCGAAGAGTAGAAGCATCGATGCTAGTACTACTGAGGAAGTAATGGGATTCATAATAAACCTTGAAAAGAAATGTCCAAAGACAGAAGAGTTCAAGTCATTCTTCGAGAAACTGAAGGCTTTCATGAAATACGCATGCCCTATCAACTCCATGGTCGGAAAGAAAAACCCTAGATCATACATGTCGGAGATGATTTCAATTGGTTCAAAACTCTCTGACGCCATGGCTCTTGTGCAGTCAAGGATGAGTAAATCACGAGAGGTAAGAACAACAAAAACTCTGAATCAAAACTCCATGTTTCTACTGTGATAATAACAAACTGTTATTCTTTGTGTGTGTGTGTATATATATATAGACGAAGTCCACCATGCAGAACTATCAGCAAGAGATGATGAAGGCGCTGCAAGTGCTGCAAGAAGTCACCAGCAATGTCGTGAAGGAGAATCAAAGCAAGCAAGATGGATCAGTGACGGTAACACAAACACAACAAAAGGTGATAAAGGAAACAATAACAAAATGGGAACAAGTTACGACTCAGTTCGTGGAAACAGCTGTTGAGAGTGAGACAAGATCTTCAAGTAGAACAGAATATTCTTCAAGTCAGCAAAGTAGTGCAGCGAGCTGGAAGACTAAGTCCTTCGAGGGAAACGGTCGATCCATAATTACTCACTAAAGATATAAAGAAATATGAACGACGACTATGATAAATAGCGTAGAAACTTTCTCTTTTTTCGGATTTAAATAAAAGCCGAATCGGTTATAGGTCATTTCAGACCTTTAGACCGATTGATAACACCGGTAATAACATATTGTAAATTCATGCAAGGCTAAAAAGCTCATGCATTTGTAAAGAAATGAGACCCGTATTTGGGTTTTTGGATTTGTCTTTTTTTTTTCTTTAAAATTTGAGTCACTGTTACTAATCCATTATCTATGTCAAAATATGTGCACAATTTGAGTTATATTTTTTAACGCAAAATTCGAGTTGAAATCTGTGTTAGAATTTTTTTACGTAAATTTACATTAATTTTGAATAATCAAATTTAATTCTATTTTTATCACAATAAATTAATATAAAATTAGGCTTATATTTTGCGTTTGATTTACCTTATTTTTAAGTGTAAATTTTGATATTTTGTTTTGGACATTTATCTTTTAATATACAAATATAATATCATTTATTCGAGGCAACTTTGAAAATACCGTTCAAATCTACCCTTAAAAGATTGATAATCTCATATTATTATGTCCTTTATTTAATCAAAAAATTTTCTCTCTCTTCCAAAGCACCTCGATTTCTCCCTCTCTTATGGCGCGAAAATTACTCTTATTCACACCAGATCAGATTCGGTGCGAGTAGTTTGAAATTGGCATCAAATTCATCACATGTAGGTTGAAATCGTTTGTCATCAACAAAGAAACTTGCAACTAAGCACGTTCCGCAGAAAAACCAGGTATATATAATTAGTTTTTCATGTTTCTCTTGTGTTTTTCGTGTTTCTTTTGTCAATTGGATAACCCGGGTGAAAAGTGAGTAATATGAATAGATTTGATTCTCCTTTTTCAAAACAAGTCTTATATTGATGTATTCAAAACGAGTCATATTTATTGAAATGTCAAATCGCAATGAGTGGATCACAGAGTCTCATCGAATCGTACGGTCCCAGTGTGTTCACAGAGTTTCATTGAGTCGTATGGTCGCAATGGTTCACAGAGTCTCATCGAGGCACACGGTCGCAGTGGGTCACAGAGTCTCATCGAGTCGCACAGTCACACTGGGTCACAAAGTCTCATCTAGTCACACTGGGTCACAGAGTCTCATCGAGTCGCACTGGTTCAGAGAGCCTCATTGAGTAGCACGGTCGCACTAGGTCATAGAGTTTGATCGAATGGTCGCACTGGGTCACAGAGTCTCATTGACTTGCACGGTCGCATTGGGTCATAGAGTCTCATCGAGTTGCACGATCGCACTGGGTCACAGAGTCTCATCGAGTCGCATGGTCGCATTGGATCACAAAGTTTCATCGAGTCGCACGGTCGTAGTGGGTCACAGAGTCTCATTCAGTTGCACGGTGCGGTGGGTCACAGAGTCTCATCGAGTCGCACGGTCGCAGTGGGTCACCGAGTCTCATCGAGTCGCACGGTCGCAGTGGGTCACAGAGTCCCATCGAGTCGCATGGTCGTACTAGGTTAGAGAGCCTCATCGAGTCGCACGGTCGCACTGGGTCACAAAGTCATATTGAAACACATGGTCGCACTGGTTCACAGAGTCATATTGAAACATATGGTCGCATTGGATCATAGAGTCTCATCGAGTCGCATGGTCGCACTAGATAACAGAGTCTCATTGAGTCGCACGGTCGCACTGGATCACAGAATCCAATCGAGTCACACAGCCGCACTAGGTCAACCAGTCATTTTGAATTTGAAACACATGATTGCAGTGGGTCACAAAATTTACCCTCTTTATGTTTTTTGTTACATGTGTAATAGATTCGGTGATTTATTTTTTTATGATGGTAAATGGAAAAAGCGTAAATGGAGAATCTAAATGGGTTGGTAGAGTTCAGGAAAACCAGAGAGTATTTTTCTATTGTCCTCTGATTAGTATGACATACCAACAACTTATTGATGAGTTATGCGCAGAGATGATGGTGGAAAAACTACAAAGAAGTTGAAGTTAAGCTATTTGCCCAATATTTATGAAAATAAGAAGCCGACATATATAATTAACGACAAGCATAAGATAAATTCGACCATTGCTGTATGTGGAGATAGAATCGACAAGTGTGAAGTGTGAAATGGAAATTGAGAGGGAAGTTGAACCTATAATTCATGCTTTTGGAAGCATTGCTAGAGAAGGTGAGGATGGAGATGTTGTAGATTATGATGATTGTGTTATTATAGGTTCAAATAACAAAAGTAGATTTAGGAGTAATCCGAGAGAAACAGTAAATATTTTGGATTCGGATAATTTTGATAGTGAACATACCAACGGGTTAAGAGAAGATGGTGGGTGTACTATGAATGTGGTAGTTGATGAAGTTGTTTGTGGCAGTAATAAATTTCATTCTAATATGCCAACAGAGCATAAGGATGGTGACGGTGAGAATAATTTGGTAATGGTAGTTTACGAGAAGACAAATAGTGAAATAAATATGTTCGAGTTCGAATATGGATTGCGACTTAAAATTGGGCAAACGTTTGATAGCAAGAAGGATGTACATGCATTTGTAAGGAAAGGTTCAATTGAATCTTGTTTTCGATATAGAACATTGAGTTCTGATTCAAAGTTGTGGGAAGTACGATGCAAGTTTTCCAGAAGTGGTTGTAAATGGAAATTACGCGTGACAGTAACCCCGAATTCCAAACGACTTACTGTGAGAACACACTATCTCATTCATTACTGTTCAAATATATCTAAATCGACATATGCTACAAAGGGCACAACACAATTTGTTAAAGATTATTTGAATGAGAAATATGTCGGGAAATATGAAACACCTCCAAGAAAAGAATTGATGGCTCATGTAAAAGCAAAGTACGGTGTCAATGTATCGTATTTAATGGTATTAAGAGGCAAATACAGTACTTAAAAGGAGATTCATGGTGATGACTTTGAACATTATAGGAGGCTTCCAGGTTGGTTGCACAAGTATACAGCAAAAAATCTACGATCTGGCGTAAATCTTCAGCTGGACAGTGATGGGAAAAGCTTCGCATACCTTTTTATGGCTATCGGAACGACTATAAGAGGCTGGAAATGCATGCGTAAAGTGGTTTTTTTGGATGTAACATTTCTATGCAGATACACACAAATCCTTACAACGTGGATGGAGGACATTATGATGTATCCACATTACATAAGGTCTTGGTAATCGGCGGACACATATATCGTGTTATATCCTTTTACTAAAGGTTAGGGTTGCAGGTGATCTCGGAGAAGGGTAGAATAAACTCTGTAAATTTGACCTTTGTGACCTTATGTAACCTTTTTATTTCCTTTTTTAACCCTTATCCTTATTTTTCTTTCCCTTTTTGTAACCTTTGTTGATCATTATAAATAGAACCATATTTAAACATTGAAAATGTCTTATTTTACATCTATTGTTTGCAATTACGTGAAATCCATCCGACTCATGCGACCCAATATGGACCTTGTACGACCCTCAATTGGATTAAATTATAATCAAGTTTAGACAAGCACCCATCCGACTCATGCGACCCAATAAGACCCTTGTGCCACCCTCAATTGGATTAAATTATAATCAAGTTTAAACGGGAACGTATTAGGCTCATGCGACCCAATATGACCTTTGTATGACCCTTAATTGGATTGAAATAGAATCAAATTTAAACGGAAACCCATCCGACTCATGCGACCCAATATGACCCTTGTGCAAGCCTCAATTGGATTAAATTAGAATCAAGTTTAAACATGAAACAATCAGAATCAAGCGACCCAATATGACCTTTATGCGGCCCTCAATTGGATGAAATTAGAATAAAGTTTAAATGAGAACCCATCCAACCCAATGCGACCCATGCGACTCATACGATCCATGCGACCATTGCGACCCTCTCAATTGGAATAAATTAGAAAGACTCATGCCATGCGACCCATGCAACTTATGCAACCCATGCAACCCAAGCGATCCATGCGACTCATGCGATCCATGTGACTCTTGCGACTCATCATTTCGATGTCACACTTCTGTCTTCTGGCCCATGTGACCTTTCCGACCCATGTGACTATTGTGACTCGTTGTTTCGATGTCAGACTCTTGTCTTCTAACCCATGTGACCTTTCTGACCCATATGACTATTGTGACTCATTGTTTCGATGTCAGACTCCTATCTTCTGACCCATGTGACCCTTCCGTCCCATGTGACTATTATGACTCGTTGTTTCATTGTGAGACTCCTATCTTCTGACCTAATGTCTCTGAGTTTATGTCTACGTGACATGGTTGACGCAGGGCATCGTATTATCTATGTGTTATTCAAGGTCTTTGTAATTGGCGGACATAGTCTCTATACAGGTACTCATGAGTTGCATTGGTGACCTAGGTGATGTTACAAAAACAGCCGACTTCCAACAGACATATCCGTTGGAAATCGTCAAAAATTCGTTGCAATGACCGTTTCCTAACGGATGGCAACGGATCTGCGCCCATTGCAAATTGCTCGTTACAAATTGAGATCCGTTGCGATTCCCAACGGAGTGACAACAGATACATTACGTTGCAAATGTCCAACGGAAGGGCAACAAAATATTTCGTTGGAAAACTGTAACGGATGCCCGTTACAAAGATTGTGACGGATGCCCATTACAAATTATAACAGATGCTCGTTACCAAATTGTAACGGATGCCCGTTACCAAATTGTAACGGATATCCATTGGAACAAAAAATGAGCGGGAATCAAAATTTTGCAACGGACATTCGTTGCAAAATGGCGGGATATCCTCGATACGTTGTTGTTGCGTGTAGCTCTCTTCGACCATGGAGGTACCGTCGTGGCATCCTTGATGATATCCTTTTGCAGTGCATTGACACCGTATAGACGCCCCTTATACGGTCTAACCAACTACAAAATAAACCAAATTAGTTAAAATTGTTAGAAAATATTTTATTACTAATCGAAATATAAATAATAAATGTTTACCTCCAAATAAATTTCGTCCTTTTGTAAATGACTCAGCTCTCCGGGAGTTGACCCGCAAGCTTGTGATTCTTGTTTGATCTTATCCGTCACAGCTTTCATGGTTCTTTCCGCTCGAGGATCTATGAGTTCAGGTTCATTGCTCTCTTTCCTGACAACCGATTTCTTCTTGGCATGGGTTTCCACTACCAGCTCAAGAAAAGTCGATTCTCTTCCTATTCATTACATTTGTTATATAACATGAATATAATTAACCAAAATATTATAAAAAAAAATGAAATAATAACTATGAGGAATTTACATATTCTTGCTTTCTCTTTGGGAATGATTTTGATCCCGAAGTATGGCGATGCAGACCATCTCCGAGAACCTTCTCGTCATACCGATATTTTTTTGTCTTCTCGCTCTTGGCCTTGAAGTCCTCAGACTCTCAATATTGAATAAGTTGATTGAAGACCTCGTCCGTTGCCCATGTGGGCTTGCATGTCGTGTAGATGCGCGACGTATCCTTCTTCCGTCATCTGTATGCGCGCTTTAAAATAAATTATAATGAGTTATTTTAGAACATATATAATTAATCATTTTAAATAAAAATTTTGTTTTAAAGAAACTTAAGATAAAGGTACACCACCATCGGCGGCGTATAACTTCTAGCGTAACTTGCTAAGAATAATATAGTTGATCCTATAAGGATCCTTGGATGATGTTGTTGTTCGTATGTTTTAGAATATATTCCACATCAAACCTGAACATGAAAATGAAATATTTAGATAACATTTATAAATTACAACAATATAAATGAATAATTTGAAATTTACCATAGCTTCCCAAGAGGACGATCTAAATTGATAATTGGAAGGGTGGGACACCCGTCTAAATTATCGATTAAGGAGTCGATATCCACCAGATCGTCCTCTTCATCAAATATCGGTGGTGTTAATATTGGTGAAAGAGGCCGATATGGTGGCGGTGGAGGCGGGGGAGGGGCTCCCGCTGGCCAACATACCTCCGGAACCTATGAATCGTCTAGCCCTCATTTTGTGTTTAGTGTTTATGAAGGTGATTTTTGTGTGTGAGAGGAAGTGTTTGAAGTTTTAAGTTTTGAAGTTTTGATTTGTGTTGAAAATGAAAGTGTTCAACAGTATATATGCAGAAATTTCCAACGGGCATCCGTTACAATTTCCAATGGATATCCGTTGGAAACGCGGTCAACTCAATGGATACAATTAAGTGACGCGACATTCTGTTTCTCCAACGGGCATCGGTTACAATTTCCAACGGATGCCCATTGGGAATGCGTGTTTCGGTAAATGGACGCCAAAACGGTGGTTCGTCTCCCATTGTAACGGGCATCTGTTACACTTTGCAACACATGGCAGTTGGAAATAATCGTAGACTAGGTAGGAATGAAGACACTTTACAACGGGCATACTTTAAAAGATTTAACGGTAATCCGTTAACCTCATCTTACGGATGCTCGTTAGAAACCCTATAACGGACATCCGTTACAACTTTCCAACGGATGCCCGTTACAATTGTAGAAAACTTAGAAATTTTTTCTAAGTGCGAAGGCGATTTCGTGTTCCAACCGGCATCCATTAATATTTCCAATGGATGTCCGTTGGTATTAAATCATATGAAGTTCTGAAAACATTACACATCATTCATATATTCTTCGATTGTATTTACATTTCGATTGTTCAATTGGAGATTCTTCAATTGTATTTACACATCATTTACATTACATATTATTGTATTTATATTTCGATTGTTCGATTGGAAATTATTTGATTGTATTTACACATCATTTACATTACGCATTATTGTATTTACATTTCGATTGTTCGGTTGGAGATTCTTTGATTGTATTTACACATCATTTACATTACATATTATTGTATTTACATTTCTTCTTCGATAGATTCATCGATTGGAAAGTCTTCCTTCGATTGTTCATTGAATTCATCGCCGTTTTCATCTTCTGCATCTTCCGGTTCAACGTCTTCATAATCCAAGTCATCCATTTTTTAATTTCTTAAATATATATCTCTTAAAAATATGTTGATTTCGCATAACATATCGTGAACATTACGTGGTAAGAGCTCAGCAAATGCAATTGGAATGAGTCGTTGCATGAAAACGTGACAATCGTGACTTTTCAACCCGATCAACCTCGAACCAACAATATCCACACACCGAGCAATGTTCGATGCATATCCATCTGGAAACTTAACGTCTTCTTTTAACCACTTTAATAATGTTGTTTTCATCGGACCAGATAATCTGAATACTGGGACAAGTGACCTTCCATCTCTTAATTCCAACTCAGGTCGTCGGCATATTGTCTTCAAATCTTTTCTTGATTGTATATTATCCTTAGTTTTACCCGCCACATTCAAAACAATATTGATGATGTTATCGAAAAAGTTCTTTTCGATATGCATAACATCTAAATTATGACGTAATATCAATAATATGGTAGTTCCCAAAAGATACCACGTTTATACCATTTATGCCATTCACCTTGGCCTTTTGGTTTATGATGTCCACGATCTCCACCGTATTCTACTGATTTTTGTAAATTGTCCATTGTGTTCAATATTTCGTAAAGGATTTGTTTTCGGGTTTACATGCACGGTGCCCTTTCTTTTTGTACCACGTTCTTTTAAAAATATTTTTTATCTTTCTGGAAAGCATGTCCACGAGGAAAAAATCTTCTATGACAACCAAACCAACATGGTTTCTTACCGTCTACTAGCCGTAATGAATCTGTATCGTCCAAAGAATATGGACATGCTAATCTCTCGTATGTGCTCCATCCAGATTACATTTCATAGGTAGGAAAGTCGCTAATTCTCCACAATAAGACTGCTTTCAATGTAAAATTTTGCTTCATACTAACATCATAAGAAAGAATCCTTTGTTCCACAAATTTCATAATTCATGAATTAAGGGTTTCAAAAAGACATCGAAACTTTTCTTCGGATGTTCTGGTCCTGGAGTCAGCAACGTCAGAAACATTAGCTCTCTTTTCAAACACATATCGGGAGGCAAATTATACGGAGGAAAAAATCACCAGCCACAAAGAATATTGAGTTCCAGATTGACCATATGGACTAAAGCCATAGGTGCACAGGCAAAGATAAACATTTCTTGTTTCATACGCGAACTCAGGAAATATTTTATTGAAATTTCCAAGCCTACCATCTGATGGATGTTGCATTATACCTTCGCCCGTCAAGTGTTTTACGTGCCATTTCATTGCCGCAACGGTTTTTTCGATTCAAAAACCTTCTCAACCTGTTTGCTACAAGCATATAGAACATTTTTGTGTGGTACATATTTACGTGAAGATTGTTTTTTGGCCGAAATTTGCTTGCACCGCAAAACTTGTATACCAACAAGTCTTTATCATATCCCCAAAACAATATGCAACTATTTCTACAAACATAATGTTTCTCATGTGGCACTCCCAAATCTTTTAAAACATTCTTTGATTCGTAGTATGTCTCGGGAGCTTGATTATTTTCCGGTAAATATTCACACATGGTTTTGCAAAATGAATCCATGCAATTTTTTGTAATATTGTAGTCTGTTTTTATACTCATCAATCTTGAAGATAAAGATAAGCGAGATTGACCTTCACAGCAACCTTCATATATAGGCTGTTTCTCCGAATCCAATCGGTTGAAGAATCGGTGTGCATCGATGTTCGATATCTCTTCATGCGGTTGTTCATGAACAACTCCATAAAAACATCTGACACCATTTCCACATATGGATTGGTCGTTGATGCTTCATAAATAACTTCTTCATTTCTTTCTATTCTTGCACAATATCTCCAACGCCTCAATTTTAATAACCAAATTTTGTAATTCCCAATGAAACCCACCTTGTAGAGATGTTTGCAAACAATTTCTTGACTTTGATACTTCATATTTTTGTATCTTTTGCATGGACGTAACATTGTGCCGCGTTCTTGACAAAAAGGTTGCATTGATGCAAAGCTATTGAATTGCTCCAATCCGTGTAAGAATTCTTGCGTAATCTTTTCGGTTATATGATCTTTTCTTCTATATATCCATTCTCTCGATCTATATATATATCTATTTGGAGAAGACGACATTTTGTTGAAAATATATTTGTTGTTCATGGTTTTATGCTAAAACCTTGATAGTTATCATTAAATAGTGTTACTTGCAACGGACATCCGTTGACAATGTCAACGGATGCCTGTTGCAAGTTCATGTGAAATTATTTCATTGGTAATCCTCGAAATTAATAATTTTAACGGGCATCCGTTACACTTTCCAACGAACATCTGTACACGTTTGCAACGGATATCTGATGGACTTTTTCCGTGGTTTTCTAACGGGGTTCCAACGGATGATGGCAACGAAATCAATCTATAACCGTCCGTTTAAATTTTCAATGGACATGAGCAACGGTAGTATCCGTTGACCGTCCGTTGAATGTTGCGACAGATTGAAATGTATGGTGATCCGTTGGAAGTTCTCGTGTATCCGTTGCAATCCGTTGGCATTTGTCTTCACTGCAATACCAAGCAAGAAAAAAACAGAAGACTGGAAGACGGACTACATGGTAAGAGATAACTCTCGGCTAATGAACTATCTCTCCAGTGGAAATAGAATGTGTGCAGAGTCTTTGAACAAATTTTAAATGTATTATTTTAATTGGTTTTTGTCATTTCATCCTTTTAAATCCATAAATTAGTCGAGTTCACATATATTGATCCATATATGCGACCAAACGACTCATGTGACTCTTGTGTTTCTTTTTAAAATGCCATTATCAAAATATTTGAATTGTAGATGTCTAATTAATAATCAATGTAGACAATAATATCAACATTTGCACAAATGTTAATTTTTTTTTGAAATTTTCTCTAACTCATCCGACGGGTTCTTAAAACACTACTATCACTTTTGAAACACATGCATTGGTTCTACACTTCTTGGAACACATGGGTCAAAATCCGTTTTAACCATCGTTTATGTTGTAAATGTAGTATTTTGATTGGTTTTGTCCTTTAATTCTTATAAATTCATAAATTCGTCGAGTTAGCATCTATTGATTCATATTGCGACCCATGTGACCCTCAATTGGCATTACTTAGTTTGACGTGTAAATGTATTATTTTGATTGGTTTTTATCCTTTAATCCTTATAAATCCATAAATATGCCGAGTTAGCATCTATTGATACATATATACGACCATGCGACCCTTAATTGGCATTAATTAGTTTGACGTTGTAAATGTATTATCTTGATTGGTTTTTGTCCTTTAATCCTTTTAAATCCATAAATTCATCGAGTTAGCATCTACTGATCCATACTGCGACCCATGCGACCCTCAATTGGCATCACTTAGTTTGACGTTGTAAATGTATTATTTTGATTGTTTTTTATCCTTTAATCCTTATAAATCCATAAATACGTCGAGTTAGCATCTATTGATCCATATATGCGACCATGTGACCCTCAATTGGAATTAATTAGTTTGACATTGTAAATGTATTTGATTGGTTTTTGTCCTTTAATCCTTTTAAATCCACAAATTCGTCGAGTTAGCATCTATTGATCTATATATGCGACCAAGCGACTCATGAGACCATCATTTGGCATTAATTAGTTTGATGTTGTAAATGTTATTATTTTGATTGGTTTTTTTCCTTCCACCCTTTTAAATCCATAAATTCGTCGAGTTAGCATCTATTGATTCATATATGCGACCAAGCGATCCATATGACCCATGCGATCTATGAATTAGTTTGGCGTTGTAAATGTATTATTTTCACCAAAATTCTCGTTGAACGTTTCACCAAAATTATAAAAAACATTATAGTGTAGTCAAAATTGGTCATAGCCTTTCTCTTCCTTCGTTTCGATGTCAGGGTCATGTCTTTTTGAATTCCAGTTGTTCCTTTTTCGAATAACGACACACTCTCTCTCTAACTCTCATCATCTTGCACTCATCTTTGGCTCTAACACTCATAATCTCCCAGCTTAAAAAATGTCAAATTTCCCTCATTTCGTCCAAATCATTCTTCCGAGCTATCTGGAGAACTACCTTATAATCTCCTTCATATGTCTCGCTATCGGTATGTTACATGTAGAGAATGTATAAATTTGATTTTTTTCCTTTTTTGTTACATGACATTCTGAGGAAGTTCTTCGATGAGCATATTGACGCGAAAACGAGGGACAACAACATGATAACGCTTAAATCGGATGTCTCTTACAAAACATGGGAAGTCAAGTTGGATGACTTCAGATTCACTGATGGATGGAAAGAATTCTCGATGGATCATGATTTTTGTATTTGGAAATTCGTAGTTTTTTGTCACGAAGGTGACATGGTTTTTAACGTCACCCATTTTGGAGAAGATATGTGTAAGCTGCAATATGCATCATCATCATCATCAAACACAGAAGTAGGGTCATATTCTTTTTCTCAGACGATTTTCACGGCAACCGCCATGCATTTAAATCTGGTCATAGATGCATTGGTAAGTGACCGCAAACTGATTCATCATATATCACTTCGGTTATTTATTCGATTTTTAATCATTTCTACTGATGTAACTTGGATGATGTTGCAGACCCTTTCGATAGGGTTCTCGAGGTCGAGCAGTCTTAGCGGTAGATGATGTAAGATAATTTTGGTGAACGATCAATGAAGGGCGTGGTCGGTAGATTTGAGGCTCGTGAATCATGGTGGCGCTAGCACTAGAGGGGGTTGGAGAAAGTTTTGTCACGAAAATGGAAAAAGCGAGGGATGTTCCCTCACATTCGACCTGATCTCCAATGAAGCAACACTTGTGCTTCGATATGTCCCTCCAACAGGGTCTAACAACAACATTCCCTTGAACTTGAATTTCATGTTTGTATTCGGTTGTTTTTAACTATTATTCAGGAGTTACTATTATTGTTAGTATCAGTATTATTGTGGATTTACTATTATTGCTACCATTGCGACCATTTCGACCTTGGACCCCTGCAACCATTGTGACCATTGTGACCCTTGTACCCCTACGACCTTTTGACCCCTTTGTGATCCTTGCGACCATTTCAACCATTGAGACCATTGCGACCCTTTGACCCCTTTGCGACCATTACAACCATTTTGACCATTCCGACCCTTGGACCCCTTGTGACCCTTTGACCCCTTTGCGACCTTTGTACCCCTACAAACCTTGGACCCTTGCGACCCTTGGATCCCTACGACCCTTGTACCCTTACGACCATTGTGACCCTTGTACCCCCACGACCCTTGGACACCTACGATCCCTTGGACCCCTGCGACCCTTTGACCCCTTTGCGACCATTGCGACCTTGGAACCCTGCGACCATTGTGACCCTTGTACCCCTTTCTACCCTTTGACCCTTGCGACCCTTGGACCATTGCGACCATTGCGAGTCAAGTTCGAACAAATATGAATCAAATTTAAAAAATAATAATTTGTCAAGTTATTTATAGATAATATGAATCAAGCTCAAGGATGACATGATGGGATGCCATTAGTCTTAGGGTACATGGATACTTCTTCCATTCTCAAATACATCACCAGCCATCTTCTCACGCATGGAAGCAACATTCTCGTTGCAAATTTCGGGTAACTTCCCCTCATTTTACAACATAATGGCTTCTAAGAATTTGAAGGCGTAAACACCACAATCACTCACACTTTTGTTCTGTGACAAACCTTCATAATACTTGTACTGTCATTTATCTTCTCCAGAAGTCAAGGAATGAAACCTTTCGAGTCAGAACATCTTGGGCAAAGCTGTTCTTATAATCTCCATCATTGGATCGATATACGTCTCTTTCAACCTTCTCTGGCAATCGTATACCGTGATGCATCGGGGTTTGAAATCCACTTCATGGCTATCCAATGACAATGGGCATATCGATTTTTGGTGATGGAATGTTTACAATCGAGACCAAGCCATCATTCTGATCCACTGGTTTGAACTTAGTTCTGAATGGATAGATGCCATCCAAATAATCATTAAGAATTTCTGGCACTTCTTCCATATCCTCGTATATCCATATCATGAGTGTATGCATGAAAGTAATAGGACAAACGTAATAATTTCAATATAGTGCTTCGAATCTGCTGACGTGACCATACAGCTCGAACAACGCCTCATCCAAGTGCTGCAAGAAAAACACACATTAATACATATGACCCAAAATGACCTCTGCAAACTTTGTGACTTTCGACTAAGGGTTAAAAAAACTTACATCATCTTCAAACCATACGTCAACCTTATGATCTCCCAAACTCTGGCCCCCGGAGATAACCTAGTTCAGATATCCACCAATGCTCTTGGCGTGGTTTCATCATAAATCTATATAAATTAGTTAATATTATACGACTAGCATTAATGAAAGAACGTTGTCGGGTTATCTTGGCCAATCTACCCGATTCCAATCCCTTGGGCTTCCACACAAAATGTCGATTCTCTGCAGGTTCTTGAACAACCTTTTCTACGGGTTTTTGAACCACTTCTTCAACGGGTTCTTGAACCACTTCTTCAACGGGTTCTTGAATCACTTCTTCTGCTTTGGCGACACCTATAAAATGACCAATTAGTAATACATTAGACTTCTACCGACTCAAACGATCCTTGCAACTCAATTACCCTTGCGACTTAAGCGACCCATGCAATCCAAGCGACTCATGTGACCAAAGTGACCCGAGCGACCCTTACGACTCAATGAGATTCTAGAAATCCTCTTCGTATCAAGCGATCTTTGAGACCCAATGAGTCGCTTGAGTCGAAGAGGGTCATCAGTCTCAAGTGACTCATTGAGACTTCTGACCCTCTTTGACTCAAGCGACGCAATGAGACTCAAGCAACCCTTGCGACTCAAACGATCCATCCGACTCAAAAGACCCCTGTGACTCAAATGACCCATGCGACTCAAGCGACCCTTGCGACTCAATGAGACTCGAGCAACCTTTGCGACTCAAGCGACCCTTGAGACCCAATGACCTAATGTGACCGTGCGACTCGATGACAATCTGTGACCCACTACCACTGTGCGACTCACTGAGACTCAAGCGACTCACTGAGACAAACGACTCACTTAGACTCACGCCCACTTCAAATCAACAACCAATTTTGCTTTCAACAGTCTGCTACGTAAAACCCTATAAATCGATCTATTACAAACGCCATTAAAGATTGACTCGTGCTCTCTTATTCACTACTGATTCTTGTCATTTCTTTCTCACTTCAAAATTTTCTTGATCTCAACTTGGATTTTTCTTGTTGTTTACTTCTAACTCGATCCTTGTACTCAACTAAAAAATATTCTCTCGCTCCCTACTCTCAATTTTAAAACAGTTTTTTTGAAACAATTTTTCATTTCAAAAAAACTGTCAGAACGTGTGTTTTTCACGTGCGGCAATTAAAAACAAATTTATTTTTTTTCTATTTAATAAATTTTTTTACGAAGTTAGACGTAAAGTCTTTCAACCCTAAAAAAATATCTCCTATATTCTTCCCATTTATTCATCTAAAATTTATACATGCTTCAATTTTTTTCAATAAAGTTATAAACCATAAAATATTTGGGTCAGGCCCAAAGTCCACGTGGTCATATGAACACATGCGAAGAGGAATAGAATAGAGAGATTCTAAAACTAAAACAAAAGATAATGATGTATCTGTCTGCGGTATCGTCCTCTGTTTCATATGTTGGATCCTCCAACCACTTCTACTGTTTTTCACTTCGAACTGGTGATCGCTTTCTCTTTGATCGATTACAATTTCTTCTCTTTCTTCCGAGATTCTGCTTCGTTGATATAAAAGTTGCTTACCCATTTGAGTAATGTCTCTGGAGTTCGTGATTTTCTCCTCTACTGCTTGGATTAGTGTTGAGTCGGTTCTGTTACCTGAAAGTTCTAAATCCTGATAGAAGTTCATTAATTAAGTATGACTGCATCTGGGTTTGAACAATATTGTCTAAAACTGGACGATTTTGTGATTAGATTCATAATTGTTTTTCTGAAGCTTAGGTTGAGACATCAATGTCACAAGTTTCTTCCTCGAGCTTGTTCTGATTTGGGTTTTTGCTGATAATGCAGAAAGATGGGGCCTTTGTAGATCATTTTCATGGAGTTCTCATCGGTTAAACCGTAGGTGGACTGGATTTGGGAAACAAACATTTGCTCAGACATCTGTTGTGACAATGTCTGATAGTTCCTCGTTAACTATGCCGCTTAATTACCAGAAGTTGAAGAAGGTCTGGATCTGGACTGAGTCTAAGGATGTTATGACGGCTGCGGTAGAACGAGGGTGGAACACATTTATCTTTGAATCAAAGAATCACCAACTCGACAAGGAATGGTCATGTATGAAGTTGGTTAAGCTTTCTTTGAGGTTCTCGGGATATGATACAGTCTGTTGTTTTAGGGTTCTGTTCTGAGTGTACGATTTGTTCAACGGATTTGCAGCGATTGCATTGATAGATTCATTGTTTATCAAAGAGGGGCGACTTCTTGATCGTGCCGGGAAAAATGTGGCTGTAGCGTTTGAGGTGTCAACTCCTGAAGAATTAGAGAAGCTGAAGCTACATAATGAACCTACTGAAAATATTGTTCTTGATTTCTTGGACTGGAAGGTATATTTTCTCAGCGTGTGTGAGTATGTTTAGAATTCTTTTTGAACTTATTACTGACAGTTAAAGGCTAATTTCTCAGGCGATACCGGCTGAAAATCTAGTGGCGTTGTTCCAAGGAAGTGGGAAAACGCTGTTTGCCGTCTCGAGAACGCCCTCAGAGGCAAAATTATTTCTCGAGGTAACTTCTAGTTACTGTCGCGCTACAATAATCTTCTGAAAGTGAAGTTCAATTGTCCTTCGCTTAATTATCCTTTCTTTAGGCTTTAGAACATGGGCTTGGTGGAATCGTACTCAAAGTCGAAGATTTCAAAGCTGTTCTCAATCTAAAGGTTTCCTCCTGTCGTTGCGATCCTTAAAGCTCAAAATCCATGGCTTCTTATGTTGCTTTAATACTCTCAGGAATATTTTGACAGAAGGAATGAAGAAAGTGATACATTAAATTTGACAAGAGCCACAATAACTCGGGTGCATATTATCGGAATGGGAGACAGAGTTTGTGTTGATCTTTGTAGCCTCATGAAACCCGGTGAAGGTCTTCTCGTATGTGTGCCAATATAACTTTATACTATCTTTCGTATTCGCATGCATCCGTATTTTCGTGTTTCTACTTTGATGATCTTGTAAAATTTGAATCTGTTACAGGTTGGATCGTTTGCTAGAGGACTCTTTCTTGTTCATTCAGAATGTTTAGATTCGAATTACATCGCAAGTAGACCGTTCAGGGTTGACGCTGTGCGTTCTTCGTCTAGTGACTCTATTTCTTTTAACTTTTAAATCCGCGGAAACTAATACTTTCAATTTTTCTCGCAAAACGAGCAGGGACCGGTGCATGCTTATGTAGCTGTCCCGGGCGGAAAGACTTGTTACCTCTCCGAGTTAAGGACGGGTAAAGAGGTGATCATTGTTGATCAGAAAGGAAAACAGAGAATAGCAGTTGTCGGGCGTGTCAAAATTGAGACGCGTCCGCTCATCTTAGTGGAAGCAAAGGTTTATCTTTTCTCGGAATTAGCCTTTGACATACTCAGATAAACAGAATGTAAGGTCTGATACAATTGATATACGTTTGCAGACACACGCAGAGGATAAGGCGGTTTTTAGCATCATCTTGCAAAATGCAGAAACGGTCGCTCTCGTCACTCCACCACATCAAGGTCATTTCTTAATCCTAGTCATTCTTAGAGCTCAATTGGGATTTACGCTTCATTCACTCGCTCTTCTGATCATTTCTTTTCAATCGGTTTTTTCTTCTTTGGAATTTGGTATTCATATAAAACCGTTAGCAACATTTTCTATAAAACACATGCGATGGTTAGGCACGGGCATAGGTCGGATACCCGGATTCTTGAGGGTACTTGAACGAGTAGTCAATTTTGTACCCAAACTCGAATATGTGAGACACAGATAGTAGAGTTTCGGATATCTTAACAACAAGTCATGTAGAAGCGAGTACCCAAACCCAATTTTTTTTTTAATGTTAGAGTA
This sequence comes from Gynandropsis gynandra, assembly GCA_036759665.1. NCBI lineage: Eukaryota > Viridiplantae > Streptophyta > Magnoliopsida > Brassicales > Cleomaceae > Gynandropsis > Gynandropsis gynandra. The sequence goes on from CM071865.1 coordinate 30,870,845, forward strand.
TATATTGGTTCGTGTTCGGATCATGTTCGGGTTCGAGTTTGGGTACGCGACTCATACCAAACCTAATAATAATAGTATTTTTTTTAATTATCATAAAATTTAAGGGTACTTTCATAAATTAATATATATCCTAGGGTATCCACGGGTACCCGTTTGTGAGAGTAAAAAAACCCGAACCCGAATTTGCGGTTTTAATAGTTTTATTAACTGAACCCAAATCCGCGGGTTTGAGTATTTTTTTTTCCTCGGATTCAGGATAAGTTTCAGGTTGAGACGAGTTTTTTCGGGTATTTTGTCCATCCCTAGCGGTGGTGGATTAAATCACTTGTGGAGTTATACAAATAAGAAATCAATGTTATATTGTGTTGTCGTACATCGACTGGAACATGAACTATAGATTCCTATATATGGTATTGGACATCTAAACTCTTTATTTGGTTTTTGGAATTAATTAGTTCAAAGTTCATATTTGACATGATATTTCGTTGCGGTTTGAATATTATGATGTTAGGTCTCCAATTACAATATTCACGCTCTAGTATCGAGTTTGATGCGTGAAGGGAGTGTTAAGTTGTATATAATGACATCCATTAGGATGTGATAAACAAAGAAATAGATTTGACACTCTCTCCAATTAAAGAAAAGCTCAGCCCGAACATTCCTATCCATGTGCTTGTTCGAATGGAAAAATACATTGTTCTTCACCGAGTAACTCAATATTTTTAATCGATTTTTTCGTTTTTGCAGTAAATTCGATGGGAGAAACCGCAATTACAGTGACATCAATGAAAGTAGGGGATGAGATTCTACTTAGAGAAGAGGGTGGTGCACGCCACACAGGTATAGAGATTCAAGAATTCATTGTCGAAAATTGAAAGTCATAGAAACTTTTTAATGTACAAGAATGAAATCTTGTAGAAGATGACTAATAAGCAAATAATCGATCGGACAAGAAAGTATCAAACAGTATATGTTTATTTACTTGTCAATCTTTAAGTACACTTGTTGTTTTCTACAATGTACTAAAGATTCCCACCCATTTAACTCCCCCTAAGTTAAATGTGTAAATACAACTCACAACTGTTTCCTTTTTCAACCCAGTATCTATTTAAGTGCACCTAAAACTCTGAACTTTTCTGTTCTCTGTTTCATGCACTCCCCCGATACTCCACAGACTTGTTGATCTTCATTTTGAATTTCAGATCAATTTATCTGTCATTCTCACGGCTCAGCAACCACCTCCTGGTCTTCAGCTGCGCCGTTGTGCTGAAAATCTTCAGCATTGAATCCGGTCGATTCAAATCATTCCTTATTCTTCTCCTTGTTCTTCTAGTTGACTCGTTCCAGCCTTCTTCAATTTAAATTCAAACTCCCTCAATGTTCTCAACCACCTGAAACAATATACATAAAACTCGATCCAATTTTTACTGCATTAACAAAGAATGCCTTAAAATAGAATGACAAGTATTTTTAAAATGTCACTTACTTGTACGGACAATGATATATTCATCAAAATTTTTGTTTTACTTATATGTTCGCTTTCCATTTTAGATTTGGTCCGGCTGGACTTCTCTACTTTATGAATATGAAAATGCTATTATGATTTCTAACAAGTTATATTACCTTAAACTCACTTGTAATTGATGCAAATGCTGGAAATTACGATTAAAAAATTGTATTGGATAATATTGTAACAGTTGCGATTTCACATTTGATTTATGATTTTTTTTTATTACAAATATATGATAGGAGAATGTATCAAATTCAAAGAAAATGAAGATACTCAAACTGTAATTCCCTATATATACATAATGTTATTTCAACAAGAAGATGGTGAAACCGAATATAACTATTCGAAGATGATATATGAAAACAAAATAAACGGAAACAAATTTCAAAGGACGTCCACAAATATCTCTTGCTTTTCTGTTTTATACTAACCATTTTAATTTCTTATTATTAGCATAATTCAAACCCTTATATAAACACCTTCAAACCTTGATGCAAATTCACTCTTAAATCTTTTTTTACCTCAACATTTTCAAATACAACAATGGCAAGAATTTCTCTATTATTCTCTCTTACCTTTTTCGCCCTTATCGTCGCCTCTGTTTTCGCCCACGAAGCTCCAATCAAATCCGAAAAATACTCTCCTCCTTGTACTGTTGGAGACCTTAAGACCTTACCCTTCATCGAGATATCTAAACTGATCACTTCCAAGTCGAATTCCGCATTCAAAAACCCTACCTTGGCCAACTTTTTCCACATTTTCAAGGACTATACTGAGTTCCTTGCCGGCTTCTCGAAGCGTACGGACTTCGAGTATGCTCTCCATGGCCCTGCTTCACTTTTATGGAAGGTGAAATTCGCGGGTATGAGTCACTCGCTCTTGGCTGCTCAAATGGCATTCGGTATGGATGGTAAGGGATCTCTAAAGCTGAAGAAGAACTACCAAGGTATGATCCATGGATTCGCCGCGTTTCCGGCTAAGATCGCCGAGATCTCAGCCAGACATCAGTTCAACTCCGGAGCTAAGCTTTCAATTCAAGAACAGAAAGAGTTCACTGCTGTCTTCGGAGCCTTCAAGAAGTCCTTGATCGGTTACATTGACACTGCCTGTGACTTTACCGCCAAGAAGCAGGTCGCCGTCGGAGGTATTTTTTCACTACCAAACTATGTATATATATAAGCTCACAAGGATAGCCTAGCCGCAAAATAAACATTATTCGAACTCGATCCTGTTCTGGACGGATAATGATATTTCGTTAAACTCAAATCTACAAATTTGGACACCCACAATACATGTTTAATTCTTAGTAAGTACTAGTATCTGCAAATAAAAACATAAAAAATATATATAAATAATACATAATTTTAATTATTCATATAACTAGAATCTACACGCAATTCAATATTAACCCGAGAATATTTTGGAATCTTGACGGTATTTCGTTCACAGGTGAATTCGGAAACAGCATCGGAGGCGGGCACAAAGCTGAATTCTCGGCCTCGGCCTCAGGAAAGGTGGACGTGAACGAGAAGAAGAAGAAAAAGAAGAAGGCTCATCACAAGAGGAGGTCACTCTTCGCCGGAGAAGATGGTTTTAGGTCATTGAACCTTCCGTACGTGAAACATTTGGTTGGCATGAACGCTTAAGTTTATGCCATTTTCAGCAACAGATGGGAGAAGCCTTAGCCTTTCATCTTTACTTATTTCTGTAACCTTTTCTTGCAATATTTTAATATATGCTATCTTAATGTATAATATATTTTTATTATCGCATTTACATGATCACTATGCTACCTTTTATCATTATAAAATCAATCACTATATCAAAATCTATTTTTATTTATATATATTCAAATGAAAAAAACCAGCAACATTCTTAAAAATACATTCTGTATTGCCATAAAATTTATCATAAAATTCTCGAACTACATTATTATCAAATACAGAGCATCAACTTTCTATTTGAAAACTCTCTCGTCATGTAAATCAAAATATTTTTCAACAAAATTTTAAAACTGATTTTTTGTTTGATAATAAATTTCAATAGTCCGAAGATCTAATAACAAAACAGAAAGAGATAACATATCATTTTTAGTCTAATTTAAATAAAATATAAAAAAATCGCATAATAATTTTCAATCTTATTTTAAACTGTTAAAAACGATATATTATTAGTTTATATATTATTTTAAAATTTGTAGTGTAATAGACAAATTTGAAAATATATAAAAACAATTCATATATTTTTCAGTTAAATTTGAACAACCTTAAAAAATTATTCACATGAAACCTAGAGATTTGGAAATACATTGCTTTTCGTTTGACATTATCTAAAGGGAAAAAGTCATTACAAGTTATATTAACAAGAGATCCAAAGTATAAGCAAAACAGCAGTGTTTATCCTCTCTCGTTCCCCAATACTTAGAACTGTTTTCTTTTGTTCCTGAAGAGCTTATCTCTTCTGGAAGAAACGTAGACCAGAGCCATAAACCCTAATCCTGATACCGCAACGGGTCCCCATGGGAACGGTGGATCCTTGAAACAGTTCAAGCTCGCTTCAATCTCTTGGGAAGCACGGTAAACCAGAGAATGCATGGAGTATAAGTCATGATCCAATGATCTCATGTAGAACAAAGCCATCTCGAACTCAAAATGTGACAAAGCAGAAACCACTTTCTCCAGTTTGTACTTGAAAAGATTCCACCTTTGGATGAACTCAGTGTGCCGATTCTGCTTGAGAAGGTTCCAATCCCCTCCATGAGCCATCAGTGAATCAAGAATATCGATAGCGCTAGTGATAGTGGCATTCAATGATGTCAGAAGAACATTTCTCCTAGCCGCATCCTTCTGAACAAACGATAAAGATGAGATTTCTGAGAACGGCCCAAAGGGTGTTTGGCCAACACTCCAAGTGTAGTCTACCAGAGTTGAGTTATGCCTCGGGCTCCATGTCAGATGAGTCGGAGATACACCCCACATACTCTGAAGAATGGAACCAACGAGGGGCCGTTCTAAGTTCCTTGTGTGCACAAACACATGCTGGCCATTGCAGGTATAATCACTTACTGTCTGTGTTCCTCTTGTTCTAACGGCAATCACCATGTCTCTGAAAGCAACAGACTGGTGATACCTATCGATTAGCAAAGGCATGTTGATCTCTAGATCAAACACGTAAACAGGTAAAACCCTTGCAAAACCCTCTTCCTCGTGTATCCCTGCAACTCTTCTAATCTCTTCTGCTGATTCAGTTAAGGTCCGATGCATATGCTTTGAATCCAGATACTCGCTAACAATCAGCGTGTAATTATCGAACAAGAATCTAGATGTGTATGAGTTAGTGGCCCGTGAAACTGCAAAGGAACAAAGCGGACATTCTCTGTAATTCACACTGTAACTTTTAAAGCTCAATTTCTGATCTCCTAGCAGCAAACCACCATTGTTAGCTTCATCCATGAACGTCCTCTTCACAAACTCCCAGTCTAAGCCATTCGGGTCCTTATGCTCCGTTCCATATATATGAACAAACTGAACTACCAACGAATCCTCCAAGTACACAGGTATTCTCAAAGAAGGAACAATCAGTACCTGATACGCATTGTACACAAGCGACGCCAAATCCGCGAGTTGAGACTTCTGCGACTTGGGTCGGCCATGGAAGGCCGCAAGAGGATGAAATTCGCCTCTCGGCAAAACCCCATCTCCGGACAGCGCCGGCCCGTAATCTACAGGTCCTGCTGAGAGATCAATCCAGAGATAACGCTCTCTCCCGGTCCAGATGCTCCCCAAGCATTTCGTGAAACCAGAAGACAAATCTCCATCGGAGTAGCTGTACGCGTATGGTTTGGACTGAGACCCCAAAGAAATCAAGTAAATGTATACACCGGCATCGGTATGCTTCTCCTTCTCATATTCGTGCCACACGATCTCATCGATCGGACCGTACGGAACGGAGAGGAGCTGAGATCGGAGTGAGGAGGCAGTGCCGGCAATCAGGGTTTTGAGGGTCGCGTCAAGGCGGGAAGAAAGAGAAGGAGACGAGAGGGAGGCATCGAGGTGGAGAGAGTGAGAGATGGCTAAGCGATGGTTCGAGGCGGAATCTGGTGAGGGGGAAATGACATGGAAGTTGTCGTCGGAGACGGTGGCGGAGAGGAAGGAGGAGAGGGTGGAGGAGGCAGAGTATGGGAAGGAATCGCCGACGAAGCGGACGTGGACGGGGACAGAGACTGAGAGAGAGAGGAGAGACTTTAAGAGAGACGGCAAGTGAAGAGGAGAGGAAGAAGAAGAGACAGCTCGTTTTACAGAGGAAGGGAGAGAACCGAAGGAGTCGTTGGATGCTTTCGGGTCGACCCGGAAATGCTGAGACAAGAACGAGTCGAGTCCCGGGATCGAGGCAGAGCTTGCGGCGCAGGAGAGGAGGAGTAAGAGGACGAACACGACGGACGATCCGCCGCCGGGAGCGGTGATGGCGCGGTGGCGAATCATTGAGAGAGAGAGAGAGAGAGAGAGAGAGGGGACTCTCGATTTAATTATAATATCTCGAATTGGGCGTGACATACCGATATCGCTCTCAAAGGCAAGTATTGTTCGTTTTAAAATTTTATTGTAATAAAATGTGAACTGTTAAAAGCAAATGTGTATTTATTTTTATCCACGTGAAAACATATGAAATATCGAAACGAAATCTATTTAAGAGTTGAAAATAAAGAACGAGAGGTGATTTCGAGGCTGAAAGCAATGATGAGTTCCAAATAAAGAAGAAGGAAATTTTAAAGTTGAGAGCAAGAAAATTTTAAAGTGAGAAAGAAAGAAAGAAATGGTAAGGATCGATAATAAAGAAGAGAGTACGAGTCAATCTTCATTGGCGTCTGTAAGTGAATCGATTTTTAGGATTTTACATTGTAGATAAAATACATTAGGGATTAGATTGTTGAAAATGAAATTGTTTCTTGATTTCAAATGGGTGAGAGTCTCAATGAGTCGCTTTAGTCGAAGAGGATCATAAGTCTCAGTGAGTCGCTTGAGTCGAAGAGGGTCAAGAATCTTAGTGAGTCGTTTGAGACTCATGACCCTTTTTGACTCAAGTAACTCATTGGGTCTCAAAGGTCGTTTGAGTCGCAACGGTTGTTTGAGTTTTGGTGAGTAGCTTGAGTCGAAGGGGTTCAAGAGTCTCACTGAGTCACTTGAAACTCTTGACCCTCTTTGAATCAAAAGACTCATTGGATCGCAAGGGATCACTTGAGTCGCAAGGGTCGCTTGAGTCGCAAGGATCGCTTGAGTCGATAGAAGTCTAATATATTCTTAAATTTTCATTGTCATGTTGCAGGTATCGCCAAAGCCGAAGTTTCTCTATGAATTCAAGCACATGGACAAAATGCCAATGATTTCCACCAAGTGTTATTATCCTTTCGAAACAATAAAGAATTTGAGAGGAAAATTAAATGAAAATGAGTTGCATTACTTCAACACGGAGTCACAATTTAGGCATATATTCGAATTCCAATGTCACTTCATCCTGATGAAAGTTTAAATGTCTGTCTTATTAAATCACTCAGTGATTGTACGAGATAATAAGGAGTTGTGATTTGTCGTAAACGGTGTTTCCATCTGGTTCTCTATAGTGGAGCATGCACTAATTACCGGATTAACGAGAGATGAAGATTGGAGATGATGAGAGTTCGAGCGATAGATGGATGAAAGATGATGAGTTAGAGAGAGAGTGTGCAATTATTCGAAAAAAGGGAAAGGTTGGAATTTGAAAAGACCGGACTCTGACATCGGAGCGACGAAACGATACAAAGTGTTGTACTGTACAACATGTGACCAACTTTGACCACACTGTTATGTTTTTTTTTTTTAAATGTTGAGGAAAAGTTTGGGAGAATGGCGAGTCACACATGTTCCCTGAAAACGGTCACAAAGGTCACAAAAATGTTTAAATTGTGCTTTCGATACATTTAGGAACATAAATCATGTTAACTCAGAAATTTTACAACGTCAAACAATAGTTAAAAAGGATTATTATCCATGTGCCACAAGAAGTGTAGAATAAATAAATGTGTTTCAAAAGTGATAGTAATGTTTTAAGAACTCGTTGGAAGAATTTGAGAAAAATTTAAAAATAATACATTGAAAATTTCGACATTATTGATATTGATTCTTAATTAAACATCTACAATTCAAAAATTTTGAAAATGAAATTTTTAAAAAGACACACATGGGTCGCATGGGTCAAAAAGTCACAAAGGTCACAGTAGTCCTTTTTCACATAATCAGTAACAATACATAAGAACTCGATGGATTTATGGATTTATAAGGATGAAAGAATGGAAATCATGCAAAATAAGACATTTTCAACGTTTAAATATGTATCGTACTAATTTATGCCAATTAAGGGTCCCACAAAGGTCATAGTGGATCATATGAGTCGGATGGATTCGTGTGATATTGGGCCAAAAGGTCACAACCGTCACAGTGGTCCTTTTTCACATAATTACGAACAATAGATGCAAACTCGACGAATTTATGGATTTATAAGGATGAAAGGATAGAAACCATGCAAAATAAGAACTCGATGGATTTATGGATTTATAAGGATGAAAGAATGGAAATCATGCAAAATAAGACATTTTCAACGTTTAAATATGTATCGTACTAATTTATGCCAATTAAGGGTCCCACAAAGGTCATAGTGGATCATATGAGTCGGATGGATTCGTGTGATATTGGACCAAAAGGTCACAACCGTCACAGTAGTCCATTTTCACATAATTACGAACAATAGATGCGAACTCGACAAATTTATGGATTTATAAGGATGAAAGGATATAAACCATGCAAAATAAGATATTTCAACGTTTAAATATGCATCACTCTAATTTATACTAATGAGGGTCGTACAAGGGTTATATTGGATCACATGAGTCGGATGGGTTCCCGTGATATTGGGTCGAATCACAATAGTCTTTTTTCAAATAATTAGGAACAATAGATGCAAACTAGACGAATTTATGGATTTATAAAGATGAAAGGACATAAATGAATTTATAAATTTCACATAATTAGGAACAATAGATGCAAAATAAAACATTTTCAACATTTAAATATGGATTCATTTATATTGATTGACAAATGTCACAAAGGTTGTAAAAGGGGAAAAAAGGTCACAAAGGTTACAAAAGACAAAAAGGTCATAGAGGTCACAACACAGAGACACCATGATGTCCTCCTTCAACAATATAAAGACTCGTGTGTAACTCCCACCGATGATGTTGACCTTGAGTATCGCAGATACAACGTAATGTCTGAGTCTGTCGATTATCAAGACCTTAAGTAATGCAGATACAACACAATTTCCACCATTCACATTGTATGGATTTGTGTGTGACTGCATAGAGACCGAGTCCACCGATTACCCAGACCGTGACGAAGAGAGGAGAGAGATGAGATTCAATCATAAATGGACGAGACGGTGAGACTTAGAGAACTTGATGAATCTTTTAATAGAGAGATAGATGGATAGATGAGAGTGTCGTAGACACACGTATTCGAAAAAAAAGAATAGTTGGCATTTGAAAAAAAAATCATTGCTGGCATTTGATAAGAGATGAGTCTAACATCGAAACGGCGAGTCACATAGGTCACATTGGTCACATGGGTCCCATAGGTCGCAATCGTCACATGGATCACATGGATCACATGGGTCCCACGGGTCGCATATGTCGTAAGGATCACAAGGATCACAAGAGTCGCATGGGTCGCAAGAGTCGCATGGGTCGCAAAGGTCATATGGGTCGCAAGGGTCGCAAAGTCACAACGGTCACAATAGTCCTTAAACGTCAATAAGGAGAAATAGATACGAACTTGACGAATTTATCGATTTAAAATGATGAAAGGACGTAAATAAAGATTTAGTCCAAAATACAAATAATATAATTTATAAACTAACTAACCTTTTTTCTTTTTTGAAGTTGGCATTATCTGGGATTGTCATGTTCCAAACACTGTCAGTGATGCTGCCATTTGAACCCGTTTGTCTCGACGAGGATGGAGTTTTTCTTCGAGCCTCACTGGGTCCACAATAATGATTCTCTTTAGGCCTCCCACTTCTTTTTCTCAGCCAACATAGGAGGTAGAACCGTAACTTCAGAATATTGATGAGGAATGTTCTAATCACTGCAATCAGGAAACGAATACGCTGTTTTTTGGTAAGCCAAACGCCATGTATCCCGGAGGTAGTATGTTGAACATAGTTTCGGTATCTTGTGACCTTTGTCAATTTTATATTCAACCGTAATTGTGTGACTGCATGGATACTTATCCATATCAAACATTTTGCAGTCGCACTTTTTTCTGAAGACTCACTACAAATCTTCTACCTTTCTCATTTCTCACCTCATACTCATCACTCGGCCTGTTCAATTCAATAACATCATACTTGGATGTCTATCCAAATCATTCATATAATGTTTTCTCAACATATGTGTTAACTTTTGAGAATCATCACCATTAGTTGCTTCCAACCTATACATATTAAACCATTTTACTGTTTTTTCACAAATAAATATCTAAAAGCGCTAGAACTGAAAACTTTTTTTGACATCTTCAATGTGGAATTCATTAACTCAACCCCATTAGTGGTTAATAAGTTGTACCTTTGACCCTTAAGTTTGCATCTTACCCACTTAAAGGGATGACGTTTTTCTTTCTCCAAATACTTTACAACATTAGGATACCTGCGCAGAGGTCACAAAGGTCACAGAGTTCACAATGGTTAAAAAGGTCACAATGGTGATATTTTTACATGGCTTTCAAATCATTAAATAACTATTCAAATTCGTTCACCGTGTATGCTGCTACACATTTGAAAAACATTTTCGCTACAGTATCACCCTTCGAACTCTTTCTACCTTGGCTTTTAATGACGTAGCTCTTTATGTTTTGCGATATATGACACGCACAAAAACCATGATCAGCTTCTTTAAACTTGTTTAACTTCTTTTATCAAGTTTTTATGGCGATTAGATATCACAACAATATCACGTTCATCCGATATCATCTCTTTCAACCTTGACATAAACCACGTCCATGATTCATCCTTCTCTCTATCGACTATTCCCTAAGCAAGTGGATATTGGTGATGTTCACTGATGTGGTTAATCTCAAGTAGTAAAATACCAAGACTAACACTTCCACAAGAATATGGATCGTATAATATCAGGGTCGAACATAAAGAATTGATGCAACTCTAAAGCTAGTAAACTGATGAATAGGACGGTAAAAATCAATGAGTATTTGAATGCGAATGAAACTAGACTAACTAATCAACTGGTTAAATTCAATCAACTAAATACCACAGGTTTCGAGGGATGCACGATAATGCAATGAAGTGCTAACAAGATCATGGTTATAGATATCATCACGTATTCGGAGAATTCAAGCTCTTTCCTAAGGAATAACTCTCTCGATGCCTAAACCCACTATCTAGCATGCGTACTATCAATCTTCCAATTGTTTAATCTCATTTAGTAGATGCATTAAGATTTCTATCCTAATTCCTAAGTCCAGTTAGCCGACCGACCAGGGTTCTAAATCAATTGAGACTTCAAATCATGGCTACGTTCCAAAATCCAATTCATCTCCTAATACAATCAGGCTTTTATAATCATTCATTCAACCGTCCAACAAGAATAAAAGCATTAAGAACGACCAATCAATCCGAAAACAATCAAATATTATAACCAAACATTAAGCACAAGACTTCATTACATATCGGAAAAGCTCTCTAACCCGTAGCTACTAAACTACTCGTACATGGACTTAGAAAATGAAACACAAATTAAATCTATATTCAACGTATATAAAACATGAGATCCCTCACTATTCTATTATCAATTTCGTCAACAGGTCCTCCGTGTTTCGAGTTCGTCACCCCGTCTCTGGCCTTCCGGCGTGCTGCCATCTCTCCTTGTTCTCTCATGTGTGTTATGTGGTGTGGTGCGTGTTCTGTCCGAATTCCTTCATCCCTCTTGACCCCTACGTCCCCTTTCATCTTTCTTTTCTTTCCTTTTCTCATTCTTTTCCTCTTTGGCCAAATCTAAGCTCTCCAGTCCATTCCTTTTCATCCTCCTTTCCTCTTTGGCTAGTTTCCATTTTTTGGTTTCCATTTTCTTCAGCAGCTTGTGTTTCCTTTTCCTCTTGTGCAGCAAAGATTTCCTTTATTTTTCTATCCTTTCCTATTTGCTTCGCTGCCTTCATTCTTATTCTTGTGTTTCCATTAATTGTTTCAGCAGCTATTACCATTTTCTATCTCTGATGGTTGCAGTTTCCAATTCTCGTGTAGGCGACTATCTGTCCATTTTTGGGTTAGTGGTTGAAAGTTTACATTTTGTTCCAGCAACTTGCTTCTATTTTATGTAAACCATGTTTCCTTTTCATGTTCCAGCCGTGCTCTTCTTAATATTGTTCATGCAACCGAAAGTTTCCATTTTTGTTCCAGCCGCCGAAAGTTTCCATTTTTGTTCCAAACGCGAGTTTCCATTTTTGAAGGCTAGCGGCTGGTTTCTATTTCTTGTAGGCTGCCGCTACTTATTTCCATTCCTCATCTCCAGCCATGCTTACATTTTGTGTAGGCAGCCATCACATTTCCATTTTGTTCGAAAGGCCAACAATTTCAATTTTTGTAAGCGGCCATTGTTTCCATTTTTGTAAGCGGTCATTGTTCCATTTCTCTTCTCCGGTTTATGATTCTTTGGATGATGACTGTGCATATCTGATAGGAGAGTGGGTTTGCTTAGTTTCGCTTCATTTACTCATGTTTGTATCCAGATATTTCATTTCCTGCAATAACACAAGAAACCAATGAAAGAGGACTAAGTGACGCTTTATACTCGGTAAACTAACTACGAAAATGAACTAAAATACTATAACAAAATAGACTTTATCAAACTCTCCCAGATTTAAACCTTTGCTCATCCTCATGTAAGACTAGAAATAAGCATGAGAGGAGTTAGACAATAACCAGATACTAGCACAAACAACTCGAAAAGTCAGCCACCCTACACAACAACGCGTCACACGAACATAGATCTACGCGCACCAAATTTAGACCTTTATCTACTGAAATCCACTAACCGTGCAATCCTACACATATCCTAAGTTCATTTCACTAACCCATAGACAACATCCAAACGATCTCCATACCTATTCTAATGCGCAAACAATTTAATACCATTCTTAAAGCAATTATTTTTTTCGGTTCTCTTTTTCTTCTTTTCAGTTTCCACACATTTTTTTCCTTTAAAAATCCGCACTCGATTTCTAGGACGTCGGAGTTGAAGAGGGCAGTCTTCTACTTAGACCCAAGTTGCCGATTGGCACACTCATAAGATCTTGTAACCTTAGCAGAGTGAAGAGGTTGCGTCATTGTAGATTTTTTTTCTCTTGATTAAACTATTGTGAATACGCATCGACTCTAACCCTTAGGACATAGAAAAACAACGTCGACCCACCACTTAGACCCAAACCATCAATATCGATGCACTCATGTCAATGTAAGGCTGAAAAAGTCAATGAACTTATTCTATTGAGAACGAAGTGTAAGTGCGTGGAAATATAACGATCGAAACAAAACAAAGAGTGAACGGTATGCTCGAAGATATAAGTGCTTGGGATTGAAACCTAGGGGAAGAATACAACTATAGGCTATGGATTCATGCACGACCACTAACTAATCGATATCTAAAGGTATGTTTCAGCAATCCTAGATTTTTGTTCCCGATTCGACAAAGTTATATAGAGGTGACTAAAGTTCGAAATTTTTCGTACTAGATATCCGTCTGTCTAATCCTAACAAAACTGACGTAAAATCTAAAGTAAAACGAAGAACTCAACATCTTAATCCTAATCACAGTCATGACACTTCGAAGAGTACCCCGGTGTGCACCTGATGCGTGCTTGCTGTCCCGGGTTGATGCAGTGATCATCTCGTTTTCATACGTATTTCTTGCACGATTTAGGAGACGTTTTTGATACATATGTGATGTTTTACGTATGATTCCGTATCCGTTTTACTTGCTTTCGTGCTTTTCATGTTCTTACAGGTTTTTACACGTATTTGGACCATTATGGAGCTAAAGGAACATGCACGGAGCTAAGGAGCAACTTTAGGGATCATCACGGGACAAACGGGACGAGATTGAGCATGGAGAAGC
>CM071865.1:30888670-30908988 GCA_036759665.1 Gynandropsis gynandra
AATAATAACACCACAAACGAGCTTCACTTTCTTCATCCTCCATCGGAGCTTCACGTCGAGGACGCCGTTCAATTCAAGTCTGGGGGAGCAGCTCACGTTTTTCAGGTGATTTCGTTTCATTTTCCTTTGATTTTTAGTTTTTAGGTTATTTTTGCGATTTTTAGTTTGTTTTTGTTTTCATTGAGTCAGAGTCGTCCCAAGGCACTTGTCCGGTGCCACGTTTTGAGATGAACCCTGAACTTAGGAATGCTTAAGAGGTTGACCTTTTCCGTTAGACTTTGCATGATTGAGCTAGGTTTTCCTATGCGTTAGAGCTTATTAGTCGGCTGAAAAACAATAGGTCGTAGTTCTTGGGAATCCTAGTGTTACTTGTGGGGATGTTTAGACGAGGTTGCTAGGCTGGTCTGTCGTTTATTTTCTCTACCCAGATGGTCATACTTCGTGTAGACGACACTTTACTTTTGTCATATTGAGGATTATTGGATCATATAAAATCGAGCTATTTTGCAGATTAAAAAAGCGCACACTAACACTCCGCTGTCGATAGAAATAGTGCCTAATAAGCATGATCAAAAATCGATATGAGTGCATCGACCTTGTTACTCCTTCGGTGGCTCGGGTCTAAGTGGTGGGTTGGCGATCATCTTTCTACGTCCTAAGGGCAAGGCACAAAAAGCCACCTACTCCGCTGCACTCTTACACGAGATGCATGAGTATACCGTCATCGGTAGTCTGGGTCTAAGTAGAGGCTGGGTCCCTTCAAATCCGACGTCCTAGAAGCCTAGTGTGTATGCAAAGAAAAAGAAGAAAAGAAAAGAAAAAATGGAAAAGAAAAAATAAAAAGGAAACAAAAGAAGAAAAGAAAAAGTCATAAAAAGAAAAAGAAAAAGAAAAAAGAGAAAAAGAAGAAAGAAAGAAGCTCGGAAAGAAAGAAACAAGTATCCTCGGTTGACCTAGGTTTAGCATAGTCTGAAGTCTTGTCTGGTGGAGGGAGTTACGGTAGCGTGTCTAGTCTCCTTTGATTTACTTTCTTATGGGTAACCGTGGTGGACCTAGGATTAAGGCTGAAAACTCGAGTAGGCCGAATTTGCTCACAATATGCTAGTTGATCGGTTAGGCTCGCTTTAGCGGTATCTCTAGGAGAAGGGGGATTCTCGTATTTTCATACCCCATGTATTCCACGTTTACGTTTGCTTAGGGACAAGCAAACATTCAAGTCTGGGGGATTTTGATCATCTCGTTTTCATACGTATTTCTTGCACGATTTAGGAGACGTTTTTGATACATATGTGATGTTTTACGTATGATTCCGTATCCGTTTTACTTGCTTTCGTGCTTTTCATGTTCTTACAGGTTTTTACGCGTATTTGGACTATTTTGGAGCTAAAGGAACATGCACGGAGCTAAGGAGCAACTTTGGGGATCATCACGGGACAAACGGGACGAGATTGAGCATGGAAAAGCCTCACCCGGTCGGGCACAACCCTTGCACGATCGGGCAAAACCTACGGCCAATTGTGTGGACCATTTAGCACGACTCGGGCAAGCATTCCCGAGCATTTTGCCTTGTGCCCGAGCGGGCACACATGCCATGCCCGATCGGGCACCATTCCAGCACCACAGGACGCGCACGAACTGCCCTAGCCGCACCCGAGCGGGTACACTCACTACCCGAGCGGGTAGCGGCCCGGAACCTCTCAAAACTTAAGTAAACTTAACTTAAAACATAAGGGAACTCGTGGGGCAATTTAGGCAACAATTGGACCGACTTAGGAGGCTTAAAAGGAGGCAAAAAGACGTCATTACAGCAAGCTTACAGAGGAGAACAATTCAGCGAAGTTAGAGCAGATTCTTGCGAGGAGATAAGCGAGGAGCATTGGAGATCAAGCACCGCCACTTCGGTTTTGTTTGGTTTTTATGTTCCTTAGACTTTCTACTATGTTTATGTTTCTTTACAGACGCATGAGCGAGTAGTTTGTTTGTTCTAGGAGAAGGGATTAGCCCTTGGCTATCCCGAGACCGCTTTTGATCTATTTTGAATGCATCTTCCCGTTTTAGTTTATCTATTCTTTATCTGAGTACTTCAATTTACTTGTGTTTGCGCTGGCCACGTAGATGCATGTGTTAGGGGTTAGGAGAAGGACCGAAAGGAGAATTCTAGTCCTAGAAAGTCAGGTTTAGAACAACCGAGGTTAGGCCACGAAAGTAGGGTAGCAACGGTTGAGGGTGAACGGGCGAATCACAGAGTTTATGGGTTTAGTTCATGGTGTTAGCCACGAAAGTAGGGGGCAGCTTGTCTAGATCGCGTGTCTATGCCTTGAGAGAGGGTAGATATTATGTTAGGATCGTCCGCCTTAGATAGCTTTAACTGGTATTGCATGATAGATAGGTTGGTCGTTGGTTTCGGTAGTCTTGTGGTGAAACCGGATTCCTAGGACGTTTGTCTCATCGTTAGAACCCAAGTAGTTTAGTTAATTTCAGTATTTCATTCCTTATCCACATTCTTTCGTTAGCAAGTTTGATTCATAGTTCGGGTTTAGGTAGCGTTGCATAGTCTCTGTGGGATCGACACCTAAAATACTACACACGTGCCGTGCACTTGCGGGTAGATTAGGTTATATTTAACTCTGATACGCATCATGCAGCTGGGCGTATGCATCTTTCCTTATGTTGTGGATGATGTCAAAGTGGAAAACCTGTAACAAAAGTCACACAATCCGAAGGAGGCAGTACGATATATCGGGATTGTTGGTAAGGTGCATGCTTGTGAAAAGAATAAGAGTCGAATTCTAAAAATTTAAAACAAAATAACTAAAAAGATATAGGGCTCGGGTTATCTTCCAAGAAGCGCTTGTTTAAAGTAACAAGCATGATCAAAACGTGCTACTCATTAGGTGGACATCCTCGACGTCGTCGTGTACATAGCGTCTCGTGTGCATAGTGTGCTCGATAGGGTGTAGCATGCGGATCTGTTGGATTCCTTGCACGATCGGTCATGTCCTCCCTAAGTTCAGTCGTATTGTTCCCTATGTTGGGGGCTAGATCGTGTTTTCCAAAGAATGTAGTTGAGCTATCCATAAGTCCGATTATGCACTCCATGAAACCGGTTAGACGTTCGTCTCTCGTTTCCTTCAACATCTCTAGAATTTGTTGGTGCGTGAACCCTTGTGGTGAAGGCTTCATCTTCACCTTGGATACCTTATCGATGCCCCAATTAGGTGCTGGACATTTGGCGTGACTGTCAGGCATCTTGGGGGTGGTTGAACTCGCACTGCATGCTGCTTGATACGTGCTGGAATCTGCCTTGGACGTGAGGAGGTTTGTGCACTGATTTATGATGTTTTCTTGATTTGAATTAATGTCCACTTGAGCTGTGATTATGTTTTTGTGAGTTGAGCACTCATTTTGATAAGGATTGTCCGAGATTCCAACATTTTCTTGGGTTACGATCTGCTATGTTCGGATCATGCAGAAATATGCTCGGAGTGCGTCTAGCTCGGTGTTCGGGATCTCCTTCGTCTTTTCTTCGTCCAGTAGATTAGTATAGTATGTCGTTTGGGTCTTTATACACGTCTTTTTCAGCTACTAAAAGAGCCATCTCAAGGGAATTCATATTCTCGAACTCGTCAAAGACTTTTTCGGCTAGTTTCTCTAGGACATCGATGTGGAATACCGAATCCACCATACAAGGCTGCTTGAGTGTGTCGTTCAGATTGAACTCTACTTCTTCATCTCCTAATTTAAGCGTGAGTCTACCTTCAGCACAATGTATGACCGTCTTGACCGTATTAAGAAACGACCTACCGAGAATAATCGGGATTTTCTTGTCCTCCTCCATATCCAAGACGACGAAATCGACTGAGACGAAGAACTTTCCAACTTTTAATGGGACGTCTTCCAGCATGCCCTCGACTATTCAAACACTTCGATCAACCATGGTGAGCACCATTCCTGTAGGTTTAAGATTCAACATGTCCCTAAGATCAATTTTTTCATATAACGGCAATGGTAGCACGCTCACGCTTACCCCGACATCAATTAGTGCATGGTTAATTTCATAATCACCTATTTTACAAGGGATCATGAATATACCTGGATCGGACATCTTTTTGGGTAGGTTTGGTTGCAGCATCGAGTTAGTCACCATGACAGTTTCCATCTCCACATCTCGTTTATTCGCAAACACCTCTTTCAAGAACTTAACGTATGAAGGCATCTTCTTCAGCGCTTCGTGGAATGGAATGTTAATATGCATCTTCTTCAAAATCTCAACAAAATTAGCAAATTGAGCATCTTCATTCTTTTTGCATTGACATTGGGGAAACGACAAAGGAGGCGGTCTTGGATCGGGTTTTATGTATTTCGGCTCCTCCTCTTTGGTTTTCTTTTTATGCTCTTCAATATTGCTGCCCGTTTTCGTTGCTGTACTAGACGTTTCATTTTTATCAAATGTTGAAGGATTGGGATGATCTATCAGTTTTTTGTGTTGACGTTGTGGGAACGGCAAAGGAGGCGGTCTTGGTTCGGTTTTTACGTATTTCGGCTCCTCCTCTTCAGTTTTCTTTTTATGCTCTTCAACGTTGCTGCCTATTTTTGTTTTTGTACTAAACGTTTAACCTTTATCAAATATTGAAGGAGTGGGATGATCTATGAGTTTCTTGCGTTGACGTTGTGGGAACGAAAAAGGAGGCGGTCTTGGTTCGGGTTTTACGTATTTTGGCTCTTCTTCCTCTTCGGTTTGCTTCTTATGCTCTTCATTGTTGCTGCCCTTTTCCACTGTTGTACGAGATGCTTCACCCCTTTCAAACATCAAGGAGCGGGTTGATCCATCGTCTTACCACTCCGTAGATATATGGCGTTGACGTACTCACGGGGATTCGCTTCTGGCCTTCCCGGTAGAACTCCTTGTGGACGTGTTGTCCCCTGTGCAAGTTGTGCAACTTGCGTCTCCAAGTGTCTAAGGTGAGTTTGAAAGCTCTCTATCTTCTTCTTGGTGTTCTCTTGATCCGCTTTCACTTCTCATACCAACTTATTCTGATTTTGTTGTACTTCCATCAACAAGTTGCTTTGATTTTCTTGGAATTGGAGGAGACGGGTGAACATGGTGTTGATGTCGGGGGCTGTTTCGGATTGGTTTGATTGTGACTGAGGTGCACACGACTGATATTTCTGAGTCTGGGGCTGTGTCCGTTGTTGAAAGTTCTAATTTCTTTGCATCATTCATGGCTGAAAGTTTTCCGATACTTGTTGCGCGTTCAATGCACTATTGGAGTTCTTATAGGAGAAGTTAGGGTGATTCCTCCATCCAGTGTTGTATTTGTTCCTCAAAGGCTGACTGTTGCTTACATAGTTCACTTCCTCATACCCTTGAACCCCTTGTTCATCTGATTACTCCGAATAATGAGGACGACACGACTCAGATAGGAGATTGTAGATCCCCGAAACTTGGTCTTTCACCTAGGCTAGAGCGGTGTATAAAGCATGTGTCTCGTTCAAGTTAGCTATCCTTTCTGGAGCGTTGCGATTATATTCTCCAGCGGCGTTGCTGCCTTCATTAGCCATACGATCAATTAGGTCCTCGATTTGTGGAAATGTGAGGTTGTTCAAAGAACCTCCAGCTGGGGCTATTATAAGAATTCTCGTGTTATCCATAAGTCCTTGCAAAAAGTTGTGTATAAGATAGCTCTGATCCATGTCGTGATGTGTGCAAAGGCGTTGATAGCCTTTGAAACGTTCCCACACTTCGTATAAACCCTCATTTGCTCCTTGGACGAATGTGTTGATTTGATTCTTGGCGAGTTGAGCTTTACTTTGAGGGAAGAATCTCATCATGAATTTTTCCTCTAGTTGTCCCCATGATCGTATAGAGTTCGCCGGTTGAGAATACAACCAGTCTTGTGCTTTATCCTTCACTGAAAATGGGAAAGCAGTGAGCATGACATCCTCGTCTGAGACTCCTTCTCTGGTTTTGATGGTTTGGCAAAGCATCTTAAAATCAGTAAGATGCTTATTTGAATCCTTGTTGGGTCTCCCTCTGAATGTTGTGTTACTGAGCATTTGAATGAATGCAGGTTTTAATTCGACGTGGGCATCCCTTCTAAAGACGCAAGACCAGAGTTGTGTATGCCTAGGATCCATGTATGTTCCAAAGGTTAACGCAGCTGAGATTTGTGGCGCGTGTAGGATGCGACGTTCTGCCATTTGTTCTTCTTCCATATTGCGCGATAAAGTACCTCACACAATAAAAATATAAGAATCGGTTAGGCTCTGAGAGGTGAAAATAAATAAATTATGACTCAAGAAAGAGAAAATAAAACCAAAACACGAAAAACAAATAAGACTCCGGAAAGGACTATGTCTTAATCTAAAAGTATCCTAACTCTAAAGTCGTAATCAATTTCCCGGAAATGGCGGCAAAAACTTGATGTGGTTAATCTCAAGTAATAAAATACCTAGACTAACGTTTCCACAAGAATACGGATCGTATAGTACCAGGGTCGAACACGAGGAATCGATGCAAGTCTAATGCTAGTAACTAATGAATAGAACGTGTAAAATCAATAAGTGGGTGGAATAAGAATAAAGATAAACTAACTAACTAACTAACGGATTAAACTCAATGAATTAAACACTATAGGTTTCGAGAGATGCACGATGGTGCAACGAAGTTCTAACAAGATTATTGGTCTTAGATATTATCACGAGTTAAGAGAATTCAAGCTCTAATATAGGAACTGACTGGCATTGACTTGTCCTCTACCTAACGTGCGTACTACCAATATTCCGATTGCGTAATCTCTCAGACTTTTATAATCATTCATTTAAGCGGCTAACAAGAATAAAAGCATTAAGAACAGCCAATCAATCCAAAAACATTCAAATTTTATAACCAAGCATTAAACACAAGACTTCATTACATATCGGCAAAGCTCTCTAACCCGTAGCTACTAAACTACTCGTACATGGACTTAGAAAATTAAACACAAAAGAAATCTATATTCAACATAGATAAAGAATGAAATCCCTCACTATTCTATTACCGATGTCTTCAACAGGTCCTCCGTGTTCCGAGTTCGCCGCCCCCTCTCTAGCCTTCTGACGTGCTGCCCTCTCTCCTTGTTCTCTCGTGTGTGTTATGTGGTGTGGTGTGTGTTCTGTCCGAATTCCTTCATCCCTCTTGACCCCTACGTCCCCCTTCCTCTCTTTTTTCTTTCCTTTTCTCCTTCTTTTCCTCTTTGGCCGAATCTAAGCTCTCCAGCCTATTCCTTTTCATCCTCCTTTCCTCTTTAACTAGTTTCCATTTGTTCGGTTTCCATTTTCTTCAGCAGCTTGTGTTTCCTTTTCCTCTTGTGCAGCAACGATTTCTTTTTATTTTCTATCCTTTCCTCTTTGCTTGGCTGCCTTCTTTCTTGTTCTTGCGTTTCCATTTATTTTTCTAGGAGCCATTTCCATTTTCTATCTCCGACGGTTGCAATTTCCAATTCTTGTGTAGGCGTCTATCTTTCCATTTTTGGGTTGGCGGTTGGAAATTTACATTTTTTGCCAGCAACTTGCTTCTATTTTATGTAAACCATGTTTCCTTTTCATGTTCTATCCGTGTTCTCTTAATTTTGTTCCAGCAACCGAAAGTTTCCATTTTTGTTTCTACCACCGAAAGTTTTCATTTTTGTTCTAGCTATGAGTTTCCATTTTTGAAGGCCAACGGCTGGTTTCTATTTCTTGTAGGTTGCCGCTACTTATTTACATTCCTCATCTCCAGCCATGCTTCCATTTTGTCTAGGCAGCCAACACATTTCCATTTTGTTAGAAAGGCCAATAATTTCCATTTTTTAAGCGGTCATTGTTTCCATTTTTGTAAGCGGCCATTGCTTCGAATTCTCTTCTCCAATTTATGATTCTTTGGATGTTGACCGTGCATATCTGATAGGAGATTGGGTTTGCTTAGTTTTGCTTCATTTACTCGTTTTTGTATCCCGATATTTCATTTCTTACAATAACACGAGAAACCGATGAAAGAGGACTAAATGATGCTTAACGCTCGGTAAACTAACTATGAAAATGAACTAAAATCTATAACAAAATATATGTTATCATTCACCATCTTGCAAGGTTTCCATAATCAATGCTCCCTTTTACACAAAATATTGCATCCACAGTTAACCACTTCACTCATGTATTTCCATCCTCTTATAGTCGTTCCCACAACCATAAAAAGGTATTTGAAGCTTTTTCCATCACCGTCCAGCTCAAGAATTACGATAAATACGAGATTTATTTAGAAAAATATGTGCAACCACCCTAGAAACCTCCTATGATGATCAAAGTCATCACCATGAATCTCCTTTTGAGCACTGCATTTGCCTCTTAATGCAATCAAATATGATACATTTGCATCGTACTTATTTTTACATGAGCTATAAATCTTTTGTTGGAGGTGTTTCATATTTCCTAGCATATTCCTCATTAAAATAATCTTTAACAAATTGCGTTGTACTTTTTTTGTCGATTTAGATACAGGTGAACACTTAAGAATTAGATAGTGTGTTTTCACACTAAACCGTTTAGAATTCGGGATTGCTGCCACGTGTAATTTCCACTTACAACCACTTCTGACAAAGTTGCATTATACTTTCCACAGCTTTGAATCAGAATTCAATGTTGTATATCTAAGGAGAAGCTTGAAGTGAACCCTTCCTTACAAATGTCTGTACATCTTTTTTTCTATCAAGCTCTAACCCAATTTTAAGTTGCAATCCATCTTCGAACTCGAAGACTAAATTTCGATTGTTTGGCTTCTCGTTAACTACCATTGACAAATTATTGTCACCATCACCATCATCATCATTATGCTTTGTTGGCACATTAGTATCAAATTCATTACTACAACGAACAACTTCATCAAAGATCTATATTCATGGCACAACCATCATTTTTCTTAACCTGCTGGTATGTTCACTATCAAAATTATCCAAATCCCAAATATTTTTTGTTTCCGTCGGATTGCTCTCAACTCTACTTTTGTTATTTAAACCTATATAACACAGTAATCATAATCTACAACACCTCTATTCTCACATCCTTTAGCAATTCCTTCAAAAGCAAGAATTAGAGGTTCAACTTTCCTCTCAATTCCAAATTCACACTTCACACTTGCCGATTCTATCTCCACATAGAGCATTGGTCGAATTCCTCTTATGCGATCAAATATATAACAAATAAGATACTTGTCATTCATTATATATATTGGCTTCCTATTTTGAAAAATATTGGGCAAATAGCTTAACTTCAAATAAGTTGTATTTTTTCCACCATCATCTCTGTGTATAACTCATCCATACGTTGCTGGTATGTCAGACTAATTGGAGGACAATAGAAAAATACTCTCTAGTTTTCCTGAACTCTACCAACCCATTCAAATTCTCCATTTATGTTTTTTTCTCATTTACCATCATACAAAAAATAAATTAGTGTGATTATCTTATCCATAAAATTCATTACACATGTAACAAAAACATGAAAAGAAGGTAAATTCTATGATCCACTGCGACCATGTGTTTCAATATGACTCTGTGACCCAGTGCGATCGTGCGACTCGATGAGACTATGTGACCCAATGTGACTCTGTGACCCACTGTGACCATGTGTTTCAATATGACTATGTGATCCAATGCGATCGTGTGACTCAATTAGACTTTATGACCCAATGCGACTCTGTGACCCACTGCGACCATGTATTTCAATATAACTTTGTGATCCAGTGCGATCGTGCGACTCGAATAGACTTTGTCCTTCAATACGATCATTTGACTCACCCAATTTCACTCGGTGACTAGTTTGGACTACATCAATATAAGACTTGCTTTGAAAAATGGAGAATCAAATCTAAACAAATTACTCATTACTCACTTGAGTTATCCAGTTCACAAAAGAAACACAAAAAACTCACTATATATACTAGATTTTTCTACGGAACGTATTTAATTCCAAGCTTCTTTGTTGACAAAAAATGATTTAAACCTATTCACAGTGAATAAGTTACCGATTTCAAGCTACTCGCGATGAATCTGATGTGGGAGAAGAGTAATTTTTCGTGCCAGAGGAGAGAAAGAAATCGAGGTGCTTTGGAGGAGAGAGAAAACCGTCGATTAAAGGACAAGAAAATATAGGGTTATCAATATTATAAGGGTAGACTTGAAGTTAAGATTTCTTTTTAGAGAATAATAGGATCGAAGTCCTAATAGCATAATAAGTGTATTTTTTATTTTGCCTCCGTTAAAAACTATTATTATTTTAAATATTATTATTATATATATATATATATATTAGTTTGTTAGTGCGCAAAGCCGAACAATAAAAAATTATAAGGTAATTGAGTAAATGTAGTTGTGGTATATTTACTATGTATGAGTTAACATTATTTTTTTACAATTTAAACATTATAAGTTATTAAATATTTATCAGAACACAACATTCTTTCTTTTGTTACAAACATTTCCCATGTTGTCAAAAATTAGTATCTTCAAATCTGATTTATTTGTAACTCTAGAAATAACAACGTATAACTAATCGTGCCTAAACACCAAGGTAAAGTAGATACCAACTATGCTTAAACTCTGACCTTGACTTTTGTTATTTGTCATTGTAAAGTGTGTATTAGTGGAAATTATGTGTTTGAAGAGAATGACAATGTTGTGTTGCTTGGTATGTACAGTATTTTTGGTATGAAGACCTTGTCATCGACATTAATACCTTTCATAATATGTGTTTCGATAACGTCGTTTCCTAGTTGTGTAATTTGCAATTTAGTACCATTACACATGCCAAGTGATTGATCGATGTTTCTGATAAACATGACAGGGATTCTAATTTTTAATAGTAGAGTATGGTTGGGAATGAATGAGCATTTGATATCGTTTAGAAGTTATGTGTTATATAATTCATTCCAGTCCTCACCGAGACGTTTAGAGGTACACAAAGTATCAAAACTATAATATTCTCTACTTATGTAGAGAGTTATGTGTAATAAAATGTTATTGATTTCTTCAACAATTTTATTTATAGGTAATAAAGTAGTGTGCTCTTTGAAGAATTTGATATCGTTGTAATTGTTTGCTAGATCTTCGTACACATGCTTGACAAGTGCATCAATGAGATTGTTGTATGGAAAATCTATAATGCGTTCACCATCTCTAGTTTCACTAAATGTGTTGTCACCGATTCACAAAATCCATTGAGCGAATTGTTTTAAAGTGTAGTCCTAAGTTGTATTGTTTTGTCTTAACCGCATATTAGGTGTTAGTTTAAGTACTTGACAATGTTTCCATAAATAGGAAGAAAGTAAATAGGATCTCACAATGTCATGTCTGATTTTTTTCCCCAATGTCAGGAAGTATTTGCCGAATATCACCTTTAAAAACTATTATGTTGCCTCCAAATGGTTCATTTTGTAGGCCAGTGTCTGCTGCTGCCATTATGTCTTTTATCATTTTATCTAAATCTCGAAACAATGTTTATGAACCATAGTAGTTTCGTCCCAAATAATAACCTTAGATTCTTTAATTAGACTTGCCAGGTTCGTACCCAATTTGATAGAACACATTGAATCTTCTGAAATGTTAAGCGGAATGATAAATTTTGAATCTGTAGTAGTACGACCACCCTGAAGATGAAGCGATGCATTGTCACTCGATGTGACGCTGAGCACAATATAATCATTTTCTCGCATTGCATTGGGTAATAAACAACATATAAATGTTTTTTCGACTTCTCCATGGCCATAAACAAAAAAAAAAGTTTTTCCATTTGGTTAGTAAATTGTATGCATTATCAAATCGAATATTTTTCGCTTCTCAGTTGAGAATATAGAGATTTGCAGTGTCGTAGTTGCTTTAGCGGCCTATATGTCATAAGTAAGTTTAAAGTAAATTAAACGGTTGATAGGGTGTAAAATGAGCTGTCGGCTCGCGAGCCAGTAGGGGTGTAAAATGAGTTGTCGGCTCGCGAGCCAGCTCTAGCTCGAACCATATTTAAGCGAGCCGAGCTGGGTATTTTTTAGCTTGTTTAAAAAAAGAGCTGACGAGCTGAGCCCAAAACAAGTCCGAGCTTAGACAAGCTGGCTCGCGAGCTTGAAAAAAATTATGTACAAAAATAAAATATTTTCCTTTTTAGTATATCATATATAATATTGCATTTAATAAAACATAATATATTGTTTGAACATAGTATACTATTATAATGTATTTTTCCTTTTTCTAATAATTGATATAACAAAATAAAGAAACAATTTAGTAAAGTTACGAGCGGTCGAATTTAGTACAATGATATTTTATACCTTTTATTCGAGAAGGTTATTTTTTATTTAGTACAATGATATTTTATAACATTATGTTTGAATTAATGTTTTCATATTTTTGATATTTTATTTGGTTCATTTGATATTTTTATCATATATGATATTACAACTAATCCAAAATAATTAAATAGTCTGGCTCGTGAGCCAGCTCGTTTTTTGGCGAGCTAGAGGCGAGCCGAGCTGAGTTGGGATTTTCCAGCTCGTTTAAAAAAACGAGCCGAGCTGAGCCAGCTCGTTTTTTGACGAGCTGAAGGCGAGCTGAGCCGAGCCAACTCATTTTACACCCCTAACAGTTGATAATTGTACTGGAACTATTGTTTTGCAACATGAGCATTTGAGGGAATCCTTTAAAGATTTTCCATTCCTCTGAAAAGCTGTTCTACTTCTAAAAGCGTGTAATCATGTATTTGATTCTCCAACATCGAATGTCATTAGGAAATTACTAAGTGAGCACTGTATTATTGCAGAAGAATGTGGTTATATAATACTTGGTGATAACACGTAATCCATCGTAGTATTTACATGATTCTTAGGATTAGTTTTGATTAGATTTCTTAGATTTTACCGATTTATCGAGTTTATTCGAGGACTTCGTCTACATTTCGTGTTTTGTATAGGAAACTAAGACATGAAGCGAAACACGAGTGATTACGACAATTCAACCCCGAAAACGTGATTGAATGACAAGGTACAACATGTGCAAGGCCACGGATTAAAAGCAAACACTCAAACACCGAGCGAAAGGAGCGGAAACAGCAAAATAGGTGCTGCACGCTCGGGCATAGAGAGGACCCGCTCGAGCACAAGTTGTGAAATTGAGGCTGAAAATCCCCGTAGCCATACACAACTTGGGCACATGAAGAACACGCTCGGGCAAGTATGCCCGCTCGGGCTGCAAAAGGGTGCCCGCTCGGGCTCCAATTGACACTGAAATTCGCCGTGACGAAGCCCGAATCGGGCTGGTAAAGCACACGCACGGGCATGGGTGCCCGCTCGGGCTGTCATTGGTGCACGATCGGGTGGAGGTCCTGCACGACCGGGATGCTCTTGTGCCCGCGCGGGTCCACCTTTTTCTCAACAAACTCTTTGATTTTTGAACGGGCAATGAATGAAATAAGAAGCCTTCTAAGGCTAGGATACGAGGGAGACATCAGAGGAGATCAGAGGAGACACTTAGAGAGACATAGAGAAAGAGGGAGAAGGACGGAACGAGGGATCCAGAGCATGGAGGAGCTATTGAAAACGTCGGTATATGAATATGGAGGGATTTCATTCTTTATCAATGTTGAATATAGTTATCTTTTGTGTTTCGTTTTCTGAGTTCATGTCCGAGTAGATCCACAGCCATGGGTTAGAGAGTTTTGCCGATTTGTAATGAAGTCTTGTTCTTAATGCTTGGTGGTTCTTAATGCTTTTGTTCTTGAACGCCACTTGAATGAATGATTTCGGTATTTGATCGTTTTCAGATTGATTGGTTGTTTTTAATGCTTTCATTCATGTACGCCACTCGAATGGATGATTATAGAAGTCTAATGAATCTACGCTAGGGGATTAGACTTTAGAACTTAGCCATGAATTAGGATTTAATCGGTTTAGAATCTACGCCAGATCGATCGATTGAATCTAGGGATTAGGATAGCGGTCTTAATGCGTCTAGTAGGTGAGATACGCAATCGGGAGATTGGTATACGCATGCTAGATAGAGGACAAGTCTACGCCAGTCAGTTCCTATATTAGAGCATGAATTCCCTGAACTCGTGATAGTATCTAAGACCAATGATCTTGTTAGAACTTCGTTGCATCGTCGTGCATCTCTTGAAACCCGTGGTGTTTAGTCGTTGAGTCATTCCGTTCATTACTTTAGTTTAGTTGCATTCACATTCTCATTCACTCATTGATTTCACATGTCTTATTCATTAGTTACTAGCTTTAGAGTTGCATCGATTCCTTGTGTTCGACCCTGGTACTATACGATCCGTATTCTTGCGGAAGCAATAGTCTAGGTAAATTATTACTTGAGATTAACCACATCACTTGGTAAATTGATTTTTTTCGTTTCTTATAAAGGATGTCATCAGCGAGAGATTTCCAAACAATAATCCAAAACATTTAGTGGAGAAGACATACATTCAAACGTTAACAACATAACAAATAACATCCGAATATGCTATAGAAGCGAAATGACTTGCTTCCTCAATTGTGTCAATATATTTTTTTATTGTCGTCTAGAAGGCCCAATGCTCGATACATATCTTTTTATGTTGTGAATGTAACATCGTTAAGTGTCCGCAAATCTTTGAATGATTTAGCACCAGACACTTTATTTAGAAGTGTTCTTAACTAATATATTTCACTGACTGTTGGTGGAACGTGATGTAACCATCTAATTGCAAATTTGTGTTTTCTAATGTGCCATTTTTTCGCCCACAAATTGTGTTGGGAAATTTTCATATGTTAATTGATTTCGGTTTGGAGATAGCATGTTACACTCGAAACATTACTTAACATTGTTGAAGTGACATAAATTCACAGTGCGAATTCTGTCAACACAACATCATCATTGAATATAATACTTTGTTTACTTTGCAAGTAAAATTACATTCGATCAACGGGAACATTTTGAAAGTGTATGTCGAATCTAAAAATGTGTCAGCACGCCCCACCACATCTAGAAATATATATGCAATTGTAGTAATTTTGTATTTTATCTTTTGAATCATTATTAGCTTCAGAATGTGTTGATGTGATATATGCAACAATTATGTCAGTGGCTTTGTTAATATACTTAAAAAAACACTTGATTGCTTTGGTTTGATTACAACATTCAACATTGATATGCGGCTCTATATTCTAATAGCAAAGTTGGATTATAAAGCACGACGTAACGGTTGTCTAGTTTAATGTCGTCTTTGATAACATAACGGTTATCGCCTTATCATTAATATATTACATAACTGTCATGCCATTGTCAATGTATGCTGAAATGTTAAAGTTTTTGGGATACTTCTTTGAGCATTTTCCCTTGTGCATACAACGATTTTTCCAAGTACAATTGTTTTAAGCTAGATAAAAAAACTTTCAAGTTTTATTTTGGAAACCCTAGAATAAAAGGCCCGAATGCAATAGTAAATATTCACTACAAAAAAAGACAACAATTGCAAAGGACGGAGCAACGGATCCGTCTGTTGATGACAATTGCCAACGAATTGCAACGCATACACAAGAAATTCCAACGGGCGGTCATCCGTTGCAATTCGTCGCAAAGTTCAACGGACGATTAATGTATAGATACTGTTGCTCGCTTCCATTGTAATCCATCATAAAGTTTATCGGGCATTCAACGGATAGCTTTCGTTGCCCACGTCCGTTGGAGACCTAGAAATCCACAAAAACACGGCAACGGACATCTGTTGCACTTTGTAACGGATGTCCGTTGGAAACTGTAACAGATGTCCGTTGCAATTGTTAATTTCGAGTATTTCTAGTGGAATAAATTCGCGTGAACTTGCAACGAACGTTCGTTGAGGTTTCCAACAGATATCCGTTGCAAATTAAACTATTTACTGACAACTATCAAGGTTTTAGCATCAAACCATCAACAACATATATATTTTCAACAAAATTTCGGCTTCTTCAAATAGAGATATATATGGATCGAGAGAATGGATGTATAGAAGAAAATATCCTATAACCGAAGAGATTACACAAGAACTCTTACACGGATTGGAGCAATTCATGAGTTTTGCATCGATGCAACCTTTGTGTCAAGAACGCGGGACAATATTATGTCCATGCAAAAGATGCAAAAACATGAAGTATCAAAGTCAAAAAATTGTTTGCAAACATCTTTACAAGGTGGATTTCTTTGAGAATTACGAAATTTGGTTTTTCCACGGCGAAAAATTGCGACGTTAGAGATATTGTGCAATAAACACAAGTAGAAAGAAATGAAGAAATTATTTATGAAGCATCAATGACCAATCCATATGTGGAAATGGTGTCAGATGATTTTCCTGGAGTTGTTCATGAACAAACGCGTGAAGAGATGCCGAACATCGATGCAAGCCGATTCTTCAACCTATTGGATTCGGCGAGACATCCTATATATGAAGGTTTTCATGAAGGTCAATCCTGCTTATCTTTATCTTCAAGATTGATGAGTATAAAAACATACTACAATGTTTCTGAAAATTGCATGGATTCATTTTGCAAAACCATGCGTGAATATTTACCAAAAAATAATCAAGCTCTCAAGACATACTACGAAACAAAGAATGTGTGAAAAGATTTGGGGATGCCACATGAAAAAATTGATGTTTGTAGAAATAGTTGAATGTTGTTTTGGGGAAATGATAAAGACTTGTTCGAATGCAAGTTTTGTGGGCAAATAGATTTCGGTCAAAAAACCATCTTCACGTAAATATGTACCATACAAGAAAATATTTTATATACCTGTAGCAAACAGTTTGAGAAGGTTATTTGAATCGAAAAAACTGTTGCGGCAATGAGATGGCAAGCAGAACACTCGACGGGCGAAGGTATAATGCAACATCGATCGGATGCTATGGCTTGGAAAGATTTCAATGAAATATTTCCAAGTTCGCGTATGAAACGAGAAATGTTTATCTTTGCATGTGCACCAATAGTTGTAGTTCATATGAACAATCTAGAAGTCAATATTCTCTGTGGCCAGTGATTTTGTCTCCGTATAATTTATCTCTCGATATGTGTTTGAAAAGAGAGGTAATGTTTATGACGTTGCTGATTCCAGGACAGGAACATCCGAAGAAAAGTTTTGATGTCTTTTTGCAGCCCTTAATTCATGAATTAAGACATTTGTGGAACGAAGGAATTCTTGCTTTTGACGTGAGTACGAAGCAAAATTTTACAGGTATTGTTGTGGACAATTAGCGACGTTTCTGCCTATGGAATGTTATCTGGTTGGAGCACGCACGAGAGATTAGCATGTCCTTATTGTATGGAGGATATAGATTCATTTCGACTAGTACATGGTAAGAAACCATGTTGGTTTGATTGTCATAGAATATTTCTTCCTCGTGGACATGCTTTTCGGAAAGATAAAAAAAACATTTTCGAAAGTACATGGTACAAAAAGAATAGGCATCGTGCATGCAAATCAGAACACAAATCATTTATGAAAGATTGAACACAATGAACGATATTACAAGAATCGGTAGAATACGGTGGAGATCGTGGGCCAAGGTGAATGGCATAACTGGTATAAAAGTAGTATCTTTTGGGAACTACCATATTTGAAATCATTGATATTACGTCATAATTTAGATGTTATGCATACCGAAAATAAATTTTCGATAACATCATCAATATTGTTTTGAATGTGGTGAGTAAAACTGAGGATAATATACAATCAAGAAAAGATTTGAAGACAATATGACGACGACCTGACTTGGAACTAAGAGATGGAAGGTCACCTGTCTCAGTATTCAGATTGTTTGGTTCGGGGAAAACAATATTATTAAAGTGGTTAAAAGAAGATGTTAAGTTTCCAGATGGATATGCATCGAATATTGCTCGGTGTGTGGATATTGTTGGTTCGAGGCTGATCGGGTTGAAAAGTCACGATTGTCACGTTTTTATGCAGCGACTCATTCCAATTGCATTCGTTGAGCTCTTACCACGGAATATTCACGATGTGCTATGCAAAATCAACATATTTTCCAGATATATATGCTCAAGAAATTTAAAAAAGGATGACTTGGAATTAGTGAAAAACAAAATCTCTGAGTATTATGTTCATTGGAAAAAGTTTTTCCGCCTTCATTCTTCGATGTCATGGAACATTTGCCAATACATTTAATAGATGAGGCAATACTCGATGGTCAGTTTAATTCATATGGATGTATCATTTCGAAAGGTTTTTCTTTCATTTAAAGAAAAAAAACAAAAAACAAAGCATCGGTTTAAGGATCTATTGTCAAACAATACTTGTTGGACGAAATCACATATTTCAGCTCATTTTATTTCGAGTCGCATATTCTGATGAAAAAATGACGTGCATCGGATGATCACACAAACTATCTGTATCAATATAATCCGCAGTTTGGTACAATTCCTAAGATGTTTACATCGATTGGACGTACATGAGGTAAATCCGAAGTATATTGGTTAACACCAGAGGAGTATAATCATGTCCACACATATATATTTCTAAATTGTCAAGAGTTATTACCGTTCGAAAGGTACAAAACAATATTATTCAATCTTGTAAATATATAAGTATATATATACAATATTAACGTATTTTCATTATATATGATATTTGATGAAGAAGTACTTGGTACATATCCTCATCTACACGCAAATGAACTCACAGACATAAAAGTTCAACATTATAGCTCTTGGTTAAGAGATTACGTAAATACTCGTGTACACGTCTATTAAAATTAATTGCATTTATTATAAAGTATTCATTCATTTTTATGCTACACGGGTGATATGTTCTGATGAAAGACTTCCAATGTGGTTAAAAGATTTGGCTAATGGTCATGCACGAAATGTTATGTGTTGGCCAATTTTGTTTGCTCGCGGTTACACGTTCCACACATACGAACACGAAAAACATAGAAGCAAATACAATTATGACATTTGCGTTAATAGTGAAATAGAGGGTGATAACTTCTACGACATTTTGCACCAAATCCTACAAGTGGAATATCTTGGTCTTGTTGGGTTGAAGGTAATGTTTTTTAAATGTCAGTGGTTCGATCCAACCGCAGGACGTGGAATACGGAAAAACCGATGGGGATGAATTAACATAAATCCTGCACGACAATAATGTAAGTATGATTCATTCATCACAATAGATCAAGCAGATCAAGTATGTTATGTGCAATATCCAACAACATAGAAACGTCGAAGAGAGGAATGGTGGGCCGTAGTAAAGATCAAGCCACGAGGAATTATAAGCTCAGATGAAAAAGAAGATTCGTTGCAACTCGATCATCCGCAGCCGACTCGTTTAATCGATGCAGACAATCGTGAGGAGATTCTCAAGAACTCACATAGACGGAGAATTCATACGGGATTATGAAGATGTTGAACCGGAAGATGTTGAAGATGAAAATGGCGATGAATTCAATGAACAATCGAAGGAAGACTCGCCAATCGATGAATCTACTGAAGAAGAAATGTAAATACAATAATGTGTAATGTAAATTATGTGTAATATAGATGATGTGTAATTACAATCGATGAATCTCCAATCAAACAATCGAAATATAAACATAATCGAAGAATATATAAATGATGTGCAATGTTTTTAGAATTTCATATGATCTAATACCAACGGGCATCTGTTGGACATGTTAACGGATGTCCGTTGGAACACAAAATCCCCTTCGACACTTAGAAAAATTTCTAAGTTTTCCACGATTTTAATGGGCATCCATTGGGAATTTGTAACGGATGCCCGTTACAATTTTTCTAATAGGCATACGTTAGAAGGGGTTAACGGATGACTGTTAAGTCATCAATCATGTCGATGAGATCATAGCTGATAAAGTTTTCTGATGAAAGCTTGTGATCCAGAACTTGCGCCAACAATATCAAAGTTGCCAACCTCGTCCAGGGAGCAACATATGGCTTTTCTAAATCTGGTTCGACTCCTTCCATAATCGCAACCTTACCTCTTCCTCTATCCATGGACGTACCAGCAGCATCCCCTCGCACATTTGAGGGCGGATTCTCATCCTCATCATCGCTGAACACAGAAATAGCATTCACATGCTCGCTCGGGTTAAGATCGGGCTTACCAGGAAGCTGTCCGGGGTTCCGAGAGGATGAGGCAGCTTGTTGTGCTATGGAGTTTTCCAACATCTTCATATGAGTGCTCAGAGACTCCATCTGAGATCTAAGCTCCTGTGTTTGCTGCTCCTGCTTCATCTTCACATGAGTGCTCAGAGACTCCATCTGAGATCTAAGCTCC
>CM071865.1:30923319-30947321 GCA_036759665.1 Gynandropsis gynandra
GAATTTACGGGTTTATGATGATAAAATGACAAAAACCAGTCAAAACAATACATTTACAACGTCAAACTAATTAATACCAATTGAGGGTCGCACGGGTCGCATGGGTCGCTTGGTCGCATATATTGATGAATAGATGTGAAATCGACGAATTTACGGGTTTATGATGATAAAATGACAAAAACCAATCAAAACAATACATCTACTTCTTCAAACAACGGTTAAAACATATTATGACCCATGTGTATCTAGGTGAGTTATGTATAACCAACGACCGTGTGTCAAAAGTGATAGTAGTGTTTTAAGAACTTGTCGGATGATTAAACAATACATTTAACATTTTGTTCAAATGTCGATATTATTTATATTAATATCTATATTGATTCTAAATTAGATATATACAACTCAAATATATTGATAATGGCATATTGATAATGGCATGGATCACTTGGTCGCATATATGGATCAATAGATGCGAAATCGACAAATTTACGGGTTTATGATGATAAAATGACAAAAACCAACCAAAACAATACATTTAAAATGTCAAACTAATTAATACCAATTGAGGGTTGCACGGATCGCATGGGTTGTTTGGTCGCATATATTGATGAATAGATGTGAAATCGACGAATTTACGGGTTTATGATGATAAAATGACAAAAAACAATCAAAACAATACATCTACAACGTCAAACAACGGTTAAAACAGGTTATGACCCATGTGTACCTAGATGAGTTGTGTATAACCAATGTGTGTGTTTCAAAAGTGATAGTAGTGTTTTAAGAACTCGTCGGATGATTAAACAATACATTTAACATTTTGTTCAAATGTCGATATTATTTATATTATTATCTATATTGATTCTAAATTAGACATATACAACTCAAATATATTGATAACGGCATGAGTCGCTTGGTCGCATATATATGGATCA
This sequence comes from Gynandropsis gynandra, assembly GCA_036759665.1. Classification (NCBI taxonomy): domain Eukaryota; kingdom Viridiplantae; phylum Streptophyta; class Magnoliopsida; order Brassicales; family Cleomaceae; genus Gynandropsis; species Gynandropsis gynandra. The sequence goes on from CM071865.1 coordinate 30,924,255, forward strand.
ATAGATGCGAAATCGACAAATTTACGGGTTTATGATGATAAAATGACAAAAACCAATCAAAACAATACATTTTTGAACGTCAAACTAATTAATTCCAATTGAGGGTTGCATGGGTTGCAAGGGTCGATCAAAGATTCTAAATCAAAACATTACATTTACAACGTCAATCAAAGACTCTGCACGCATTCTATTTCCACGTACTCCGTATTCCAGTATTCTGCATTTTTCTTGTTTGGTATTGCAGTCCAGAGTTATCTCCTGCCATGTACTTCGTCTTCCAGTCACATTTCAAGAGTGACCCAACACCGTCACCTAAGTCACCCCCGCAACTCGTCAGTGACTGCATAGAGATTGAGTCTGCCGATTACCAAGACCTTGAGTAACACATAGACAACACCATGCCCTGGATTGACAATGGTGACTGCGGTACGCAGGTCACAAAGGTAAAAAAGATGTTTCATAGAAATTGGGGTTAGATACGCATACTAAGAGAAGAGACGTATACGTTAACTTATAGACATGGGTCGAAAGGGTCACATGGGTCGGAAGAGTCACATGGGTCGAAAGACAGGAGTCTGACAGCAAAACGATAAGTCACATGGGTAGGAAGGGTCACATGGGTCGAAAGGGTCACATGGGTCGGAAGATAGGAGTCTGATAGCAAAACGATAAGTCACATGAGTTGTATAGGTCGCATGAGTCGTACATGGGTCATATGTGGTCACATGAGATCGCATGCGTCGGATGGATTCCCGTTTAAACTTGATTCTAATTTAATCCGATTGAGGGTCACATAATGGTCATATTGAGTCGCATGAGTCGGATGGGTCATAACCTTACAAAGAATAGATGCAAAATAAGACATTTTCAACGTTTAAATATTGATTACATAAGGTCACAAAGGTTACAAAGGTCACAAAAGTTACAAAAGAAAGTTGCATAAGGTTACATAAGGTCACAACGGTTACAAAAAAATGCAAGAAAAAAGTTGAAGAAAAAAAAAGACAAGAAAAAAGTTGAAGAAAAAGGAAAAAAAGGTTACATAAGGTCACAAAGGTCAAATTTGCCGACTTTAGAGACACATCAGAGCCCTCCCCCATAAAGAGAGTCGTGTGTGACTCAACGCCTTCTCCAAGTTGACCTCCAACCGTGACCTTAGCTAACAAGGATATAGCTTGATGTCTGAGTCCTTCGATTACAAAGACTTTATGTAGTGCAGATACAACACAAAGTCCTCCATCCACGTTGTAAGTACTTGTGTGTATCTGCATAGAGACCGAGTCCGACGATTACCAAGACCTTGAGTAACAAATAGACAACAAGGATTTTTCAGAGAATTTAAGGTTAGAGACTTAGACGAAGAGAGGAGAGAGATGGGATTCTCCCGATTCATTCTCATCTCAAATGGGTGTTATGGTGAGACTTAGAAAATTTGATGAACCTTTTAATATAGGGGTAACAGAGACGTGTCGTAATGGTCTTGAATGTGGCATTGGTAAAATAAAAAGCATAGCTAGCATCTGGAAAAGCCAGTAGTCTGACATTGAAAAGACTAGTCGAAAGGGTCGAAACGGACAAATGGGTCGCAAGGGTCGCAATGGACGAAAGGGTTGCAATGTCCACATGGGTCGCAAGGGTCGCATGAGGCTCTATGACCCAGTGCGACCGTGCGACGCTTGTACCTCTGCGACCCTTTGACCCCTGCGACAATGTACCAAATATTTAAAAAATAACAATGTACCAAATGTTTACATCTTCCATTCCAAAAAAACAAAGTACCAAATATCAAGTTAGTCTCGGGGTGGATCGATACGTTTTCCATTACTAAATATATCAACCACCATCTTCTCACGCATGGAAGTAACATTGTCGTCGCAAATTAAGTGAAAAATATCCCTCCTTCTCATAAACGAGGTTTGTACGAATTTGTAGGAGAAAACACCACAGTCATTCCCGCTTTTGTTCTGTGACAGACCTTCATAATACTCATACTTCCATTCATCTTCTCCAGAAGCTAAAGAAGGAAACCCTCCGAGAATGAGCATCTTGGGGACAACTTTTCTTATCTTCTCAATCACCGGATCGATATGTGTTTCCTTAATTCTGCTCTGGCACTCATATACTGTGATGCATCGGATTTTGAAATCCGCTTTGATGGCTACCCAATGACATCCTACCTATCGACTTTTCTCCGATGAAATGTTTAGAACTGAGGCAAAACCTTCGTAATCACTAATTGGTATCTTCGTACTTCTGAATGGATACTTGGCATTCAAAAAATCACTAAGAATTTCCGGCAATGTTATCATATCCTCGTACATCCACAGCGATAGCGTCTGCATGAAAGCAACAGGACAAACGTAATAATTCTGATAGCGATGGGATTCAATACCGAGCGAGAAGACAACACCATCAACGTCTCATCCAATTGCTACAAAAAAAAAATTAATACACATGAATACATATGACATAAAACTCTGTGAGACTAAGGGTTTAAAAAAACTTACATCATCTTCAAGCCATACGTTGGCCATTAATATAATCTCCCAAAACATTGGCCCCCGGGGAATATCTAACTTAGATTTCCACCACCGCTCATATCGAGGTGTCTTCAGGAACACATATAGATTAGTCAACTTTTCAACAGTAGCGTCAATGAACGAAGAAAATTGGCTTAGCTCGCCCTTTACTAACCTTTAGGCTTCCACACAAACTCCCCTTCCTTTTCAGGTTCTTAAACCACATTTTTTCGCGTTCTTGAACAACCTTGTTTTAAGGTTCTTAGACTCCACCAACATCTTTCCCTCGCCCTCTCCCTCGCACTGTTCTTGCTCTTTTCATCAGCGGAGGTTCAACATATGGCACAGACTCCTTCGATAAAAGTCCAACACCTGCATAAAATTTATTTTATTAAACATATGGCGACCTATGCAACCATGTGACCTATACGACCAATGCGACCTCTATGACTCAAATGACCGTACTTACTTGGTGGTACTTCGACAATAGCGGCAACCTCTTGGACAGGACCCACTGTTGGAGTATCCTTAGCAGGAACCTCGTCGGCGACGTCATCGACGAGACCCACTAAAGTATCTTTAGTGTGCACCTCTTTGACAGGACCCATTGGAGCATTTGCATAAAATTACTTCATTCATCATCATTCGTTACACTGATTATGTAACACATGCGACCCATGCGACTTTAGTGACCCAGTGACACATGGGACATATGAAACTCATGCGACCCATGCAACTCTAGCGACCCTATGACTTATATGTCCCTACGACCGATCCGACTCTTGCGACCCATGTCGGCTCTCAATGGAAATTGACTCTCAAATGACATTTTCACTAAATATTACTTACTTGGTGGAACTCCATCAGAAAAGTAATGTTCGCCAAATCCTCTTCTAAGCCAAATCCAGAGTCATCTGGCTCTTCGCTTGGCTCTTGACACTGGATTTGGACACAAAAACATAATCACTAACAGTGTCGAAAGATTGGTTTCTGGTGCTCGCAACTTTCTCAGTAGCCTTTGATTTTGGATTAGGCATATGAATCCCGACATCCTTTAGAAGGTCTCTTACGGTGTTGATGATTCTTTTCTCCGTCTTTCTTATTTCCTCTATTAATTTCTGCTCTAGTGTCAGAGGAACTGCTGCATCAGCATCAACATCAACATCATCTTGGACCTCTATTATTTTTTCACTCACGCTCTCCTTCTTCTCAGTCCCATTTTCTTTCCTTTTTTTTGATCACCAATAGCTGTTTTTCGTGTCAGCAGTTCTTGCTTACAGATCTCCTCCCAACAAATACCATTCGGATTTCTACGAAGATGTTCCATCCATATTTGTACATCGGGATCGTCACATCCCTCGTAATCCTCCAGATCAGAAAGTAAAGCTTCCTCTTCGTGTTCATCACGAAGAATACTTAGAATATCATGGAAAACAAAAAATAACCATTATTTACCCTCTGTGACCCTTGTTTCCCTTGTGACCCTTGTGTAATTGTTACCTTAGAATCTCCGATCTGTCTTATCACATCTAAATATTTTGGGTTAAAACTGGATTTAACCTTCTTCTTGCACATTCTTGGGCATGATGGATGCGCATCCACAACCTCAACATACCATCCCTTTCTGCCCAAACTAAGGATTGTTTCGAATGGAAGTAACTGAAACATTAAAACAAAATGATAAGAATGCAAAAAGTACGAAAACATTCAAGTTATTCGAATAATATATACAACTTACCATTAGTGGGATCATGAAACCGCCATAATACCATTTTGTTTCGGTGATTCCCCCACCTTCACAAGCTTTACACGGACTTGTGCTGGGGTCACCTTTCCACGGCCGAAATTCTTCAGCCTGAATGTGACACCACTTATGGACTCCCATCCTTTGGGATATGATCCACATTTCAATCCAGAAATTAGTGCGTGCTCCACTTTAGAGTACCGGATGGGAATGTCGTTTAAGACAAACCACAACTTCGTCTTGTCCCGTATAATCACGGAGTGATTTAGTAGGATAGACATTTGAACCTTCATCAATGTGGAGTCACATTGTAAATGGAATAAATGCCTAAATTGTGACTCCTTCTCGAAGTAGTGCAACTCGTATCCATATAAGATTCCTCTCAGCGTCGTTATAGTCTCGTGAGGATAACACTTGGTGGTGATCTTTGGCATTCTGTCCATGTGCTTGAATTCATACACAAACTTCGGCTTTGACGCCACCTGCAAAATGACCAATTAAAAGTACATTATACTTCTACCGACTTAAGTGACCCATGCGTCTCAACCGACCCGTGCGATCCATGCGACTCAAACACATGGATTCAATCGACTCAGACACTCTGCGACACTCAACCGACTCACTGAGACTCAAGCAACCCATGCGACTCAAGCAACCCACGGGGTATAATATTAAGCGACCCACAGGGCATAATATCAAGCGACCCACGAGGCATAATATCAAGCGACCTCTGCGACTCAAACGACCCTTGCGACTCAAACGACCCTTGCGACACAAACGACCCTACCGACTCAATGACATAAGCGACCCATGCGACTCAAACGACCCTTGGACCGCCTGCGACCCTCAAACGACCATCGCGACCCAACCCACTCATTGAGACAACCGACTTACTGAGTCGAAGATGGTCATGCAACTCCTGCAACCCTTGTGACTCAACCGACTCACTGACACTCACCCATTTCAAATCAATAAACCATTTTGTGACTTGACAGCTTGCAAAACTCTAGAAATCGATCTACTTACACTGCTGCTACTGATTCTAGCCATTTTTCTTCTTGCCAACTTCAAATCGATCCCTCTCAAGTTCGACATCACTTATTCTTTCTTGCTCTAAACTTTGAAACAAGTTTCACGTCGAAAAACTGTTCGACTTTCTTGCTTTTGACATGGTTTGACAGTTTTTCACGTCGAAAAACTGCAGAACGTGAGTTTTTTTTTACGTTCGAACATTTTTCTTTTCTTCAATTTTTTTTCGATTTAATAATTATTTTAAGGAAGGGTATTTTTTAAGCGATTTAGTCCTATGAAGATATCTAATATTCCGCCACTTGAGTACTTTAATTTTTACGATATAGGAGAATAAATCCCTAATATTTAAACTATTTTCAAATTTACCAAATGTATCTGCTAAATAAACACAACACACCGTAACTTTATATAATGTCTGTACGAACGTTCCACTGTATATTATGATTCAAACATTGATACGTGCCAAATCTCTCTCTTATTTACAAAATCCAATGATTTTTTTAGGATATTTTATATTAATTTTATAATAAATATTTTACAAACCACGCCAACATATTTTTAAATAATATTGTTACAATATTTTTAACAGTTTAAATCAGTTTTTATTCAGAAAAATGCAAATTGAGAATGATAAAGATATTTTACACATTTTTGTTACCAAAATTTTAGATTTACATAGGTTAAATTCTTTTAATCATCTGTGTACATTCATGCATATTTTGTATACTATGCATCATGAATTTTATGATTTTAGTGTTGTGTGATATTTTCATTTTGCCAAGAACCACTCCTTACATCATCTGTAAAATGAAATATAAATAGAAAATACTATTTTTTCTAAAAAAGGTTTAAAATACAAATCTTGGACCAAAGAATATGTCAAAACAATGTGACTTTTGACAAGTGACTACATAATACTATCCAAGAAAATATGCTAAAAAGGAAATTTTACATACTACAAAATCGAAAAAAGTATTGAAATATTGTTGGATTGGGGAGATAATTTCCATATAGATCAAAAAGGAAATAAATGGTACATACATAAAATCTTAAAACAGTTGTTTTTTTTTTCAAAATTTGTGTGAAAAAGGTACATCCTTAGAAAATTCTCCAAGCAAAACAACCACTAATTTCTCTCTTTTTACAGATAGAGAAACTAGCTATTAAGTCTCCATTCAAATCTCTTTCATTCTATATTTTGTCATCGGCAACACATTTTTCAATTGGTTTTTACATAGAATTTGTCAATAAATGTATCATGTCGCAAACGACTATTAAAACTCCCATAATCCCAAAGTTTTCCGCCATTTACATTATTGTACTTTATTTGGGCCTTATACTCGACAATTCAAATCGTAATTACAATTTTTTTGTTAATTTACCGTGATGCCCATGTCGTGTGATTAGTGTGAGATTTTTAAGGGATTTTATTGTTAGTTTTCAAATTCGCAATCTGAATATTTGGGATTGGGTTAACATTGGATGGTCGAATATTGGATGGTCGAATAGAGAATAAATTTTCAAAACTCGTAATGGAAATGAATTCAGCTTGCAATGCGGTGATTTCGATGATCAGTTCCACCATCACCACTACAAGAAATACTGAATTTTTCGACGCTAAAATCCATCCAGAAAAATTGTTTCCAAACTTATTTTGGGTGAATTTTATCCGTCAACTATTGATCGTCGATAATTAAAATATTCCATAATTACGGACAAAAATCTGTCATGAATTCAACACAAATAAAATTCGGAAGGAAAAATCTCTTCGAAATTAAATATAAATAAAATTTGTCCGCAATTACATACAGAATGTTTTGTTCCAAATCCATATCTTTGTTTTCTTCACTTTCTTCTCATCTTCTTTACCTCACATCATTTTTTCCTTCTTCTATGAGAATAAGAACTTTCGTGTCTTCCCGAAAAATTTTAATTAAGGACAATAAAATCGAAAATTTATCCTTAATATTTCGGACAAATGAAAAACGTGTCCCTAATTTATGGATAAATTTTATGTTTGTTTCTAAATTTAAAGACAAATTTCATTTTTTGTCCCTAATTTACAGATGAATTTTATGGTTGTCCCTAATTTTCGGACGGATAAAACATTGTTTCTAAATTTAAAGATGGATCAAAATCCATTCGAGAATTAGCGAAGACCAAAAATTCATCCCTAGTTCGTACCAGAAATCTATGAAGAATTTAGGGGCTAATTAACTCCGTATGAATTTTTGAAATAAAAAAAAAATCGTCTGAAATTTATGGACAAACCAAAAATAAATCTGAAATTTAGGTGCGAACTAAAATCCATCCAGATATTTTGTCTCTAAATTTAAAATTTCTAGTAGTGTGATTCTTTGAAGAATTTGATAAACAAGATTCGAGAGAGGATCAAGAGAACGATGGTCCTGTCGGTTCATAAGTTGATTAATACTTGCAAAGAAGTGTTTGCCAATGTGAATCCGGAATTGTCTCGTCACTTGATAACATTGAACTAGTAAGAGTCATTTAGGTTAATGACATATTCTTATCATGTTGGATTTCAAAAAATATAATGTGGGTGAACTTTGATTTTACTTTTTCATTGAGGTTTGAATTCAGTTTAGAATTTGACATTTGAACCTTGTTAAAGACAACATGTATAAAATATAAAGTTTGAAACTTACATGAGTGCACTTGATTTTTACCTTTAACTTTGTTGGAACGTCAATTTTTGGTTGATGCAAAGTATGTGGAAACTTGTAGATTTTAGAGGTACATATAATGTGTGTGTATATATATATATGAAGTATGTGTCACGATCCACCAACTGTATTGGTAAATACCCTACAGGTAAATACCCTACAGGTAATGACCATTCTTCTTCCAATGTTTGTAGGTTCATGAGCTAGTGATTGATTTGGACCTAATATAAAATAGTTTTTTATGAATTAGTATTACAATATGTACTTTAAAAGGGTGGTTCTCCCGGAAAAGAGTGACCTGAGAAGTTGTGACTTGGTATGATAGGGCGGATCATTTAGAGTGAAATATTGAATGATTCGAATGTTAACACGTAAATGGTTGGGTATTGTTAAGAGTTACACATTGCTCATTAGTGGGAATGAACAAACCTTATAAAAAATGTGCACCTTCACTGCATAAATTAGCTTTTGGGAATAAAATTATGATACATATGAAGAGAGGTATCCTCCCATTATTTATCAATATGCGACAAGAAAACTCAAGGAACAACAAGATAGTGAGGAAACAAGAATATAGGAAGGAACAAAAACCTAGGGAGAAACATTTGTAACATTAAAGGTGAAATGCTTAAAATAAATCTATTAGTAAGAGCACTAAATATTGTAATCGTTGTAGCTACAAAAAGATTTATGAGTGTGTATACTTAAAACAAAACGTATTACCTTAGGGTAGTTTCTATATAGTTTGTGTTAATTTATATCAGTTTTTATTTATTTAGTATTTATATATGTAAGAGAGAGGAAGAAGGGGATATAATGAAGAATTAAGAAGCTTGTATTGAAGAGGTAAGTGTTCATTCAGAAATATCTTTTCATTGTATTTTTATATATATTCAGTACAATATTACTCTCTTTTACTATTGTGAGTGAACAATTCAACAAGATCTCTTATAATTTGATAGCATAGCATAATGATTCATCGAAATAACAACAAAAAAGTGGAAGCTTTGGAAGAGACTATAAAGAAGATGCATGTTGATCATAGAGCCAATTCAGAATAATACAACAAATGATCAAGATACGATAAGAAGATATGACGAGAACCACTAACTTGGAAAGTGGTGTTGATGATCTTAAGCATTATACAAAAAAAGATTTTATTGGACTAGTTTTTATGATAAAGCAACATTGGAAGTAATTCGAAGAAAGCACCAGCTGTAGAATTGGTGTTTACCGAACCATCATCTTCTCATGTTGATAAGGCAAGAAGTGAGGAATGTGATATTGAGCTTCCAAGAACAACATTGGTTCAAGAAGAAAGAATTACCTTAAAAGGAATATAACATATCAATCGAAAGTTGGAGATACCTACATTTTAATGAGATAATCTAGAATTGGTAGTTAAAATTGAATAATTCCATCAGTTGGGCCAACTTTTATAATTGCAAAAAATGGACTTGGTGATGCTTGCACTTAACGGGGATGTGTTAGTCTAGTTCAGGTGGGAAGGATCTCGTAATCCCATTTTTCGTGGAAAGTACTAAAATAAAACATATTTAAAAGTTTTTCTGCAACTTCTTTAACAAATTTATGCAAAAAATTATTAACACAAATTATATCGGGAACCAAAAAGGAGTTTATTCGCAAAACATTTTCATCTTTTAACCTTGGGGATACAGTTTTTTTTTAATTTTGGATCGCATGATATTAATATATATGAAAAGAGACATCCTCCCATTATTTTTCAATATGAGAGAAGGAAACACAAGTAATAACAAATTAGAGAGGAACAATTGCAACATCAATGATGAAATTCTTAAGATAAATCTATCTTTAAGAGTAATTAATATTGTAAATGTTGTAGCTGAAAAATGACGTGCATGTACATTAGAAGGTAGTTATTTGTAGTTTGTGTTAGTTTATATCAGTTTATGTGACGAGATCCTTGTTGAATCGACACTTTAGAACGAAGGTAGTAACAGGATAATCCTTGCTGCAGCCGAGCCGGGAGACTCCTCTACACAAGGCGTGTGGAATGATGGGTCATACGAGAGTTGCGGAAGGCTCTCAATATACCGAAGATTGTCTTTGTGGATATGACGCACCAAAAAGGATGAACTTGTTTGCTGGATTTTACACACCAACAAGAGAATACCGAAGATCTTCTTCGTTGGATATGACACACCAAGAAGAACGAACTTTGTTTGTTGGATATTATACACCAACAAGAGAATTTCTCAAATAGAATTCAAATTCAAAAATGAAGATTGATTGTTGTGTACAAGGGGGTGGACGACCACATTAAGAAGAAAGGAAGCCATGCAAGACTTCAATATCGCAATAAATGTTCAGCATGCATGCAAGCCATGCAATATTTGTGAATTAAATAGATAAAAATTTAAAATAAAAATAAATGTAACGGTAATGTGCTTCGGTATGATCGACGTATGAAGTCCCATGTCAACAATTAGGAGGACGGAAGTGATTCGTGGCCTCATTAAAAACCCGCCGTTAGAAAACCACGTGGGACAAAACCAATGGTGGGAAAAGAGCACACACGAAATACTTGCCCTAATTGTTGATCATTGCAAGATAATCTTCGGCATGTAGTACGACTCGGAGGTTGGAGCTTTCTTGTGGAATCGAGCACTCGTCAAGAACACGCACTTCTACAAGTAGTCCTATGATAGCTTCCTTCAACGTCCTAGCCTTAGCACGGGTCGCAGGACCTGCTTGTATTGTCAAGGCGTCCTCTTCTCTAGCCTTAGCACGGGTCACGAGACTAGCATCCTCTTCTCTCGCCTTAGCATGGGTCACGGGACCGGTGTCCTCTTCTCTCGCTCTAGCACGGGTCGCGAGAACGGTATCCTCTTCTCTCGCCTTAGCACGGGTCACGGGACCAACGTCCTCTTCTCTAGCCTTAACACGGGTCATAGGATCTTCTTGTAATATTAAGACGTCCTCTTCATGCTCGGGTTCCTCGACGTTTTCCATGTTCATATCATTATGTCTACTTAGTATTTATATGTACTATGAGAGAGACAAAAAGAAATTAAAAAGATTGTACTACAGAGGTGGTGGCTCCTCCAGAAACATCCTCCTAGACCATATACCTTTTTACATATTCTATACAACTTATTTGATTTGGGCCTAATATCGTATAAGTTCTTATAAAATTCATGGGCCTTTAAATTTTGATTTGGAGCTAGTATAGGATTGGTTTGCATCAATCAGTATTGTAACTTATTATGTTTGACTCTAAGGCAATCTCATTGAGTAAGAATGAAATTAGTGGATGTCTTATAAGGCAATGGGCATCCTCCCAACAAACTAACTTTTGGAGGTGAGATCTATGTGTAAGAACGTTGATGTAGTATGTTGCTCTTATGCAGATGTTATCAAACCTAAAGACGTAAAGGGTTATAACCCAATGTTGTATTTTTATACCAAAGTGGGTGGTAGATCTCCGATAGTGACTTACCTACACATCTAGGTAAACCTCCTATTCTCCTCTCGACAATATTGTTTTAGTCTGATTCCCCCATCGACTTTGGACTTCATCAGATTCCCCTTTCCACTTTTATACTCATCCATTCTCCCATCAACTATCACAAATCTTCCTAAAACCCACTCCGCTAAATATCCATAAAAACTTCTGTTAAAATTCATTGTTCCATTTTGAAATCCTAAAAATCGGTTCGATTTTGAGCCGAATATAACTCAATTTTGACCCAGTGAGATATTAAAATGTTAATTTTTAGGAAATTATATGTGATTTATATCTAAAAAAATTAGTGTTATTATTATAATAATTACATCAAATCAAGTTAATCGAATCAATTTAATGGATTTCGAGTCAAAATAGAGTACAATTAAGTGAATTGCATCAAAATCGGGTTACTCGGATTGGTTTTATTGATCCAATTTAGATGCAATTAACCACTTCAAATCCAATTTTGGAATCTAAGCCAAATAAACCGATTCGATTACTCGATTTTTATCTAATTTTGACGAAATTAACAAAATCGAACCCAATGTTTTTTACTTAAAACAAGTAATTTGATCCGATTATCCAAAAAATTAAAACAAATTGTAATAAATTTATATATAATTATCTAAACTTCAACATTTACAAAATATAAACGGATTAAAATTGAGTTAAAATTGCATAAAAAATTGGTTCAAAACCGAGTTAATTGGATCGATTTAAATAACTCCATTTAGGCAAAATTTACTAACTCAACCCAATTTTTTATTTTAAATCAATTAAACTGATCTGATTAACTCTATTTGATCCGATTTTGATACAATTAACAAAATCATACTCAATTTGTAATTCAAACCAATTAAATTAATTCGATTAATTTTATTTTGACGCAATTATCCAAAAGTTAATATTTCTTCTTATGTGTGTAGTAAATTCACATGTAAATTTCTTAAATTTAATATTTAAAATTTAAGTGGGTCAAAATTGAGTTAAAATTCGGGTCAAATTTGGGTTGAATTTGGGTCAGAATTGGGTCGGATTCGGGTTAAAATCGGATCGGTTAGTGGATAGTTAATAGAGGATATTTTAAGCAGATTTTGGATAGTTAAGGAAGAAATATGATTAAGGCTAGAATTCGAGAGAGGAATCAGATGAGTTTTAAAGTTGAGGGGGAATCGAACTAAAGTAACATTGTCGAGGAGGGAATATGCGGTTTTTCCGCATATCTACAAGTGCAATAAGTTTTTAGTATTCGTCTGTTCAGCTTCAACATGTCTTTGAATAACATACTTTGATTTTAGAATTCTAGTGTTAATTTTACTCTTACATGGTTTATCTCGCTTTTGCATATGAAAATTTGTTTGTCTACCTACCTCTGGTGTCACCCTTTGCACAACCATCCAGGAATGACAGTTTTTAGAAAACTCTTATTTGGTAGAATGTGCATCAAATCATATGATTGGGTAGTTTATGTTTCGCATAAGTTTTTTTCTTCTGGACTTCATTGATACAAATGTAGTGGTATTGTAATTGATGACGCTCTCAATGAATAATGTAATGGAAAGTGAGGATACCAATTTAGCCAATGTGAAAGTGAGCTCCAAGTCCGTGGCTCCTTATGATGCATTAATTATCTACCCAATAGACGAAAGGAATATGCATTGCTTTACAGCACAAACAACTTGTGTTGTTGACGTTCCCAGTGTAACAACCACACACAAAAAAAAAATAACAATGTTAATGAAATGATTTAAACGCCTCATAATTGAGACATGCCAAAATAATGGGGAAAATGGTTGGGAAAGTTAAGGATGATGGGGAGGCTAAGAGTTGCCACAAAACAAGAATAAAAAAGATATGACATGTGAATCGGTTGAAGGAAAGGAAAGAGAGAATAAGTAGAAACGAGATGAATAAAATCGAGAAGAGATAAAGGATAGAATATAGAAAAGTTCGTCATCACAAGAAGATCGCCACCATCACCAAAAGCAATATCACCATCATCAGAATCATTAGAAACAAGTTGAGAACCCTCATTATAGTTTTTGTTCATAACTATGGTGAAATTTCATTAGTGGCGTATTATCCCACAAATTATGGTTAATTTGAAGACATGAGAATTGTAAAGTATTAATCGGATGATACCCAAATATATAGAACATTAGAATGGTGGGATCTGTAAGGGTGAAAAATTGTGTGATGAATGGTAAAGTTCGTATAGTGAGTATCAAAGTGATATGTATGCATATTTGGGATCTAGTACTGTGGAAAAGGAAGAACTATTCATATATAGACATATCTCACCAAAAAAATAGTTTTCCAGCTAATTTCATTACTATATGTACAATACAAAATGAGAAATACTATGAATCCTCAAATGTCAGGTTTTCAGGCGAACGAGAAGCTTTAAGAAATATGCTCCACCAAGCTTTTAGGTTGCTCAGGCTTCCCGCCTAGCCTGAGAATTTCCTTAGAACATTTTGGGCTGTCAAGAAAATACTCGCCCGAATAGGAGGTTTTTTAGGCCGAGCGTTTATTTGATAGAGAAATTTTAGGTCATGTCTTTATGGTTTTTTGACCCCTAATGCAAGATAAAATCATGGGGGATGTACCCTATGTATTATGAGATGTTCCAAAATCTCAACGAACACAGAGAAGGCCATGAAAGCTACAAGAATGAAGTGAGACCGATGGTCGAGTTTGGGATCGTGGTGATCATGTGAGGATATAATGTCGGATAGAAACATAAAAAAAGGTGAGGTCAATGGGTCACGTGAGGGTATACGGGTTATAGATGATAATGTTGTGGTAGCTTAGAATCATTATGGGAGGAGCAATTTATCCTTGGATCCGGTGGGATCTTGAAACCTTTGGAGATGGATGGCTAGGGTCGATGGACCTTACGAGCACTATGATTGTGCTCGAGTTTAATGACATTGTGTGAGGACTTTTTATGCCTCAAATCCAATGAAATCTTTTGAATGTTGTGTTAGGAGACTAAGGGTCATGTGGACCTCGAGAGTGTTACGAAAACTGAGGACCAGGGGATCTTATGAGCGGTGGTCATGACATGGTATGAGTCTTCGACTGTGGGTATTCATTTGGGATGGGTAGCTATTTGAGTGTCATATTACATATTTTATATGTATATTGTGAGTGGATGGTTAGATGTGCAGAGATTGTACATGCACTGTATCACCGGGTACAATTAATCATACTCATTACATTTGTGTGTTATCGTGGATGAACACGAAACGAGGATGCAGATGACGGTTGGAAAGTAAGTGTCGACGGTTACGACAAATTCCTCTTTATGAGCATTTAGTTTTCTTTTGTTTTTTTATGTTATTTATTTAAAATGTTAAGGCAACATAATTATGTACTTGTATTTTTTATATGTATTTTGGATTTGAATTTTAATAAAGTATCATCATTATTATTTAGAATATTGATATATATGGCCACCCTGGAGAAAGTGATGATGGACATTTTCAATCCCGATGGAGGATTCCGGGATGAGAGTGTTACACTCGATCCTCCATACAACGACCTCACAGGGTCACTATAGTTACTACTTCGATTTCTCATTCTTCCATTTCTCGAGTATTCACTAATATCCACTTTCGGTATCTCATTTCCGTAAAGATCAAGACGATCTCAGGTAGGGCTAGACATTTCAGGTTATCAGATCCAACCTAATACAAATCGACCTAATAATCCGATTCATATTCAATACAAATTATCCGTAGAACTCGTTTGATCCAAAACTCAAAACTCGTTCGATTCGATTAGTATTCAAGAGAATTTGAAAAAAAAAACCTGCATAACCTGAATTAATTATTTTAATTAATAATTACATTATCCAAACTATCTGTATGACACGAATCAACCAAATTGTCTCAATTATCCAAACTACACAAATTACCTAAACATTTCAAATTACTTGAACCATCCAAATTTCAAAAATAAAATTCGGATTTCTTTGGTCCTATTACTCCGCTCTAGAGCCTGAACCCAGAAAATGAAGCCGCGGGACTAGAGTGTTTTCATGGTAAAATGAATATCCAATCTGGTCAACATCATCGCTACTCATAATAATAATGTGGATATGTTCTTCGTAATAATTACTTATCATATAATTGACACTGTTTTACATGTAGGGGATGTAGCTCAGATGGTAGAGCGCTCGCTTAGCATGCGAGAGGTACGGGGATCGATACCCCGCATCTCCACTCCACTCTTTTGTTTTCAAATTTTATTCCAATTAGTTATGTGTATATATATGTATATAGATATATATATATATGATATATCAGGTTTGGTATTCATACCCTTCGGAGTAGAGGTGGATATTTCAGATATCTATGCTATGGATAATTTGTAGGATATATTTGATTCCAAAACTTCAATTTTAAATGGGTCAGTTTGGGGTTTCATGTTTAATAAGTTTTTTAGAATTTGAATGATCTCGTAAAATCAATTAGACGTATATCCGATTAGGTATAATTGTGATACATTTATCTATATGATCTGGTTTGGTATAATTTTCCTTTGAATCGGAGGTTGATATATCAGATATTAAAATTAGATTTATGATAGATAATGTTTATAATATATTCGATGTCGAAACTTAAATTTTATATAGATTTAGATTGGGTTTAATAAAATCTAAACAATTTGAATTGAAAAATCAAATACAAATTTTATTTAAAATAAATATAAATTTTTATATTTTTTATATGTCATAAAAAAATTAGATTTTTTTATATTTTGTAACGAAAAGAAAAAAAATCTATATCTAAATAACTCGGACACTAAAAAAATATAAGCAAACCAAAGTATGAATACCTCCATCGAAACAATCCAAAACACAAAAACGCCAGGACGCAGGCTCCCGAAAAGGAAAGCCCAACGAATGTCTATTTTGCCTTCAGCCCTCTTCGCTTCGCTCGAGAACTACATACCTAAAATGGTCTGAATGTTATGAATTGCCTTTTCCCCTCAAATAAATCGAATCAAAACTCAAATTCGAATTGAATTCGAGTTTATTTCGATAACATTAATTCTAAATCCGAATTATCATAAATCTAAAAAATCCATATCGAAAATATATTCAGATTAGTTTAATTCTACTTTTTTCAAAACCTGAACTAAATCCTTTTTATGCTTCTTTTGACGTCTCAGCGGATTCTGCTGCAGTCTCAGTCCAACCCCACTCACTCGACTTAGAACGAAGGTTCTAACTAATAAACCCAAACCAAAACCTGAAATGCTCATGCTACATTGGATTCTTAAGCAACCGAGAAATTAGTGGCCAAAATGGATTACGTGAATTTCATCTAGATTTCGATTAACATTCTTTCTTCACAGGCAAATTTCTATAAGGTGATGTTTGAGGAAGGTTTAAACTTGACAAGCTCCTCAAAGGTTGTCCATTTCTTGATCCAAATCCTCCTCCTTGACTTCTGAATCCATTTTTGGCTACAGGCTGCATAGTGTGGAATGAATACGAAGAGCTTGCAAAGTCTTTAAGACCCAGTAAAGGCTTCAGGGCTTCGACAAGGTCACCCATCTTCGGTCTAGCTTTTGAGTCTCGGCTAAGACATTGCGCAGCCAGTTGTGTAGCCTTCTGTGCGCCTTTGATCGAGAAGTGACCCTCTAAACGAGGATCCAACAATCGGCATAATCGTTTCTTGTCTAAAAGATGTGGTCTTGCCCATTCGACCAAGTTTCGTTCCACGTTGGGACGGTTCTTATCCATGGCTCTTCGTCCTGTTAGTATTTCAAGTAAAACTACTCCGAAGCTGTATACATCACTCTTGGATGTCAAATGTCCTGGAATTGAAGCAAATTTCTTTAGTTCAACACCTAAACAATTAAAACCTTTCGACAAGAGAATAATCACCACATGTTTACAACAGCTAGCATACAAGATTAATGAATAGCAGAAGACAAATAGGCCAATTTCTGAAAGATTTTAACTTTTTTTCTTCTTCTTCTAATTTTGTATATCTACCGAACTGACCCAACAATGCAACGATTTGATAATGACAAAAGGAAATGAGGCCTCCCTTACCAGTCATAACATATTCGGGGGCGGCATAACCATAAGTTCCCATGACTCGGGTTGATACATGGGATTTTCCCTCGTCTGGAGCATCTTTTGCAAGACCGAAATCCGAAAGCTTTGAGTTATATTCCTGAAATAAGAACATTTCTTTCTAATAAGGGTTGCAGGAAGGGAAAAGACATTGTAAATTGTTGAAACTTGACTTGCAGACATACCGCATCTAATAAGATATTGGACGTTTTGAAATCACGATATATGACTGGCTTTTCCGCTTCCTCGTGAAGAAAGGCAAGACCTTTTGCTGCACTAAGTGCAATTTTCATTCTTACAGCCCACGGAAGCGGCATCGTTCCTAAACCATAATGACAAATTGTAATTAAACCATACAAGAATTCTGAAAGTCCACAGAAGAACAAAGTGTGCATGAGTTTATCATTCACATACTCCTAAAAAGGTGATTCTCTAAACTTCCTCGAGGCATAAACTCGTAGACCAGGAGCCTTTGATCGTCTTCAATGCAATAACCAACCAATTTAACTAGATTTGGGTGGACAAGGTTTCCAAGGAAGTTAATCTCAGCCTGTCCATAAACATGGAAGAACGAGATTCTAACCAATGCAAAATATAGAAAGTTCAATGAAAAAAAAAAGATGAGATAGAGGTTGGTCATACAAGCCACTCCTTGTGACCTTGAAGCCCATCTGGGTTCAGTGTTTTAACGGCCACTGTCAGACCAGTACCAGGCTTGACAGGAGCCGTTCCATTTTCTTCTATCCATCCTTTAAAGACGCAACCAAACCCACCCTCACCCAGAAGAGACTCTGGTCTAAAATTCCTAGTGGCTAACTTGAGGTCGTTAAATGTGAACTTCCGCAGTTGGGAAGGAACCTTCAGTTTCCCACTGATTAGCGGTGTTGATGAAGTGCTCTCTCCATTGCTATTCGTCGTTGAGGGATCAGGTTGATCTTTTTGTTTCTCTTTAATTTCCGCTGTATTGTATAACAGCCAAAGATAAAGATGAGTTATTACGCGTTGATTCGTAAAGCCAAACATTACCAGAGAAAACTATTGTGATACTCGATACGATACTTGGACAAAATAACATCCAACATTGGACCAAAGCTATACCACTGATTCACTGAATGTAAAGGCCTATTACAGAATCCAGCCACACATTTTTGTTCTTCCTTTCAGCTAAAAATTAAGCTGTTGTTTGAATAAAATGAAGAAGCCGATAGAAGCTTTAGCTTTAACACATGAAGAGATGTCAACCTCATTCTAAGAGGGCCTTGACATTGACTAACAGAACAGTCATCTTTATTAAATCACACAATCAAATTCATTATGTGAAATCTACTGATCCAGAATCATCCTATTAAATCAGTGAATTTCCAGTTCTACTTCGATCTCCACCATCTTCAAAGCTACAACTTAGGACAATAAAAAGTCAGAATCTTTAAAAGAAAAGGCAAAACCCGACATATAAACAAATAAACACAGACATACATACATATAAAGTAATATATGTGTTTGTAGAGAGATCTTACCAGTGATGTTGGTTGTACTGACGGAACTGTCCACTCTTGATCTGTAAGAGATGCAACCGAACATGAACTTGATTCTGAACCAAAACCCACTTTCTCTCTCCTCAAAATCTTTCCTATCTCTCTTCTTCTTATTCAAGTTCTTCCTTTTATTAGATTTCTCCACATCTTCAACAGAGTCTGACCCTAAACCCATATCTTCAAAAACCCTAACTAATCAAGCCACCATACCCAACCGCATAAAACACCCAAGACGAAATGTTACGGTTAAACCTTAATCATGTCACTCCTCATCAAATCAAATAATACCCAGTTATTTGAGTGGAACATAAATGAGTTAGAGAAACAGAAGAACCCCAAATCAGACCAAGCTGAACCAAAAGATTTAGGTGAACGGAGAACAAAATCAATTGGACATTAGCTGTGACATATTTGTAGTCAAAGGAGAATTTTTTGCGTGCTCGAAGCTAGAGAGAGACGGAGCGCTCCCAGAGGGTACCTTGAGGAGAGAGAGAAAGAAAGAGAGGGGCAAAGTGGTCCGCAACGGGCGGCCGTTAATGGACCCATAAAAAATAAATTAAAATTTAAGTTAAATAACAATAATAATAAGCAAAAATCTCAAACTATATAAAATTACATAAATCATATATAAATTATGTACAAATAATAATAATTATTTTAAAATAATTTATTAACATATATATTAACTGTTATCTACTACGTTAATAGTTTAGTTTAAAATTTATTTGTTATTTTGAAATTGTGTCGTCTAAAAATACATAAATACGTAGTTATAAAATTGTCATTTTTAAACAACTTTACACATTTAATGCAATTTTTCAAAATAATAAACGTTTTTATTTAATACACAACGTTACCTAACAATGTGATTATGTAAAGATATATTAAATGTACGGATATACTTTGTGAGAAAGATAGTTCTGTCACTTGAACAATTCTTGGGTATTCGAATTCGACCAACTGAGAAACTGTAGGAAACTAACTTATTGGAATTACATATGAATGAGGAATGGAATATTTGTTGTTTATTTTGAGGGAACAAATTTATTTTTAAATGGATATGATGATTGGTCTATTTCTTAAGAATAACATATCTAAATTAAAAAAAAAATCTCTAGATTATTAATTTATTAATGTTAATTTATTGACGATAAAAATCGTTTCCAAATTATGAAAAGAAATAATTCTGAATGATATATATATATATAAATTTCATATTAAATTAGATGATATACGGAGTTTTGTGATAATTAAATTTTATTTTTTCTAAATGTTTTACATAATATCATTAATTAAAATATTTTCATGACATTTGATACATGTATCGGTCAATATAAACATATTATTATTATTTTAATGTAAAAGTTTAAACAATAGATTTATATAATATAATATAAACTAACACTACAATTTATTCATAATATCTTTGAAATTTTAAAATGTAATTAGTTTGGAGGAAGTGATTGAATGTTTTGAATAATTTATACGTTTGAATAATCTATACATAAAATTAGTAACAAAAAGAACACATCATCACATAAGTATAATGATTTGACTTTGTAGAACTTGTTAAATGATCATAATTTTTCGCCTTAGGAATTTGTTTATTTATTTCAAGAAGCAAAATAACAATATATGTATAACACAAACAATATTATAATACAACATATCAATTAAAAGAATAATAGAGAGGAACTCAGAGTCTCATTATGATTATATATGTTCATCAAATGGGTTTTAAAATTTTTGCTTTCTCTTTCTTCCTTTTTTAATTCACAAAAGCTCGTATTTTCACTTTCTTTCTTATTAGATTTGTTTGAATCATGCTTTGTGAGTTTCTGCTACAACAATTATCACATCTCATGTTAAGGTTTTTGTTATGTTATAGAAGTAAGAGACGTGACTACTCGAGGCAAAGAAATAAACCTCAGGGGATGTAGCTAGCTTCTCTCTTTCTCTTGTTTTTGACACTCTTCTCTAGCTTATTATCAAGTTTCTCTAGCTACTTCTTTTCTAACTTGTTCTCAGTATTCCAATTGCAATTCAGAATAATATAAGATTTTATTCAAACCATGATTGAAAGGAATAATTTTCGTAGATGAAATTTGAATCTAAAGGCTCACAATGTAGGAAGTGACAACAAGATGATACAAGACATCATGTGAATTGTTCAAAAAACACATGTCATAATATAGATTATGCTTACGTGTTGTCTAGCTCATTCAAGTTCATGTTTTAACTGAATTAACTCCAATGGACTTGTTTCCAACTATTGAACATAGGCATGTAAAAAACAATCCCAACATTATTTATACAAACAAAGCAATTTAGAAAACTTTCTCGGTATTATTTAAATATCATGAGGATATATTTCATAACTTTCTTCTCAATCACGAGTTCAAATTAACTTCAAGTACCTTTGATAGTTGATGTAGTAATTTTTTAGCCTTTGAAGTTCATCTCCTCTCAATTTTTCCTAGCCTTTGAAGAACATCAGTGAGTGGTCAGGGTCTGCACCACCAACGGCCGAACAGTACCTGCTCTCGCGCCTGTCCCAAACCTTATTATTGTGATATAAAAAAAGATATGTTGGAATTATTGCATGTTTTCTTGTCGTGGATCAATTTTGATTTTATTTGCATATGATAATTTATTTAATTTTAAAATAATAGATCAATATAATTTGATGTAATTAACTGACTAATGGTTATAGTGAATTTCAAATATTTTTCAAAGTTTAATTAATCTCGTCAAATGTTAGATATATGATTTTTCATTGTGATTCAGTTTTAACCACTTATAAGTAGTCAACTATTTGTGCAAGATATTTATGGTTAATATGACTCATGTCTTCCCAATGAAAGTAAAGCGAGAAGATAACCAGATAGTCTTTTTCACTTATTTCTTCTTTGTACTAAATGTTGATTGATCGTAGAAATGAAAGAGACAAAGAAAATAATCTATCAATGAGCTAATCAATTTTATTATCAACCAAAGTCCATTCAATCGATTTGCATGGTGTTTTTTTGAAGTGTTAATTTTATTTTAATATTTTTATCTATTTAATTTCAAAATAATAGAATAATATAACTTTATATAATTTACTGAATAGTTTTTTAAACTTGTTTTACAATTTTTTCAATCTTTAAATTAATCTATAATCAAATATGGATATATAATGATGGAATCTTTAGTTTGTCTTATGTATACATCTTTATAAATGTTAATATATTAATGTATGACAATTTCTTTTGAAATCAAGATGATATATGTAAAGTTGATTATTGTACAATCATTTAATAATTCGGTAAAAAATAAAATTTTTAAAATTTTATTAGTTATTATGAATATTGAACATGAGATTCTCAATGAGTGAAGATGCTTATGCCGCTTCATTTTTCAATCTAATGCGAGATTTTTAGCCAGTGAAGAATGTTAATGCAGTAAAAATTGGATCGAGTTTTATGTATTGTGTTTCAGGTGGTTGAGAATATTGAGGGAGCTTAAATTTAAAATGAAGAAGGCTGGAACGAGTCAACTAGAAGAACTAGGAGAAGAATAAGGATGATTTGAATCGACCGGATTCAAAGCTGAAGATTTTCAGCACAACGGCGCAGCTGAAGACCAGGAGGTGGTTGCTGAGCCGAGAGGATGACAGATAAATTGATCTGAAGTTGAAAATGAAGATCAAGAAGTCTGTGGAGTATCGGGCGAGTGCACAAAACAGAGAACAGAAAAGTTCAGAGTTTTAGGTGCACTTAAATAGATACTGGGTTGAAAAAGGGAAACAGTGTGAGTTGTATTTACACATTTAACTCAGGGGGAGTTAAATGTTTGGGAATCTTTAGTACATTGTAGAAAACAACAAGTGTACTTAAAGATTGATAAGTAAATAAACATATACTGTTTGACAAATTCGTGTCCGATCGATTACTTACGTATTAGTCATCTTCTACAAGATTACAA
>CM071865.1:30953139-30965871 GCA_036759665.1 Gynandropsis gynandra
CTCTTTCCCCACTACACCATTTTAAATATGCCCCGTCTCCTTCAAGAATGGGCTAAGGCCCATCGATTGTGGAATCGCTAGGGTGAGAGAGGAAGAGAGAGTGAAGACCGAGGTCACATGGCTTAGAGGAGGTCGATTTAGGCAGATGATATAGGTAGGGTATCAAAGAGTTTCCCACTATTATTTTCGGTCTGCAGAATCGCCAGCGATGTGGGAGGAAAAGAGATTGAAGACGTCGGGGATGAGGGAAGAAGAGAGAGCGAAGACGTCAAGGATGGGGGAGGAAGATAGAGCGAAGACGCCAAGGATGAAGGAGGAAGAGATAGTGCCTACCAAGCTGTCAGGGCTTGAGTAGGTCGATTTAAGCGTGCGTTTGATGCAGGGGATACAATGAATCTGAGGAGAGATAGAATGAATCTGAGGGAGTTTAAGCAACAAGAAGAGAGATACAATGAATTCGATATCAACAATGAATTTAAGTTTCATTCTTAATATTTTTTGGCTCTACTAACCAACAATGTAAATACAATGGTGAGGGGGGTTTTTCCTTCCTCTGCTGACCGTGATAGCACCAAAGGAAAGGAAAAAACCTCGGAAAAAAACCTCCAACAGCCCCAACTATCATACTTTACGCCAATTCTCCTGAACTATCCGACATAGCCGAATCCTTCCTCATCGTACAAAATTCATATGATTCCCCCTCAACATTGTCAATTTCAGCCGATCCGATTTGACCCAATTCGAATACCCGATTTTGACCCGTATTATACCCAAATTTTAACCCGATGTCGACCCAATTTTAACCCAATTTCACCTAAATTTAACCCGATTTCACCTTATTTTAATCCGATTTCACCTGATTTTAATCTGATTTCACCAAATTTTTACTCGATTTCACTGAATTCGAACCCGATTTAACTGATTTTAACTCTAGTTCACTCAAATTTAACCCGATTTCATCCAATTTAACCTAATTTCACCAAAATTTAACCCGATTTCACCCATTTTTACTTGATTTTACCGAATTTCAACCCGATTTAACCGAATCTTAACTCTATTTCACTCACTCGGTTTAACCTATTTTTAACCCAATTTCACCCAAATTTAACCCGATTTTACCCTATTTTAATCCGATTTCACCTATTTTTACTCGAATTCACCGAATTTCAACCCGATTTAAACGAATTTTAACTCTATTTCATTCAAATTTAACCCGATTTCGCCCAATTTTACCCAAATTTAACGTGTTTTACCCTATTTTAATTCAAATTTACCTAATTTTTACTTGAATTCACCAAATTTCAACCCGATTTAACCGAGTTTTAACTATATTTCACTCAAATTTAACCCGATCTCACCCAATTTCACCCAATTATAACCCGATTTTACCCTATTTTAGTCCGATTTCAGTCAATTTTTACTCGATTTAATAAAATTTCAACCTGATGTACTCACTTTTAACCCAATTTTTACTTGATTTTGCCGAATTTCAATCCGATTTACTCACTTTTCACCCGATTTCACTCGATTTTTACTCGATTTCACCGAATTTCAAACCAATTCAACGTAAGGTCAAATTGGGTTTAATTTCAGGTCAAAATCGGGTTAAATCCGGGTTAAAATTACGTAATAGTAGGTTGAAATTCGGTGAAATCAAGTAAAAATCGGGTTAAGAGTGAGTAAATTGAATGAAATTTGGTGAAATCGAGTTGAAATTTTGTGAAATTGAGTAAATATTGACTGAAATTGGATTAAAATAGGGTGACATCGGGTTAAAGTTGGGTGAAATTGGGTTAAAATTGGGCGAATCGGGTTAAATTTGAGTGAAATTGAGTAAAAATTGGGTGAAATCGGATTAAAATAGGGTAAAATCGGGTTAAATTTGGATAAATTGAGTTAATTTGAGTGAAATAGAGTTCAAATCCGGTTAAATCGTGTTGAAATTCGGTGAAATCGACTAAAAATTTGGGTGAAATCGGGTGAAATTTTGGTGAAATTGGGTTAAAATTGGGTGAAATCGAGTTAAATTTGAGTGGCATAGAGTTAAAATTTGGTTAAATCGGGTTAAAATTTGGTGAAATCGAGTAAAAATTGGGTGAAATCGGATTAAAATAGGGTGAAACGAGGTTAAATTTGGGTGAAATTGGGCGATATCGGGTTAAAAATCGAGTATAATACGAGTCAAAATCGAGTATTCGAGTTTGATCAAATCCAGGTCAAAATCGGGTCAAATTCGATGAAATCGGCTTGGTTAACGCTATTACATTGTTTATATAACGGAGGCGTGAATCGGCTAAAAATTGACAAAGTTGAGAGGAGAATCGGATGAATTTATAAGATGAGAGGAGAATTGGATGTGTCGGATAGTTCAAAAGGGAATCGACGTAAAGGAGAATAGTTGGGGTGTTGAAAGTTTTTTACCCAAAACCTCATTTCTTATATATATGATTTTTGTGATCCTTTCTTATAATTAACAATAGTCCTCTTTCAATTATTTTTTCTATCTTATACAAATATACATTAAAACAAATATGTCTTAAATTTTTAACATTATAGAAAATTTCTTGATCCTTATTTTAAAATAATTGTTAAAATTTCTTAAAAAGAACAAACATTGCATACATCACAAATAATTATGAAAAAAAATAAACAAACTCTAAATCCAAAATCTAAATTATCCAGAAAATTATATGATTTTTTTATCCAAGAAAAAAAATTTATGTTATTAAAAATAAACTAAAAAAGAACAGACATTACAAAAAATAAAGAAGAAGAAGAAGCAAACATCTAAACCCTAGTTCCAAAACCTAAATTATCACATTATTCATAATCAAACCCCTAAAACCCTAAATCTTTAAGTAAATAAATAAACCTAATGAATGTGGCGATACGAGTGGAGACAAGGTACGATAGGGGTGACGAGACCACGAAAGACTCCTCTAACATTTACACATTGTGATAAAGAAATATGATCGTTCTTGTGAGACGATCTATTATCTTTATTTTTTCTGTATAAATTAATATCCGACATATATATATTCCTGCATGCCACCGTTTCACTGCATAGCAATTGCACTGCCGGATTCTTCTTATCTGATGTCCCTCTCATGTGTCTGTATATTATATTGCTGATTTTCACTGCCGATGTCTGTCCAAATCCAATACAATATATACATTAATTATCCTTTGATCATTTTAAATATAAAATAGATATGGATATATGGGTTGGTGATAAATTCTTATATTACGTCTTCAAAGAAAAGAAACTCGAAATTAATATATTAGGTTGTCTAATTATTCTATGCATAATTATATATGATATTACGTCTTGAACGAAGATAAATTTTGAAAAAAAAACAGTTACCGAGTTATTAGAATTTAAATGTATAAAATTACTTCTTACATACCAAAATCTAAATATTTTGTCAAAATATATCGATATATACTTTTTAAAAATCTTTTATATCTTCTAAACCTTCAACAATATCAAGTAATATTCTACCCTAAAGAAATGGAATCATTGTTTTTTTGGATTGGTCTATATAAGAACGAGTTTAGATAATTAAGGTAAATATGCTTACTTGATTTTTGCAATGGGAGTGAGGACAATAATATTGGTCGATGATGATTGGCCGACTTGATTCGTGAAACTTTATACGCTCATATATAATATTTCGAACGTACCCTTTTCCTCCCTACACAACACACTCACCAAACTAATCATAAAAATAAAAACATATATATATATATATATATATAGATAATATATATTTGATAAATTAGGGCGATCCATAGGAAAAGGAGAAAAAAAAATCGTACCTGCCATGTCTTAATTCTAACTCCATTAGTTGTTTTCTTGAAAGTAGAGTCTCTTACATAAACATTTTCAACTGCTTCTTCGTTTCCATTTCGACCTAAGCTTCCAATACTTTTTTGTGTGTATAAACATAATGTTTGTCATTATTCCATTATATATATACATATATACAATTCATCATAACTTTATAATATATGCATATATATATATGAAGACATTATACAAAATGTAAAATAAAATAAAGCAAAAAAACCTTATTCCATGACCCGGACCGCATGTGATATGGCTTATGTTAATGTACTTGGAACCATCACCCATCGAAATACAGTCATCACCTACACATTGATATATATATATATATATATATATATATATGACATAATGTAATCAGCTAGAGTTCAATTCTCATTCTTAGCGCATAATCAATATAAACTATATATCAAGATCACATGTAAAATAATAAATAGATAAATGTATATATATATCAATCACCTGTTCCGATATTAGAATGGGAAATGAATACATGCTGAGAACGTTGAAGGTGAATGCCATCGGTGTTAGGGCTATGGCCGTCGGCGGTTATCGTGAGATGCTTGACGTAAACCCACGTCGAGCTTTCGAATGACATTTGAAAATTCGGACTGTCCTTGACGCTTATGTTATTTACATGCACATTTTTCAAATGCGACATAATAATACCCTATTATATCATTTTTACAAACAAAAAAACCAATAAAATGTTATTATATATATAGTTTTTGGACAGCCATAAACGTTTAAACTTTTTTTCTTTAGTTACAAACTCAATTTTCATTAATAAAATTGTTTATCATATATATATATATATGAAATTTTTGATAAAAATATCTAAAATATCAAAGTTATACATGAAATATTTATTTTTATTTTTATACATTATCTATAATATTAGTTTTAAAATATTATATGAGGTATAATGATTATCTTTAAATTAACACATGAAGCGTACAGGACAACTACCATGTACACCCTATATTACAATGACAAACACTTAATATAAAAATAATTATAATCCGTAAATTTTTTAAAATAATATTATAATTCATGTATAAAAAAAAGATTACTATATAATTTTGAGATTTTGGAATACTATGATTTATTTTTTTATCAAGTTTTCTATATACGTACCCTTGGTCGTCTTTGGCAGGCCTGCAGATTTCCGAAGATAAAAACAAAAATGTTATAAGGGTTTAGATGAACAAAAAGAAAAGTATAGGGAGTTAATTGAAAGAGAGAATAAATGGAAGAATTGCAAGAAGGGGCTTACAATTTTGTCATCTTTGCAAGATAGAGACCACCATTTTGGTCCTTGACCATCAAGAGTCCCACGACCATCGATATAAAGTCCATCGATATGGCCAAATCCGATCCATTTATCACATTGCCCTTCACACTTCCATTTATGCGGAAACTTCGGAGCCGTCAAATTTCCATCAATCTGCAAAACAAATAAAAAATGTATTAATTTCATAATATATATATATATATAATTTATATATCTTATCGATTTAAAGATCGATTAATTACATACCCGAAATATAATTTTCCGGGATTTACAAGGACCATTGAACTCTATGGGTTGCAGAAGAAAAGTTCTTCCTCGGGGAATTTTCATTGTTGATTTAGATCCAATGTAATTGCACGTGTGTTCCCATGCATTCTTGAAGGCCTACAAATACATCAAAATCTTGCATATAATCTCTGTGTATATACACGAAGCATTTACATATACGTATATATAGATATACACATACACACACGTACAAACATGATAATAGATCGATCAATAATATATATTTCTTTTTGAACTATAGACCATAGAGATAGTATTACTCATGTGATTATGAATATATAAATGTCTCTAATATCCGGATATATAACTCTTTGGGACTTATTATACTGTTCTAAGTAGATATCGTTGATAATATATAATTCCATCGAATGAGTGTTTCAAGGATATTATATATCATTATTTTCAGTAAATATGAAAATTTAATCAATTAAACCTGTGTATCGTCGGAGATTCCATTGCCGATTGCTCCATAATGAAGAACATTAAAAATTTCTTTACGATTGGACCGAGATTGAACGGTGAAAGAGAGTTGAAGAAGAGAAAGCGCAATAAACAAGAAAGTTCTCATTGTTTTTCTCTCTCTTTTATTTTCTTTGGGTGCAAGGTGAATTGCTGCAGGACAAGCTGGAGTTAAATAGTACTTAATATGATTAGGGTGTTATATAACTTTTAAGAGAGGGAAAATTCACATCTTTTTACGATTTTGAAATCATATATTTAATTAATAAAAACATGTTTAATTAGTTCTACAACATCTCTCAAGTTAGCTTATATATCTGAAGTTAGTTAGTTAATTTTATTTGAATATTGTGAATACTCTCCCAAAATTAGCTAATTAATTTTAACTTAAATGAAACTTAATTAATTTACTAAATCCTTAGACTTTGTTATGCGCCATAGAGGGCTAAATTATCGAGGACCGAACCGATTTTTGAAATACGAATTCGAGTCGATACTAGACATACATTCAATTTCATTTATTAAAAAAATATTAAAAATTAAATATAGATTGATATATATATATATATATTACAAAATATAAAACATATATGACTATAATATAAATATAATTATAATATAATATAATTATTATATACAATAATATTATTAGTAACTTACGTATATGTATAATATGTATACATAATATATATATATGGTATGATCATATATAAATATTTTATTATTATAAATATATGTATTGATAATGATGTGTTTACATGATGGTGAGGAAATGTCTATTTATAGAAAAAAATTTTAATTTGCAAGAATAAAAAATATATAATTGAGCCACCAAAATGGATATTTATATTTTAACATTCTTTTTTGAATGTATATTTACTGTCTCGTTAAAAATTTTATCATGGAAAACCCTTTGGGATATAAAACCATGATGAGAGAAAAAGAGTGCAGACATAAAATAAAGTCCTCCTCGAGTTATTAACCCTTTGTTTCTTCACAAGCTTCGAAGGTGACGTATCCCGATATTCCGAAGTGTTTTCTCAATGTTGAAGTAGGGAGCACATTTGTGAATAAGTCGGCTATATTTTTGCATGATCAGATGTATTGAACATCAACTTCTTTCTTCTTCTCGAGCTCTATATATGAAAAAATTTGGAGGGATATGCTTTGTTTTGTCATTTTGATATATCTTTCCTTTGTTTGAGCAACACATACGATATTATCTTCATATAGTATCGTTGAATTGATATTAATTGATAATACACATGTCTCTTGTATGTGTCGAGTTAAAGCTCTGAGCCACACACATTCTCTTATTAAGCTGCAAACCAGCTTGAAACCTGAAGATGGACGTGATGTCAAGACTGTAAAATGGCTGAACGGAAGCAGAGCTCAGCCGAGATATTGCAGAGCTCAAATTCAAGAATGTGTGGATGAACAATTCAAGAAGATGAGCAAGATTAGAATTAGAGAGAAATTTGTGAAAGAACTTGTATTTTTATTTATGTGCTTGTACATTATTGAACTCAAGTATTTATACATTTTTGAGCCTTACTAAACTGACAAGCTAACTATCCAGCAACCATAACAGACTAACAGACTGCCTTACAGACTCATTCACTAACTCTGCCTTACAGACTCATTTACTAACTCTAATACACCCCCCTCAAGTATAAATCATCTTGAATGATTTAAACTTGAAGTATTGAGTTTCAAAACAAGAGTAGAAAATTGAGATGGCTGCAAGGCTTTGGTGAACAAGTCTGCAATTTGATGACCAGTCTTAACATGCATAGTCCGGAGAAGACCTGATTTCAATTTATCACGCACAATATGACAATCAATGTCAATGTGCTTAGTCCTCTCATGAAAGGCTGGATTTGAAGCAATGTATAAGGCTGATTTGTTGTCACAGTATAAGTTGGCAGGTCCTGTTGTTTGAATCCCCAAATCCTTGAGTAAGAAAACCAACCATTGTAATTCACAAGTAGCATTTGCAAGGGCTCGGTATTCAGCTTCTGTGCTACTTCTTGAGACTGTTGTTTATTTCTTAGCTTTCCATGAGATTAATGATTCACCAATGAAAATACAAAATCCTGAAACTGACCTTCTTGAATCTGGATCTGCTCCCCAATCAGCATCAGCAAAAGCATTAAGTCTGGATTCTGATTTTGCAAAGTAAAAAAGGCCTTGTCCCGGATTGTTCTTCAAGTATCTAACAACACGTTGAGCTGCCTTGAGATGTTCTGTTGTAGGTGCTGATAAGAATTGACTAAGCTTGTGAACTGCATAGGTTATATCTGGACGAGTTATAGTGAGATATAAGAGCTTACCAATCAAAGCTCTATAGCCTTTTGCATCTTCCAAAACAGTGCCAGAATCCCTTTTGAGTTGAGAACCAGGTTCCATAGGAGTAGTGACAGGTTTACATCCTAATAAACCTGTTTCAGACAATAATTCCAGACAGTATTTCCTTTGTGACACTGAAATTCCTGTCTTTGATCTTGCTATTTCAAGTCCAAGAAAGTATCTAAGAGTTCCAAGGTCTTTAATCTTGAATTTCTGAGCCAGAAGTTTCTTCAAATCAGAAACTGCTCTATCATTGTTACTGACAATGAGTATGTCATCCACGTATACCAACAATGCAATGAAACTATCCTTCTTTCTTTGAATGAATAGGGCATAATCTGACTGTGACTGATTGTATCCTGCATTAAGTAAAACTTCAGAGAATTTTTGATACCACTGTCTTGAGGCTTGCTTTAAGCCATACAATGACTTCTTTAATTTGCAGACAGCATTTGAGGGTAAAAGGACTCCTGGAGCAGATGTGTATCCCGGTGGTAATGACATATATATATCTTCTTCAAGATCACCATGAAGAAAGGCGTTTGATACATCCATTTGGGAAAGTGTCCAGTTGTGTGTGGCAGCTAATGCAAGAAGAAGCTTCACTGTAACCAGTTTTGCAACTGGAGAAAAAGTATCTATGTAATCTACTCCTTCTTGCTGAGTAAAGCCCTTAGCTACCAAACGTGCTTTATATCTGTCAACTGATCCATCTGACTTTCTTTTAATTTTATATATCCATTTGCACCCAACAGCTCTTTTCTGAGGAGGTAAGGACACTACTGCCCAAGTGTCATTTTCTTCAAGAGCTTGCAGTTCCAAATTCATGGCTTCTTGCCATTTTTCTGATGAAACAGCTTGCTTGTAACTTTTAGGTTCTGTATCAGCTGATATGTTGAAAATATAATCTCTGTATTCAGGAGAAAGATTATCATAAATCAAGACTGATGATAAAGGATATGGTGTTGAAAATTTACTCTGCTTTTGAGATGATTCTGTTGTGAGAGCACAATGATAATCTTTCAAATATGTGGGAGGTCTTCTTGTCCTTTGTGCTCTTACAAGTGGTTCTGTAATCGGATTGCTTATATTGTCTGTCACAGAAGATGTCAGAGAAGATGTAGCTGATTCTGATAAGGATTCTGGTATAGGATTAGGGATAATTGTGTGAGGCAAGAACTGTGACAAAGTCTCAGTATTAGATGAACCAGTATCTCTTAATGGAAATATATCCTCATGAAACTCAACATGCCTTGATATAATTGTTGAATTAGTTTCCATATCCAAAAGTTTATATCCTTTATAACCAGTAGGATAACCAATGAAGATTGTACCTCTTGATCTTGGTGAGAACTTGTGTCTTTCCTTTACTGCAGTGGAACTGTAACATAAGCAACCAAAAGCTTTCAGGTGAGAATAATCAGGAACTTTCTTCATTAAAAGCTCATATGGTGTCTTATTTCCTAATCTTTTACTCGGTGTTCTGTTGATCAGATATACAGAGGTCTTAATGCAATCTGGCCAGTATTGAAGAGGAATATTTGACTGAAATAACAAGGCTCGTGCTACATTCAGAATGTGCTGGTGTTTGCGTTCAACAACTGAGTTTTGTTGAGGAGTGTTTACACAAGAATAGTAGTGATGAATCCCCTTTACTCTGCATAATTCTGTAAATGCAAGCTCATTAGCATTATCTGATCTAATAGCTTTAATCTTCTTGTCAAACTGATTTTCAATGAGAGTCACAAAATCTGGAAAAATTTTTGTTACATCTGATTTGTTTCTCAGCATATAGACCCAGGTAGCTCGTGTACTATCATCAACTATGGTAAGAAAATATCTGTATCCTTCCACAGAAACAACAGAAAAGGGGCCCCAAATGTCAAGATGAAGCAGATCAAGAGGTGTATCAGAAATATTATTCTTGGATTCAAAAGAACATAACATTTATAGCCTTTTTGCGTTGTTGAATATCCAATAAAGATTGCCTTGATGATCTTTGCCTCAAGCTTGTTTCTTAGTTCTCCTGGTACTAATACAAAACAAACACATCCAAATACTCGTAAATGATTAACAAATGGTTTGGTTTTGTTGAGTACCTCAAATGGGGATATGTCTTGTAGGATTTTGGTAGGAAGTCGATTAATTAGATAACATGCCGTTACGACTGCATCACCCCAAAATCTTTTAGGCGTATTGGTGTGGAACATCATTGATCTAGCCACTTCCATCAAGTGTCTATTTTTCCTTTCGGCCATTCCATTTTGTTGTGGAGTATATGGACAACTTGTTTGATGGATAATGCCATGCTTGGATAAGTGCTCCTTGAAGTTGTTACTTGTATATTCTCCTCCATTGTCGGATCTAACAATTTTAATCTTGGCATTGTATTGGTTAGTTATATAATTTTGAAAATTTATAAAGGCTTCTAACACCCTATCTTTCGATTGCAATAAAGTAATCCAAGTATATTTTGATTTTTCATCAATGAATGTGACAAAATATTTATGATTTTCTCAAGATAAGCAAGGGCTAGTCCACACATCCGAATGAATCAAATCAAAGCATTTATCATAAATTGTGAGAGACTTAGAAAAAACGGTTCTACAATGTTTACCGAGAACACAAGCCTCACATTCATGATTTTTAAACGAGATACTAGGAATTACTAATTCTAAGGCACGAGAATGAGGGTGTCCTAATCTAGCATGCCATAACACATCATTATTTAGAACAGCAAAAGACTTAAACTCATTAGAACTATCGGACAATGGTTTGGCATCTTCAAGCATATATAAGTCATCCTTGATTATTCCTTTGCCAAACAGCTTGCTCGACTTAATATCCTGAAAATGAACCTCATTAGGACTAAAAATTACATTACAATTCAAGTCTTTAGTTGTTCTTTTGACCGATAATAAATTTGAAGTAAAACTAGGCAAGTATAGAGCTTTAGATTCTTTATCAAATAATTTATGTGTTCCTTCTCCTTTAATGGGAACACCATAACCATTAGCTACTATAACATTCTCTATGGCCGGTTTAATATCACTTATAAGGCTAGAATCACTAATCATATAGTGTGATGCACCCGAATCTATAATTAGTGGTTTAAGCTTATTTGATGATAAAAGGGATTTACCGACTGTTTTACCATTTATTTGCGGTTAGAGCCTTGATTAATGCCTCAAGATCTGACTTCTTGACCATCTCAGCTTGTGCACTAAGCATTGCCGCAGCCATGGCTTTGAGTTCTTCTCCGGCAGTTTGAGAGGAAGATGCACCAGCTTGTTCTTGCGGTTTAATTGTGTAGTTTCCCTTCTGATATTTGAAGTTGGTTCCTCTTGGAGGTCTAAGGTGTGCATGGAGTATCCAGCACCCATCTTTAGTGTGGCCTTCATTCTTACAATGTTCACACCTCTTGTATCCTTGTTTGTTACCATAGCCCCCATTGCTGGCTCGATAATGTCCTTTGTTTGCAAGCTGGACAGTTTCTTCTTTTCCTCCAAATAAACCAAGAGACCCTTCTTCCTTTTGAATTTGAGCACATACTTCTTCAAAGCTAGGTAGAGTATCAGCCCTAAGAATATGTTTGATCAAATCCTTATAAGCTGGTCCGAGTGTTAAGAGCAAGCTAAACACCTTGTCTTGCTCTTTTCTTTCATTTAACACCTTGATGTCCACGGTGCTTGGCCTCAACATGTCATGCTCTGCCCAAAGTGATCTAAATTTTCTAAAGTGTTGGTTGAATGTTATACCTTCTTGGCTGAGATCATTGATGGCTCTTTTCACTTCAAATATTCGGATAATGTTTGAAACATTACCGAAAACTTGCTTGAGAATATCCCACAATTCCTTTGCATTTTCGCAATAGGAATAAGCTTCAAGAATTGATGCATCAAGTGAGCTTTGGAGAAATGATAGCACCATTTGATTTTCTTGACTCCATTTCTTTGAGTCCACCGTAACTATTTCTTTGCCACTTTCTTCTTGAATGGTGATCTTTGGAGCATCACTTTCTTCAACATGTTTCCAAAGACCCCTTCCTCATAAGGCTGATTTTATCAACCTTGACCATAGCAAGTAGTTTGTCCCTTTGAGAATCACCGGAACCACCATTTTTGTGTCTTCCATAGCGTTTTAGAAGAGTTTGAGCCAAAGCTCTGATACCATGTAAGAATATGTAGATTAATTTAGAGAGATTAAGAGTTTATTGTAGAGTGAAGAGAGATTGAAAGAGTTTGGAGATTAAGAACAAGGAACAATGATTCTTCATTCCATTATGAATTAGTGTTACATGAGTGTGTTCTTTAAATAGAACAACCAAGAGAATAAGTACAAAGATAAGTAAGATGACCTAGTACAACTAATAAATGCAAAAGGGACTTGTCTTCAACGGCTACCAAGGGAGAAAGGGACATCTCCATGTTGCTTATTCTTAAATTGTACATGTGACTTTCCTTTACCCAAAATAGCAACTCCCTCATGTAACTAC